>CM060254.1:107752-547752 GCA_030684275.1 Acipenser oxyrinchus oxyrinchus
GGACTGCTAACAAACACATCTTCTGAATACTAAACTTTGTAAACAGGCTTTGAAGGAGATGCATACAAACATGGCTTAATATGGCTCAAAGAGGACACAAGATTACCTCTTGATATGGAAGACCTTTCACAAGAAGACTGCTAGAAATAGGAAGACTCAAACTGCTTGCATTGAATAGTCACTCAATGGCATTTCTTCTTCCTGAGTTAATGCAGGTGTTCTTAATTCAGTCCCAAGTACTGTGTGATGTAATCTTGGGCATGGTAACCCTCAAATTTATTATTATTATTATTATTATTATTATTGTTATTATTATTATTATTATTTTAAACACACTCTGTATTCTGAATGCATCCTTATTTATAACTGTGAGAGCAGACACCTTACATTGCTTGAATTCACACAATTGTGGAAATTTTACACATTTTTTTCTTGACCAAAAGATAATAAAGAATTATTAAAGATGAATAAATTGAATTAATTTAACAAAATGATGGACATTCTTACAAAAATATTTCAGCTTGGTTTTGGGAAGCATATTCAGATGAAATCCTCCATAAGCATACCTATCAAAATGATATTATTGATTTTATCTAAAATCAATAATTCAATAAATAAATAAACAAGAATAGCACTATGTGAGCAAAAGTGACTTGAACATTTAAAATGTCATGCTGGAATTTTAGCGTGGCTCCATTAATAGTATTAACTAAGTCTAATTCCAAAATGTAACTTTTAAAGTTCACTTTTTATTATGAGAATGCAAACATGAACTTTCCTTGTTGTCACACAGCAGGCTTTTGCATAAAATGTGAATTCAAGTCCTGATTTGGAATATATATATATTTTTCTTCTCTAAAATGGTGCACTGGCCAGGGTTCAGTCCTTGTTTTCTTTAGTTTTTTTCACCAATGTGTAAGAAACTGAGAAGAGTTTCAGACGCTGCCAGCCCATTCCAGTGCTCTGGGTAGGGGGTTGTCAAGATCCTGTTAAGTCGAGTCTTGATTGGCCACTTTGCCTCCATTCATGGTTGGAGTCCCTGAACTTTTTCTAGAGCCTCCCTTTTTCTCTTCAATTTCATGCAGTGACGGCTCTCTATACATGCACACTGTGGAGAAGGACAAAGAAAGGGATGTGAACATCATAATTAATAACACTTGCCATTTTACAAATCCTAGTTGATGAAGCAAAGTGCTTTCATACAGTACATGATATACAGTAAAACAAACTGCCGCATGCTTTGCAGGACCACAGAGCTCACAGAGCATGCTGGACGCAGGGCTTCTTTAAAGAGCACTTGGTTTCAGCTGTCATTTCAACAGTAGTTTCACTCTCACCTGTGATGGGGCTGCATGTTATTTATTCCTCACATGTTTTTGTGTTATTTATTCCTCATGTTTTTGGGTTATTCATTACTCACATGTTTTTGCATGGCCTGTGTAAGATGCTTCTGTCCCTTCTTAGTCCAAGGAGGACTGTCTCAGTCATGCACACTGTCTCAGTCATGCACAAGCTACTTTCTCAGTACATGTATTATATAGACCAGCCCAGCATTCCCAATCCAATGACATTTTTAAGCGTACATCATCTTTGAGTATTAGAACTGACGTTTAATTAATAAACACAAAAGAGAGGATAGTGCTTCATATGTAAAGTGCTCCGTATGTTATCACAAAGGTGTCTGACTCTCAAGCACAAAGCCATTGAATGACAAAGACACAAACCAGTAAGAAAACGAAGCATGCAGTTACAATACAATAGGAACATTACTATCAACTATATCTACAGACTCAAAATGGCAACATTGGTACAGTACAAAAACTAGACCTCTACACCACAGAAAAAACAACACATTTCACACAGCATGAGCATCAGTCCATGTTAAATAATGGGGTTTACAGAAAGCCTGCAACACAGTGTTAGTACAGAACCCAGTGCAAGCATACATGTGAAGAGAACCTCAATGCAGAACCCAGTGCAATCATACATGTGAAGAGAACCTCAGTGCAGAACCCAGTGCAATCATACATGAGGCTGCTTTCTCACAGCACACATTGTCAATGCTGCTTTCTCACAGCACACATTGTCGATGCTGTTTTCTCACAGCACACATTGTCGATGCTGCTTTCTCACAGCACACATTGTCGATGCTGCTTTCTCACAGCACACATTGTCGATGCTGCTTTCTCACAGCACACATTGTCAATGCTGCTTTCTCACAGGGGCTAACATTTCTGCAATTTTATAACTACTCTTAAATAAGTTAGATGTTTTATATTGTAAATGCATAAAAGTTTAAAGAAGGAATGGAGAAAAAGCAAAGTCAGTAAAATAACCTGGATTGCCTTCATACTGTTCTGTAGCCATTAACTACTCCTTTGGATGTGGGAAAGCAAACAGACAACTAAAAGCCTCCAGCAGTGGCAATAGAGAATGCTTGTTAAGAAGCCTGCTTCATGCATGAGGAAGTTCCATTCCACTCATTTCCAGTGTTCTAGAACTGAAATGACCGTGTTTCACATTGAGAAGTGCACTCAGGTCTGCAGCTCACTTTATACAGCAATCGTATGAACAGAATGTACACAAGGGGTTTGTAGCTCCCTTAATCCTGTTCTCATTTTTAGGAAGTATGCTCACTGCTCTTAACCTGAATTTATAAAGAACAGAAGTTAATACAATATTCTGATACTTAGGGACATATCTAGGAGCCGGTGCAGACAGAATCTGGCTCTCTCTCCCTCTCCCTCTCTCTCTATCGCTCCCGCTCCCTCTCCCTCTCCCTCTCCTGCTCCTCCTCTCCCCTCTCCCCCTCCTCCCCCTCTTTCTTGCTCTCTCTCTCTCTCTCTCTCTCTCTCTCTCTAGACTTGGAACTAGAATCCCAGGATATTGTGGATAAATGAATTTCCTTTTGAATGCTTTTTTTCTTTTTGTGCTATTAATGGAAATTGGGTGTTGGGTACTGTTATATACATTTTTTAATTACAAGGACTGGCAATGCGCTGCACAGTCTCATGTCTACAGCAGGTCCTTGGTAGCTGCTGCACAATCTCATGTCTACAATCTCATGTCTACAATCTCCTGTCTACAGCAGGCAGATGACAGTGTCAGTCGCCCGTCTCATAGAGGGCGGTGCTCACACTTATCTGAAATCTAGATGTTTTAATATACCTTCGATTGGTCTTGGTACAAAGTGTGATGAGGGTTTTGTTTTCTTCACCCGGTTTCCTTTCATGACCTGCCCTTCCTTGTTGAGTCCCAGGAACCAGGCCCGGCCGGACTCCAGCTGTCGGAACAGCGTTGAGGAGTAGATGACATAGTAGTTTTCAAACACCGATTCCTTAAATTTGCACTCCGGTGTGAACACGTCCTGTCAAGACAAAATAAGTGGAACAGAAATTACAAAAACAGTGGTATGCTATTTCTGATAGTGAGAAAACATGCATTGTATTTCATATTATAATGCATCTCATTTGTCAGCTGTAGCCTTGAAAACATTGAGAAAGACGTCTAGTCGAAATGTTTGTCAATGCATTTATTACATTTCTTTTAGTATTTCTAAATACCAACTGTATCCCCTTCAAGCCCCGTGGACACAAATGAGATGATGTCATGTGTGGTTGTGGGATTCACCAAAGAGTTTTCACTCTAAAGATAAAGGCAGTGCAACACAGAAACATTAATAAGCAAGTAAGTCATTCCTTGTGTTTCATTTGCGTTTCATTTGCTTTCCCACCTCTGCCCTTGTGACTAACCTGAAGGCTGCCTAATCTATTATGATCTAGGTGTCTTAAACCCTTAAACCAAGAGGATAAGCTACACATTACATTATGTAAAAATATAAATCTGTACAGTAGGCATATACAGTATACAGTACAGTAGTAAAATCGAAATTAAAACCTAGTGCACTTTTTTGTACTTTAGCCTACTGGTAACACAAAATAAATCATGCTGCTGCATTGTACACATTGGTGTACAATGCGAATAAAAGATTATTTTAAATTGAAACTAAATGATTTTAGGTTTTTTTTTATTATTTTAATTATTATTATGTTTTAACTTGGTCTACTTAGTAGCCTAGACAATTAACACACAATAGAGCATGGTCCTATCCAGATGCTCAGAATGAGCTGGAGGGGTTAGTGGCACATGTGTGCAGTCTATTGCTCCCAACAAGCTGGGAAAACCAGAAATGTCATAGAAATTTGTTTTCAAGGCTTCTAAGTACACCCTGACTTTAGTGAAAATTAGGTACATGGGTGTTTGTCTCAAAAATACATTGAGCACAACTGGCAACACACGACTGGGAAAAAGTGGACTGGGAAATGCCAGTAACAATTGTGACTTTTTAAAACATGCTTTCAAAAGTTCTTATCAAATTTATGCAATTCTAAGTGTCGCAATTGCCCGCAGCTTTAGTACCTCTCATTAAAATATTTTTGATCCCTCATTTGCACATCTCCACCCTGTTTTTGTGAATTTCTGCAGGAACGCCCAGAATTACATATTCATTTTAGGCTAAAGCACAAATAAGAACTGTGGCTGCAAAGCATTCGTTAAAATGATGCTAACAGCGTTGCGTTTGTTTAGTACATTTCACGCTACACTTCCCACTGGTTTGCATGTGGTTTGCAGCGATTGCAATAGATGCAACACTTTAGTACATCTACCCCAAAATGTTTAACAAATAGTAGCAGACAGCCTTCACTTGCCCAACAGTGTGATAACTGCATGCATACTAGCAGGCAGCCTTCACTTGACCAATGGTGTGATAACTGCATGTAATTAATCTGCCTCTCTCCTTGCCTCTTATTCTGTTTTTTGGTGTCATACATTTTGACCAAAGCTCTCCTCAGACTGCACTCTGCAGAGCAATGCTGATCCCAGTTTAATATATACCATTTCTCACATTTAAGGCACTTTCCTGACAAATTGGTAACACTTGGCCAGTTAACAAGAGACTGTGTCGCTTAAACAGTTAGATGGGTGAGTGGTTTCTTTAGTCCATCCAAAGAGTGAGCCAGGGAATGGATTCAGAAATGGAAATATGGCCAGAGTCCAGAAATCGCAAACAATTTCTACTGTCCTTATCACTCCCTTTTCTACTGTCCTTATCACTCCATTTTCTACTGTCCTTATCACTCCCTTAGCTACAGCTTGTCTGTATCAGAATAGACAGGCCTAAGGGTGTGGCTGTCCTATTTTCTCATTTCTGCTAATATTTATAATCACCTTGAAAGCATCGTTGAGAAAGCTGCAGCCCCTGCTAGGATTTGAGTGTGTCTAGAGTGTAGCTGTGATCTGGGTTTTAAAAGCTGGGATTCATATGTGCAGTACTTGTGTTCAAACAGAACCGTTAAGTCAAAAGAGACCTAAAGGGAGATGAATGTTTCCATTAGGTGTTCTCATGCATGAAATCCAGAATCAAACATCAAAACAAACAAGACTTTCTTCCTCAAGCTAAAACTCTTCAAAGGCTGTATCAACCTTCAGGCACTTGTAACTTTCCCTACTAATGGTAACCCAGACAAGTAAACATACTGTAATAACTGGCATTCAAACTATTATAAAGAACCCTTAATTTGACAGTTTATTTGTATTTTTTCAGTCGTTATTGTTAGTTTATAAACAGCTTTCTAACACATTAACTAATGTTGTATACATAGTAACAATTTAATCAAATAATACAAACCATCCAATAAAAATTCTCAGCAAACATCAGACCCCTAGGGAGGTCGATACATTTCCTATAGATGTATTCCAGAGCGAGACTAAACTCCTGGTCTTTTCTTTTGACTTTCACCTAATTTAATTGTCCCTGAATCTGGGTCAGCTCCTCCTTCTTCTTACTGGAAATGTGCTTTATAGCCAATAATGCAAACCGAGATAAAAGTGAGAGTCAATACACAGTCAATAAAGTGATTACTTCAATAAGTCGGCTTGTTGCTTGCAATCAACCTGGGTGCAAGGAAAGTCAATATCTATGTTCCAAGCTTGTGGGCATCTGCTGAATTATTTCTGTGATAAAAACTTCACTTTTCAATTAGCAGTTTATATTATTTGTACCGTCGTGCCTGTAAATGAGCCTAAAACCTATGAGCATCGTTTATCTTCACAATGTTTGATTTCAAATGTTGGAGTCAGTTACTTTAGAACATTGAGCTAAAGTCAATCAATCAAACCTACCCCCTTATCCCGCTGTGTGGGCCAGCTTCAAGACTATCAACCTCTCTCCCTCAGTATTTACTCTGAAAAGAATACTCTTTCACATCATGCTAAGGGTGCATAGCTATAAATCAGCGTGCAATATGATTCTTTGAAATGTATAGTTCTGAAACGATGTGCTTGTGAAAGACACAATGGATTGATGTCACCAGATAACCCATCTGTTTGTATTTCAGTCACTGAACAGGTACACCACTCAGCATCACATTGCTTAAAATGAACAAAGCATTGTAGAACCTGTGGTTAGCTATAGCAAAGCATTGTCAATGCAAATCTCGTGTGAACTGCGGTTAGCTGGAAAGCTGAATTCAGTAAGCTTTTATTTAGCATTTTTAGAAAATATTCTAAGATTATATTCCATTTCTGATGTGTTTTTTTTTCAAGAAATGTATGACCCAGGTGGGACGTCACCTATAACTGAAGACAAGGAAATGTGTTCAGAATTATTTTCACTGATGACAACTGCTCAGTCATTTTAATATGTCAATGTATCAATGTCAGATTGATTTGTAAAAGTAATCCAGGCTTCCAGAGATTGATGCTATTGAACTTCTAAAGGTGTATGAGGAGTAACATGCAAGCCTTCATTCATGGTTCATTGTAACAGCAAAGCGCAGAACAATTTCATATTCCTGGTTTCCTCTGGCCATCTTAAAACCTCATGTTTAATAATCTCTCCTTGCATCAAAGACTGTAAGATGCAATAGGTAGGGCCCTTTATTTTTCACTTGTTTCTTAACCTGTGATGTACTGCTCCAGCCACACAATGTCAATATAGCCTCCACAGTAAGCCATGTAATGAGCAATCATTAAACAATCATCCCATTACATTACTTCAACCATTTGAACTGCTCATCCCATTACCAAAAAGCGAATATTAGCAGATTAATAAACACAACGCTGTAGATGCGACTGACATTTATGTTAAGATGAACTTCTTTCATGGATTGCTCTGTGAAAATGTGTCCATATGAAGAAATCAACATGCACAGAACTGGTAACAACTGACAAATATCTTTTAGCCTTTCTTGCTAAATTGGGAAATAGTTATTCTGTATTTCTCCAAAATTCAGTCAAAGAAATTCCACTACCGTTTCATATAGCTGATATCCCTCCATTTCTGATTTGCAGTTAGCTTCAAACACTGTAATAGAATCTAACGGGAGGGTTTCTTTAGCCAAACTATAAACTTGTTGTGGGTGGAAAATCCTCACTGCCTTCAGAAACTTGTGAGCTGGTTGAATAAAACATGGTTTTATTCTGCATTGATCAGGGTTGTAGCAACTTGTCAATTTTTCATAAACTTTGTGGACAGTTTTAACACACTGTTTGTTTGTTGGTGCATCCAACAAAATCAAAAAGCATCCATCCAAGATAATTTCTAATTATCCAGAATGTAATGTGTTGTCATTATTCTTTAGATCATTTAGCTGGAGTGGCTGCATGGACATCTGGAGATTCAGGAGTGAATTGCAGGTTAGTCCTGTCATTTGAACTCTCCCGTGAATTTCACAGGGCCCTTGCAAAGGGGCCACTCTTATAGATTACCTCTGGCCATGCTGTCCTCTATCACTTCTCTGAACAGGCTGTGCTTAATGCATGTTTCACATTCTGGTTTGTGTGGATGACTTCGCACAAGTGAAACCATCAGAGACCTAACAAATAACTCTGTAATTCTTTCAAATGATAGCGAGTTATTCTTGCAGAGGCTCAAGGTGACCCTCACAGCTCACTGTTTTAAAAACCTTTTATAAACACAAGGGCTGTGCAAACATTTCTAATGCTTTTTCTTCTGGTTTCCACCATGGTTTAAAGATACTTTGAATACATTTCAACAGCATTATATACACTTCTAATTTGGTAAATGAATGAAGTGTTTCATGAAATAGCTTTAAAGGTCTGTGAACAGGGTCCATAATTTCTGGCAATCTATTTCCAAGATATTGTTATCAGCAGGAAAGCCAATCAGGTGATGCACATTGACAGTATTTTTCAAATGAACTAAAAGGGTATGTGAAATGGATATTTTCATTGAAGTATTCCAGCATTCAGTAAGCACAAGGGAACATTTCCCACGGATCAAAGAATAGTTCATCACATAATATCATAATATAATATGGACTCACACGGACAGAGGAAACAGGCTTCCCTGTTTGGTTTCTAGTCTTCCCTTCAAGTAGCGTTTGCTCTATAATTACGTCCCAAGATGATAGTTGTTTTATTTATTTATGTATTTAATTACTGAACATATTTTACATCTATTATTATTAATTTCAATTTTGTGCCAGAATATTTGATCTATCTGTGAAAATCTGTGCAGATTAAGCAGAATCAAAGAGAAATACCTATGTGTGAAAAACTGCAGCAAAGCTGTGGGCTGAGAATGAACAGAAGGATTTGAGAATAATTCATGGCAGGCAATTAACAAGATCACACAAGCAACCTGGAGGCATGAAGGAATGCAGGCAGAATACCAAATATTCTAAAAAGAAAAATGCTCTATTACTTCACAAAGCATAGGAAGCATCGTTTAAAACAAAAACAAAAAGGGCAGATCTGGCTCTTTGAGCTAAATATATAGATAGATAGATAGATAGATAGATAGATAGATAGATAGATAGATAGATAGATAGATAGATAGATAGATAGATAGATATTTATAATCAATACAGCAATTCATATAAGTGCCTGGAGTTATCAAAGCAATGGGGCTGCTGTAGCTATTATAAATTATATCTATTGCAAAACATGGATTTTATTCAGGTCATTGTTTCAACTATAATAAAATGCAGTCAAATGAAAGTTTAAATATTAAAGCCCTTTTAATCACTCATGTGCTTTTTAACCACCTGAAGACAATATATCTGTGGTCCTAAAAGCAAATTGATGTTCCAAATGAAAGATCTTAGATCCTAATCCACTGTGTCTTAATATTACTTCATCATTAATGTGATGGATTATTGACCAATATCACAAGCTGTGTAAAGATGGGACATGGTCTCAGTCACCTTTCCACACACACAGTGTTTAATATCACAAGCTGTGTAAAGATGGGACATGGTCTCAGTCACCTTTCCACACACACAGTGTTTAATATCACAAGCTGTGTAAAGATGGGACATGCTCTCAGCTTGGATAGTTGTATTTTAAAGACTGCCTGAAGCAAGGCAGATGTAAAGTGATGAGACAAGGTTTTCCTTTATCAAGGGCACCCCTGGGAAGCGTCAGGATTCTAGCCCCCTGTTCAGAAGCAAATCCTGAAACAATGGGGTTTAGGTATATACTTTAATATGTATTACAGATGAATTACTGTGTAATAAAGGTAATATAATAGTTGCCTTTAATGATCATGATCATACAATCTCATTTACTAGTACCTACTGACTCTGATGATTGTTTGTATCGGCATGCGTTCTACAGCTGCCATAGAGTTATTGATGCTGCATATAAGAAAAAGGCAATGGAGATGCTTGTACTGCTGCACTCAGTGGTATAAGCAGCACAGTCCTGTAGCAGGTGTGGCAAGTCAGACTGGTAAATAGGATGGAACTAAAGCTGTTGCAGTTTGATTCATTTTAAAATGCCAGCGTTCGTTTAGAACATGCATATCTCTCAGTAAAGAAACAGACAGACTGCACAGCATTGTTCTCCTTGGGTTTTTAGGCTGATCTTCGTTATCTTTACTACAGCACAGCTGGACTGTGTCTGCTGGAAATGAAGTAATAGAAAGTGAAGCTCTCCTGCACAATGCATTTGCACATTCTTTGCGTAGATGATTTCAAAAGGAAGCAGCACAGGAATCAATTCCTCAGAACTAGAAGAAGCACTCTGTGTGTGACCATGATCTCCAATAATTACAATTTAAACCTGAAACTCATTTACCTTTCAAGTCTTAAGGATTGCCTGCCTGACTTTTTTTAACGATGAACTTAGTGTTCTGAAAATATTATTTAGCATCCCTTTCTAAAGGACATCAGAAGAATGGAGTAAATGAAGTGTTACCAACAAGACACATCCTCTGTACTTCAACAGATTACTGGGGAGAACTGTGAGTTTGCAGAATCAAGCACTACTACTACTAGCAAAGACTTAATTGTGCAAAGAGATATCCCATTGTTCCATCGATCTATCTACCTATCTATCTATCTATCTATAAAATATATCCCTGCTGTCTTGTGGCCACGGAATCCTTTTTCTCATCTCAACATACAGCATATAAAAAGAGGCTTGATAAAGATTGGATAGGGACAGTAGCCTTGATGTTCCCATCCATCCTCTGTGCATTCAAACAGCTGGGAATTGCTCTATAACATGCAGTAAAATGAAAGCTTCTTATCTTACTGAGGTATAGAGGTATCCTTCGCCATTCATCGCTATATACAAGCCAGCCTTCACTCCCTGTATCGCTACCACACGCAAGCCCACAGGGATCAGATTGAACAGAGCTGCAAGACAGAACACATTGCATTCAGCACACCACCACCTGGACATGATTGCAATAGAAAGACCAAGAAACACAAATATTATTTCTGATTTCTGTCATTTTTAATTTGATGATTTTTAAAAAATGGTACCTTTCTTTACAAACATTGCTGTCTTTCCCTTGGCACATATGACTTATGAACAGGTTAACAGGCTGGCTTACCATATGAGAAGGTCCAAGACAACTGTGCCAACATTACATTTTGTGAACACATTTGCAGCACAGTAAAGCTTCGCTAGGCAGGGTTCTCTGTACAGCTGTGACCTGTGCTTGCAGCACAGTAAAGCTTCACTAGGCAGGGTTCTCTGTACAGCTGTGACCTGTGCTTGCAGCACAGTAAAGCTTCACTAGGCAGGGTTCTCTGTACAGCTGTGACCTGTGCTTGCAGCACAGTAAAGCTTCGCTAGGCAGGGTTCTCTGTACAGCTGTGACCTGTGCTTGCAGCACAGTAAAGCTTCACTAGGCAGGGTTCTCTGTACAGCTGTGACCTGTGCTTGCAGCACAGTAAAGCTTCGCTAGGCAGGGTTCTCTGTACAGCTGTGACCTGTGCTTGCAGCACAGTAAAGCTTCACTAGGCAGGGTTCTCTGTACAGCTGTGACCTGTGCTTGCAGCACAGTAAAGCTTCGCTAGGCAGGGTTCTCTGTACAGCTGTGACCTGTGCTTGCAGCACAGTAAAGCTTCACTAGGCAGGGTTCTCCTAATTCTTAGTAATGCTTGTCGATCTCTTTAAACACTGGTATAGGTGCTCTCAGGAGGATTTGCACTCCCCTGCGGCACTTGGCTGGAGATGTTGTTTTTAAAGCTGCATAATTAACAGGTGCACAGTGATGGGAATTTTCCTGAAAAATTGTGCATTTTAACAGTGATAATGAAAGCAAATGGATTTCATTAATCACTCTATAGACCCCATGTGTCTTAAATAGACAACCTGCCAATGAAACACTAAAAAGTTCCAGACGTTTTACTTACAGTGTTCATGTACTACTGAGCAAATGAAAGTGTGGTGTCTTTACATTAAGAATGTCATGGGATTGATTATTATATTCATATCTCTTATGAAATGTACAGTTCATCAGTTTGTTTCCAACTAGCAAGAACCTGACCCAGTCCTACAAGTAGGGTTAATGTACACACTTGAAAGGGGAAAGAGTAGAGACACAAATATGAAAATACTTCTGGAAATGGCAAATAATTAATAAGAAGTAAAAAACATATTGGTTTCTTTTGATAAGTCACTGTGCTTTTCAAAACAGTCCAAGCACTTTCGATATGTGAGCAGCGGCACTTTAACTATTCAGAACGGTTAAGAAAGGGAAGGCTTCAAAACACAGACGAAGCCATTTGAAGCCAATTGTTCTTTAACAATTTTCACAGTATTTCAAAAAAGAATGTCCTCCTTGAAGACTTGAGTTAATGCTTTGGAAAAACAAAAAGCCCTTTCTCAAAACTGTTACTTTATTATTTTAATTAAGGGTTGGTATTCATGAAACAATTCATCGACTGTTTAAGAAGAATATGGACTGCTGCCTTAAACGATCCAGCACAGTAATTAAACAAGTGTGGGTTAAACATTTGTGAACAGAGTCTAATGTATTCTAATAATGATGCTGTTCTTACTGTAATCACTGTTCTCATCACAGAGTCCAATGTATTCTAATAATGATGCTGTTCTTACTGTAATCACTGTTCTCATCCTTGTTCCCATCGATGGTGCCGTCGGGATGCATTTGCAGGAAGAATCCCTGCTGGCTGAATAACCGGGTGACAATACCTTTCAGCTGGGGTTCTGAAAGAAGAAAGCAAAGCATTGGAGTACCACGTCATAGCTGCAATGATACTGACTGGGATGCATGTTTCCTGCCTGGATCACAAGCAGATCTGAAGATTTAGCGTCAGCCATTCACGTCTAATTCTGTAAAGAACTAGAACATGATTTCCTTCTGAATTCCTTACCAGCTCAAAGAAAGCTGCTGCTTGCAGTTCTTTCCAAACGGACTCTCTCCAGCAGCAGAACAAAGGGAGTGACTTCCAGCTCCTCTGTACAGCTGGCCATCCTCACACTGGCAATCGATGCACCAGTCTGGGAATGGTCACATTCATCATAGGCTTTTAAAACCTTGATTATAAACAAACCACACACAATATTTACAAATCTGCATGTGCAAAACCCCTGCCCTGTCACAGGGCCATTCAAATATCTCCAAAACTGTCATTACCCAACAATGAAACATATTTACTGGTAATTACAGCTACACTGATATCCATCACAGGATGGATTACATTTGCAGCCTACATATTGTTAATGCATCACTTTGATACAAGTTGTAATCATCGAGAAGGCACTCAGGCTTGTGCACAATTGCACTATGGTCTGTAATAATTGTACATGCATTCATAAATCTGCACTGAGCACAATATACTAATTGCATGGGTCTTATTGTTTAACCTGCAATTACAGACAATAAAGACAATCAAGATATACATGCATGGGTATTGCAACCAACATCAGAATTGACTTGTACAACCTCGTTGTGCCTCTTTGCCAATTGACTAGCCACTGTCAGAGTTTTGTGCTTCTTAATGGTTTGATTCCCATGTCCCTGCCCTGCTTAGTTTAGTGGACAGGAGACCTGAAACAGCCCATCCAAGGCAACATTGGTCAGCATTGGGCAAGACCATCCAATCCAATGAAGTTCCTTCAAAAAGCATTACACAGAGACTGTATTAGTGCTCTGTGAAATCATTAAGCATGTCAACGCAATGTTGCTTTGACATAATCCATGAAGCAGTAGTATGACGTTCTCTAATTCATTTTTGTAAGTGGCAAAAGGCTATACATTATTAAAATCTCAAACAAACTTATTTAAATCGGGCAGCACAGCTTAAATAAAACGTATGTCACAAAGCATCTATAACACATAAAATACACTGTATCACTAAAAAGTGCCTTTCAAAAAATACACGCTATACTGGAGGAGCAGTCAAGTAAAACCCATGTTAATTACTCTTTTTTTACCTTCAACAATCAAAGATATTCGGTTTTGCTATATTTTACTGATTTCTGCAGCACTTCTTACTGCTACAGCAAGTACAAAAGGAAGGAATATTCCAATACCAGAAAGTCAACTTCCACTAGAACGAACTGCAGCCATCTCGGCACTGCACAGTGGATCAGTGGGACAGCATGCATTCACCACAGTGTGTGTTCACACCAGTGAGGGCCTTCTAAATGAACTGTCCTCATCCAGTATTGGGGAAAATACATCCAGCAAAACTTGTTGTACACTGTTGATTGTGCCTGTGTTATTGCATGCATTCACTGATGTTCTTCAAATGTCACACTCCTCTGGTGCTATTGTCACAAGTCACTTTCAACTCTACCTATCCTTCAGCTGTTTGCAAACTCCTTCAGGGCTGCTTGGATTTACAGTCTGAATACAGACCCTCCAGTTAGCAAGGCAGCCTCTGGCCTCATGCCCCCATTTAATGACTTGTATAATGCTGTAGAACATGGGATAAACTCCTTTGAATAATACTGTTTGATGGTCTGCCTGCTTTTCTAACCTTGATAGCATCCACAGACTGACCTGCTCCAGCACTGATTCAATACAATTGCTCTCTTTCATGGAAGCATCTTGCAGTTACTTTGGGGAAACATGTATATTCCTGCACTCTCTTCACCAGAGCTGCACAGTACAACTTAAACACATTGAATCATCTGTAACAAAGCAGTATTGGCCTGATTAATCAATTTTTACACTGAAGTCTGGCTCATGACTGCATTTGTTTGCAATGTCCTACTGCCATAGAGGGTGACTGTTGCCATCACCTTAGTTTGATTAGCAAAGAATTCCTTCATTGTGTTGGTGTCTACTCTGCTTCTCCTCAATACCCAGACATAAAGCATGCCTGCCCAAACAGTACTGAGTCAAAATCTCTGCATTGTATAACAAGAACTACCTATGCTGTGGGATATGTTTGATTGCTGATACCTGCCTCACTGCATACATGGTATTTATACATAGAAAGGATTTATTGTACAGTATCCATCCGGGAAACTATCTGTGTGTGTTTACAACAGACAGAGATTCAAAGGTGATATAAAAGATGTACTTATTAAATTGTACACACAGATAATTGTGCCCAGTGTTTGTGTTCTTGGAAACTACGACTCTGAGTACCTACCAGCAGGTGTTGTGTTGTGACTGCAGGGTTGCCTTCCTGTAAAGCACTCTGCTTTCTGTACATTCTCTTCCCAATGGGAGCAACACCCACTGTGGCAGATGAAAATCAGACCCATCTTAAAGCTGGCCCAATGAGAGCACTTTAATAATTCTGCTTGATTTATATCAGTCTGTAAGGTAACTAGATGACAAGGTTCAAGTGCTGACAAATCAGCCTTTTCTATTGATGATTCAGTGACCTGGTAAAAGAGTAAAGCCAACTTTCGCCTTTCAGTCCATTTGTTTTTTATAGATAGATAAAAGGACATTACTGGAGATGTATCCTACAGATAAAATGCCTGCAATCTATAAAGTGCTAGTTCTCTGATGTTTCAGCTGCTAAGGGGTCACTTTTTAATCAGTAACTGTGTGTGCATTGATGTGTTTCAAAAAAACAAATGGCTTTGGAAGGAAATTGATAAAAATAAAACACACATGATGAGTAGTTTCATGATGCAACTGCCTTGACCACCATTGAGAAAAAATGAAAAATAATAGAAAGGTGGAACACATTATATATATATATATATATATATATATATATATATATATATATATATATATATATATATATATATATATATATATATATATATATATATATATATATATATATGTGTGTGTGTGTGTGTGTGTGTTCAAGTCTATACTGGTAGATATCCTTTGTATCAGACTGATCAATCAGATCAATTAGTGATCAAGAAGTGTCACTAAGAATCATTGGAGTGTCTGGATTCTTTCCAAATAGCATTGCAAAATAAAGAGCATTGTTCTGTATTCAGGCTAGAGCTACACCAAGTCTACAGCATTCATATCTAAAAGACTATTGCTGTGGCAAGAAGAGAGAAGTGTGGTTGGGTTTGTCAGCTGCAGTACCACAGCATTGTTAACAGCCTAACTGAGCCCCTCAGAAGTAGAATATTGTATGAAATAGTTTGCAGAACCATAAAGAGAAATACTGAGGTATAGAAACCGCTGTTCATCTTTTTTATTTTATTACATCACGTAGAACCTGATCTTTGTAATTTATTCAGGGGCCTCTCTCTAAATCAAAGGCAACTGTGGTCTGAAGATCGGCTAATAAATCTTCTGATAGACTGATTAGGGTGAGAGATGCAGTGGCTGATTAGCATGGTGCAGGCATTGATACTGTGCTACTGACCTAGCCTGCTCCTCTTATGTGCAACGTGTACTTGAAGGTTAGAGGAGGCATCTCATGGGAGAAAAGAAAAACACACAATCTGAAAGATCAGACAAATCAGGCGATGGTGGGCGGATTATTTACTAAAGCACTTAATGACATCGATGCTTGCGGTGGATTTCTCATCTTCCAATACAGACATTGCTATATAATGCCCAGTCCTATTTGTGTATTTGCCAAGCAGTACTTACCCATTAGGATAATGAAGGTACCAAGCAGACAATACTGATTAAGAAATGAGTGATTTACAGGAGTGATTTAAACTTGCTGTGCAGTAATAAAATACTTTCAGTGTTCAAAAAGGCAGCACGTACATACAGGGCCCCATTTTAACAAATTAATTATAGTAGGTGCGAGCTAGTTCAGAGCTGAACTGACGTCTATTTAATTGCATTGATAGAAACCCTTACATATCAAAATGATGGTACCTGGGGATATTTTGGGGATTTTTTTGAAGCCCCTGTTTTACTGAACATTAAATAATTGTATTAATACATATACAGAAAAAAAGCATGTATTCATTTGGCTGTTTGAAAGGGGGGTCTTCATATTAAGGAATTAATATTGGAAAAGAATAATCTATATGAGAATATGAATATAGAAAATGCAAAGGAATAATCTATATTAGAATATGAATATATGTGTAAATAGGGGAACTATATTGTTTTTAGCAGTAAGTATGAAATAATAACAATAATTTATTGCCATATAAATGCAAAGACCAATGAATCTGTCCAAGGTCCTGGAATAAGCACACTGAGTCAGGTTTATTAGGAAGGTATAATAATAATAATAATAATAATAATAATAATAATAATAATAATAATAATAATAATAATAATAATATAGGATAAGAATATAGCGCTACTGCAGCCCTGGATTGCTTTGTAAATACCAAGATAAGAGACGACTACAAGCGCAACACTGGTCATGTGATTTTGCGATTCCCTTCAGAATTTACCTTCTGACAGTACAACCGATCTGTTGCCTGCAGTAAAATCAAGGGTCGCGTCTCTGTGATGGTCCTAAGAGTTTTGATATGGCATTTATTGGTTCAATCTGAATGATAACGTGTAGTGTTACTGACCTGCAGGTGGTCTCCGCCGGACTGGTTTTTTCTTGCCGCTGCAGAAGCGCACCTTGCTGAAAACGCTTAATACGTGTCTTTCACAAAGGTTTCGACCATCTTTGTTGGGGCTCGGGCGGCGTTTGGTGGTTGAAACGCGATCGCTGTTGGATTCCCTTGCCTGTCGTTTTTGTCGGATCAGGGAGCTGGCAAGTGCAGCTGCCATCTCCCACACACTAAGCCCTAAACGCTGTTCTGAGAGTGGGCCGCAGCAACTGAGCAAATGCAACACAGGAAAGAGGTCTGTGCTATCTGCTGGAATGTAGTTTTAACGGTAGTGATACCGAGTCATGAAGATCACAGTGGAAGAAACAGTATTCATTCAGAGCCAACAGTCCACTAAATTGTCATGATTGAGAGAACAACATGTTTTATCTCCAGGTATCGAGGAGAGCTTCAATTCAGGTGATGCTGTAACATCTGTAAAAGGAAAAAAGCAATCGAATACTAATACTAATTAAAGAGAGGCTGATACTGTAACAAACGATTCAGAGCACTCCTGCCGGGTCTCCGCTCGTTCAAAGATATAACGGAAATGGCTTTACTTGTGTTTAGGACCGATAATAAGTACTATGCAACTACAATAGAAATAGAAAAAAACGAAGAAAAAATGTACTGCAGTAAAACAGAATCGCCGACAGTGACAGTCTAACATTCACTTGCTGAAATAGCTCGTCTCTTCACAGCACGGGTTTCCCAAGCGATTCAAACTGAGTGTTTTACAGAGCATCACAAATTAGCAGACGGACATGGCAGGGCTCATTTCTATTACGGAGCTCTTTCTATGTATTGCAGCCGGCATGGATACTTTAGGCCTTTTTCTCTGCTTGAAACTGACGTTCGTATCCAAAGTCCAGGGGTCTCCATAACTTTGTGCTTGTTTCTAAAAACTTCCAATTTCTTTATTAAAAGCAAAAACGCAACCGAGACGCGGAGAAACGCCGCAGCCTCGCACGCCCAGCACATTCAGTGGATCTCTTGGCAGGGCAATCTCAGGGAAGCTTCAAGTGCTTTATCAGTGAATAAATTCACGGAGCACGTTCAAAATAATTGAGAAAATATTAAGGTGCAGAAACAGCATCGTAATGATTCCTTCATCCAATTTGATCAGCATTGTTATATAACCAATTTAACAACATCAAAACTAAAATCTCTTTAAACAAAAACGTTAATCCGTGGTAACAAAGAGCAATGATTTTTTCCCAGAGCAGTTCGGTAGCCTTTTGGTCTGTGTTGCTCTCTCTCCTCGTTGCTCAGCCAGTGAATTGCTGGCAGCTCCCTGTATCTCTACGCAATCCTACGTGATTAAGGTTCGGATGAGGGATTCTCAGAGAGAGAGAGAGAGAGAGAGAGAGAGAGAGAGAGAGAGAGAGAGAGAGAGAGAGAGAGAGAGAGAGAGAGAGAGAGAGAGAGAGAGAGAGAGAGAGAGAGAGAGAGAGAGAGAGAGAGAGAGAGAGAGAGGAGGGGGGGAGCGCAGGCAAACAACCGCAGCTCACATCTGTTCCTCTGTACATTCAATCAATCTGTCTGTCATTGCTTCCTCATAAACTGGCACACTATAAGAGGGGAGATTTGGCTGTTAAAAATGTACATCTGAGTCCAATTCTGCAAAACGAAATGTTTAAAAAATAAACACAAATGTTAGATTGAAATAAAAACGCAATAACGCAACATCAATCGTGTAAATATTTAATTAGTGATTCACCCTGTTTACTGTATTCCATGCGTTTATCAGTTCAAAATGCGTCTTTTTTAAAAATGAAGTATTCATAAAAACATACGATGTTCTGGGTGTATTAGTACTATATATATATATATATATATATATATATATATATATATATATATATATATATATATATACTAATTGAAATGCGATATACATAGAACTAATACCCCAGATCTCTAATATGAATTAAATCATGAAAACGTGATTCCATTGCTTATTTTCCTCTGAGCTCACTACCATCCCCAGATACACTGCTGTAATTAACTGAGTGTTTTTTTTTTTTAGGTCACTTAGCTTTATGTGGGAGTGTTTGATGCTAATTTAATGTTGAAAGAGCTGCCATCTCCCTGTTAATATGAATCTGTATTATCTGTTAAATAAACGACTAAACGGCTTAGACTTTATTTAAATTTGTCATATTGGCTAGGGGGTTCATATTGGATAGGGGGGTTCATATTGGCTAGGGGTTCATATTGGCTAGGGGGTTCATTTTGGCTAGGGGGTTCATATTGGCTTAGGTTTTTAGGAACAATATTTTAAAAAGTTACAAAAAAAAAAGAATGTGTACAGTATGTCACGTGTAACTATGAAGAAACAGCTGTCATATATTTTAATATTTCCACTGTGCAATGCTCCAGCAATGCCTTTATTTAGAACATATGCAGCAGCATCTCCTCTTTTCACTTTGCTTGAGGTTGAAGGGTTCCTGCTGGGACTGTGCATAGGGAATTCAAAGATCTGCATGTTATTAAGCCAAGAAGGTTTCCATTACAACACTGTGAATCCTATTTGCATGGGAGAGCCTTGAAGGCTCAGCACTATGCACTGTGAGAATGACGTGCCACAGCTGTTACTGGATTATCATGCAATATTGCTCACTTACATAACAGCACTATGGGAAAAGAAGAGAAATACATTCAGGTCTTCTATGTAAAGGCTTCAAAGTACACGAAAAACCTCTTGCCTGTCAGAAATGATAATTAGATGCATTTGAATTGAATACGAGGTGAGCATCTAGGAGATGCATTAACTTCCTGTTTCTGTTCCTAACCACATTGTCTTTTGCTTAAAAAAATGATTCAATTTGTATTTATTTATTTATTTATTTTACACAAGATGTAGTCCACTGTCTTATTTCAGAATGTCATTGTGTATAAAAAATACATCAGGAAACATCTGATACTATGGTACCATGAGTCCCAGAGCTGCTTACAAAAATAATGATCCTTCAAGGTTGTCATTCCAGATGAGTTTCAAGGGATGGTGTGCAATACTCATTGAGTCAAGATATGTATTCATTAGTGCACTAATAATGAAACAAAGCAATACATTCTTCAGTGTACCTGATAGTCACTGCTTTTAAACCTGTCCTCTCAATGGTCACATACTGTAAGATTATGGTGGACAGCTATTCTTGGTCACATGACTTTTCAGAGATGTGGCTTGAGTTCTGCTGGGCACAGGCATACTAAGGAATGCAAATTTCAATCAATCTCTTTTCTAGTTGAACTGATTTTGCTAAACGCAGTCGGACAGAGATAAAGAGAGCGAGTAAGGGAAGAGAAACAGGAACAGCTGAAAATTTAGATAAGAAGGTACCCTCGGGACTTCATAGAGTTATGAGCTTAACTGAAAGGGAAGCTGATGAAAAGACACATTGCTGTACAGTGCTGTTAAAACTAAGCCAGTTGTAGCTCAATCAAATAGCAGTAGGATGATTAAAGGGATTTTCTATTGGCAATCCACTTGATGTTACAGCAGTATTATATAAACAAATGGCAAACAGAACAATGATCCTGTTTCGGGAAAGGTTATGCTATTGCCCAGGAAGAACCAAACACCATGGCATAGATAGATAGATAGATATGAATGGGTTCAGACAGTTTAAATACAGACCTCCTGCATTCTAAGTCTGTGTTTTGGTGCCATGGATGTATTGCTATCTAACACAATGTTGGGCTCTGCAGCAAATTCCAATTGCATTCCTTAAGGTCTGTTGCCTACTAGTGGTGACATAAAGAAACTGCCAAATGTACAGTAAATTGCAGAAAGCGCAAAATATGGTGCAACATGCCACTGCTGCAATCTACTGCAGAAACAAATACTTTAGAAATGGAGGAGTTTGCATGAAGGGAGTTTTATCATGTAATACAATACAGTGCAAGCTTACATTTTTATAGTACAGAGTGCTTTATAAAATATACCATCCCTACAGTACAGTAATCCAATGCACAGAACTCTGAACTTGAATTAACCAAGGCATGAAGGAGCAGCTCAACATCTCACAATGTTCTTGATGGAAGAAAGAAGAGACGAAAATTTTATTAGAAACACCCTGTTTCAATACTTTAGTACTGGAACAAGGGAGCTGCCATTCGGTAAAACTACATGGGATGGAACAGACCATCTCTTATAATTGTTTAGCTTCTTATTCAAACATATCAGTGCAAAAACTATAGAGCAGCCATCTCTGTCCTGCAACGAAAGCATGGGGGTTCTATAGTGCTGCAGTTTAGCGCTTTTCTGCACACTTTCATTATTTACAACAAATAATAAAGAAACTAAAGAAAAGCCTGACTCCAATTGGGAGCACTAACTCAACTTTTACCAGTTCATAATGAAGCCGGACGGCTAAGATGTTTACCAGTTCAACAAAAACACTTGTTACACACAGTGTACATGTTTTACATGCACACCCAGATTCACACAGTATACACGTTTTACATGCTTGCCCAGGTTCACACAGTATACATGTTTTACATGCACACCCAGATTCACACAGTATACATGTTTTACATGCACACCCAGATTCACACAGTATACACGTTTTACATGCACGCCCAGATTCACACAGTATACACATTTTACATGCACGCCCAGATTCACACAGTATACACGTTTTACATGCACGCCCAGATTCACACAGTATACACGTTTTACATGCACGCCCAGATTCACACAGTATACACGTTTTACATGCACGCCCAGATTCACACAGTATACACGTTTTACATGCATGCCCAGGGTCACACAGTATACATGTTTTACATGCATGGCCAGGGTCACACAGTATACATGTTTTACATGCACGCCCAGATTCACACAGTATCCTTCAAGTTTTCCCCACACAGGTTTCACCCAGGCCTTAGCCTTTACACAGACCCCAGAGCAAACACTTCTGACCTGCTTTTATACACCTGCCTGCTTAATCCCAGTGTCCTTCATTAAATTAGAGCCAGGTGATTCCACTTCTGGCTCGACTCCAACCAATGGCATTCTGGGGGATGTAGTCCTGCAACAAACACCTGGACTGCATATGTCCTCCCCTACTCAACCACATTCATTACTGAATACACAGAGGCTAGCCTTTAGAATTCTGTGCCAATCACCAGTTTACTGTACATTCAGAAATGAAGGGCATTCTTGAAAGGTGTTGGTGCCATCCCAAGCACCTATCCTGCTGTTAAAAGTATGTGGCAAGCTTGTTTTTTGACATTGCTCACAAAGCAGCACTGCCATCTAGCGTTAGTGAAGGTGTTTCAATTCCAAGTTCATAAACAGAAAACATGGTCAGTTTCAGCGGATGCCTGGGATTGAATAGAGATGATGAGTTTCACGCTGGTCTATGACTTCCCAAAGTTGCTAGCCATATAACATTCAGGATACATTCAATCAATAACACTGTGTAGCACACAGTAGCACCTCTTTGGCCCAGCTAATAATGCAGAGATGAAAAGGATTTACTAACGAAGTGGACTATGCATCATCGCTGCCTGTGCTTCACAAAATGTTTTAAATGATTACTGTTTGTTCCTGTTTCTGAGTTGCATTCCCTAGCTAATGTAATAACTAATTGAAACATTTTCTATTGAAACATTTACAAAGCAAAATAATATTTCCTCAACATTACAATTTGACAGTCTACATTTTGTTGCTGTTGTTTATCAGCAGGGTATGTGTCACTGAGAAGGTGTTGTATATAGTTATAATTGCTGTTGTTTATCAATAGGGTATGTGTCACTGAGAAGGTGTTGTATATAGTTATAATTGCTGTTGTTTATCAATAGGGTATGTGTCACTGAGAAGGTGTTGTATATAGTTATAATTGCTGTTATAATTTAAGCAAACAGCTCAGCACTTCTCTTTATTGTAGACCGCTGTATATAAGAAATACTATTTACTCCAAATCATCAGCAGCACTTTTTGTCAGAAAGGAAAAATGCACACAATAAACAACGAAACCAGAAATAAACACCTTGGACGTAATGAAAATAATAATAATAATAATAATAATAATAATAATAATAATAATAATAATAATGTAATTCTGTCGTCTATCATTTAGAATTAGAATCAGTGTTTTTCACAAAAGGAGATTTAATTTTAAAATGCAGACTTGCTGAAGAAAGAATATGTAGATTAAGAATTGTAAAGATAGTGATATCAAAGAGAAACTGGAAATTTGAAGTACATTTGTCCTTGGAGATCTCCATCTTTCATTCCTGTCTTTCTGCTTTTGAACAATCATGCACTGAGACTAGGTTAGAGTTGGGAAGTGACTCTCAATACAATGCTAACCTACACTACAATATATGAGGGACTATCACAAGGTGCCTGTGGAGTGATGTCATCCTAACCTGTATCAGGACCTCCTGGGAATAAACTAGGAGACAATCTGAGGCAGAGGAGATGTACTGTGCTGTATAGAAGACAGAAGCATTAGCTATTAATAACTGCCTGTGAAATGGGAGGAAGCAAAGTCTTATCAGAGTTCATAATAGTGGGTGCCTGACATCTGAAATATATCAATCAGTTTGCACAATAACCCAAACATGGCAAGCAGTACCAAGCAGAGCAGCATGTGGAGAGTTAGCCATCTCTTCTTTAACTCCGAGACGTATTTTACCCTATTTCACCCGGCTCTTTAAAAGGGCATCTCCTGGAATAACTTGCCTGAACAGATAGACAGATCTTCACAAAAGCAAACCCAGCACTCTGTTTTCTTACATTATTAAAATGACTCCATTATGCTATTGCCACGAAAGTAAAGTAAAGAAGTTTTGCCCTTGATTAAAATAGATCGGACACTGCTGACAAAACGGAAGCTTTGTGGATCAAAGGTTGTACTGAAACAGTTGTAATAAATGCACAACTTTAATTTCATGGCTTTACACCTCTACAATAATCTGCTGGACACTCAGCACATTACACCTGCATTTTGTATTAGACCCAGCCTCCTGCTGGACACTCAGCACATTACACCTGCATTCTGTATTAGACCAAGCCTCCTGCTGGACACTCCGCACATTACACCTGCATTCTGTATTAGACCAAGCCTCCTGCTGGACACTCAGCACATTACACCTGCATTCTGTATTAGACCAAGCCTCCTGCTGGACACTCAGCACATTACACCTGCATTCTGTATTAGACCAAGCCTCCTGCTGGACACTCAGCACATTACACCTGCATTCTGTATTAGACCAAGCCTCCTGTTGGACATTCAGCACATTACACCTGCATTCTGTATTAGACCATGCTGGACACTCAGCACATTACACCTGCATTCTGTATTAGAAGTGTGTGTGTGTGTGTGTGTGTGTGTGTGTGTGTGTGTGTGTGTGTGTGTGTGTGTGTGCATTTGAACAAGCGAATAACAGAGAAGAAAAACAATAAGAAGAAAGGTACAGATTAAAATAATGGCTTCAGTTTCAATGCCAGCATTCATATGATATTTATTAGAAGTTGCTAACAGTATATTGTAACTAAGAAGTTCTAGAATGATTAAAAATGGCTTTTTGTTAAGTATAGTGGATTTATTTTCATGAAACTGTGGTTGTTTGTTAATGCATACACATCTTAATTGAATCTATTAAAAACAGATAGAGGCACTGGAGTGGCTTTTGAATGAACTTAAACAAAGCTTAACCTTTTTAAACAGTAAGCTGGATACCTTGTAACAAGAGCCTGGAACTAAAGTTCAACATTAGAACTGAAAGATTTCTCAAGATCAATCCGACAGACAAATAAATGATTTATCCAACAAGGCAGGTTGAAGAGGATGATAGCGGGAGAGGAATCCAGCAAGATAGATAGATGGAAATCTTTCTTTACTTCATCTGGTACGGTTCTTGCTGTAGAGTTAGGAATCTGTGAGTTCAAACCATTTATTCAAGTGGTATGAGTGGAATGAACACGTAAAGATGACATTGCAGTAGCCATTGGAACAGTTTCACCTGCTAAATGTAACTACTGCAGTCTGAAGTAGCTACAGCTGAGGACACCTTGTGGAGGGTGAAATAAGTATATCTAGTATCTGCACAATATATACACTGCAATGATTGCTCCTGTCATTTTACGCAGTCTAGGAAACTCCCAGGTAATTGCTATTGAACAAGCCGAGTTGTCCTAATTCTGTGTGGTTATAAGGGCAGCAACATATAAAAATAGACACATTTATCAGGGGAGATCCAGGCAATCGAGGCCATTCTTCTCGGGTTACACATCTGTCTTCCCTCTGCATTTATCATTTCAAACCTTCTACAGACTCCATAGACACGAGTTAGAACAATAAGCCTCAACCTCATTTTTATTTCAAATTCATTTTTAATCTATCCACTTGGGCAATGTGTCATTTCTAGTGAGAATTGCATTAGTACAATAGATACAAGTTTAAGAGTAATCATTCCCCAGTTTAAATCATTCTGTCATCATACATTTTAAATGCACAGGGCTCCTGTGTACACTACAAAGCAATGCAGATTTCAAAAGCACTGTGACCTGCTTGGAGCCCCTGTGCTGGATGCTATTGTGGGCAGGCTGCATTGAAGTTAATCTATTTATTTATGAGTTTTACAGAAGCAAGCTGCAGTTACTATTGAATTATAGCTATCCCCTGTGGCCTTTTAAAGATGATTTTTTAGAACAAATCAATTTTTTCTTGCTAGTATATGCTAGACAGTAGTTGAAGATTTGGCGGAGTACTGCGTGGCTGGACCCGAGTTCCAGTGCACTTGAAGGAACACTCCAGTGGCTGTCTGTAATAAGTGCGGCCTGATCCACATGTTTACTACATTCTCAAGATAGAGCTTGAAACAAATGACGCTCTTAACCCATAGTAACTGATTCAATGAACGCATGCGTGCTGTTGGCACATTCTCTCTCTTAACCTTTCATAGGCCAGTGATCCAAATGCATCAAACAAATACCACAGATAAAATAGAAAGATATAATACTAAATACACCCAGAACTGCTTTTGAATACTTAAACAAATAAAATAAAAAACCGAACGACGTACTTTGAAAATATAAACGCATTAAATATAGTAAGCAGGACGAATGTGTAACTAAGTATTTACACGATTGATAAGGAAGTGCAATATTGTGTCTTTATTTGCTCTACTAATTTAAAAGTCCAGTGTCTCCTGAAATAATCACCCTGAGTCAGGTTTAGTAGGAAGGTCTGATACTACTACTACTACTACTACTACTAATAATAATAATAATAATAATAATAATAATAATAATAATAATAATAATAATAATAATATCGCGACATGTTCTATGTATTTCTTACTCGTTGTATTTTGCTTTTATAGCAGCGATGTCAAATGTTTCTCAGTTTGGGCTGTACTCGATCTTTATGCAGAAGATGTAAGTACTTCCACATCCTGCTACACCATACAGTAGCGGTCTTATAAAGGAAATGCAAAGCTCAATAAAACAAAACCCCGGATTTACACCATGTGAAATGAAGCTAAACTTATAGCAGGTATCTATTCTAAACGCATGCAGCCCGTCAGTTGCCCTAAAAACGAAACAATTCCGTTTTAACAATAAAAAAGAAAGAACTACAATACAATTTTAACATAGTAAAACAGCGAAGCAGTAGCTCAAACCCCAGCGCGGAATGCGACTGTTCTAGTATTCAGAGAGAAAGCACATTAAATAACGTGTCTTACCACTTGGGTTCTCAGTCGGTTTCGAGCGCTGTCCACACAGACACTGCAGCATACGCGCTGCTTTCTGCAGGAACAGCCTCCGAATCTTCATTGATTGTGTTTTTGTGTTGCCCACCCTAATTCAATCAACCTTGACACTATATAACACCGCGATTATTCAAACATGGCTACGTCACTCGCCCGCAGCATTCAAGAATTCGGATTTCACAATTTAAAAAAACATAGATCAAAGGTTTAAAATGCTTAACCGTGACATCTTGAGACTTTTCAATGAAGGCAATTTGCCAAAACAGACTGAGCTGGAGCAAGGCTTTGCGCAAGGACGTCAGAATAATGTCAATTTCACAAGCAGATGCCTTATTTTACAAGCAGACATGCTGCGCAGGCTTGTTCTGCGCGCACGTATAGGCTCTCTCTGCAGGGTAAATGACTCGATCATTTCTGGAATACAGTCATTGATTATTTACCATACACAGCATATATGAAAAGCAATGGGGACCGACAAGAGCCCACCAGGAATACCATATGTTAATTTTAAAAGCATGCTTTGATGTATTCAATGTGGGAAGAATTTATCGAAGACTAATACAGAGTCGATAGATCCGCCTATCGCGATATGAGCTCAATGAGGGGCTAGTGGAAGCGAGAAGGCAGCATTATTACAGAACAAGACAATGGACTCGCATGAAAAGATATATTACATTCACCGCACAACTAAAGAAGGTAGGCGGGTTTCATTTCATGTGTAAAGCAATACGCTGCAAAACGGAAGTGCTTTCATCACGTCATATTGTTTCCAACATATTTCAAGGAGTAAATACTACTTTTGCAGATAATTATGTGAACTGCGCAGTTCATTTGTGCAATGCTAAGATACGTGTCCATGCAAGGATAGATGCTTAATTTATTAGCTTCAGCCCATAAGGCTATAGAACTGTTAAGGTATAAACACGTGCACGGCAAATAGCAGAGGAGGTCAAGTTGGGTAGAATGAATATCTATGCGAATATGCAGGAGTACATTGTGGAGCATACAGTTCATTAGCATCAGATAATACGCTGTGTATGTATGAACAGTATATATAATCTCTCTCTTTAAATTATTCAGCTACAGTTGTAAGAATGTTATTAGCAGGTGTTTGAACTGTACACTTCTGTCCTTCTTTTGTGTTTTTTTTTCTGTATGCAGAGAATACTTAGTGACATGACCACAGCAACACACTTTCTTCAGTGGTATTGTATTTAACTCTGCAAGCCATGGATACCCATCTACATTTAAATACATTTTAGAGTTTAGACTGTTGAGAGTTTCAAACCACGATCTAACATTACAAATGTTTACAATCACATCAATACAATGTTTTAAGAATAGAGCCCATTTTTTCACACATTGAGCTATTTTCAAGTCTTTGTGCAAATGGTTTGTGGTTGAGATTGAACACCGTTCATTAAGTCTTGGTTCTATTCCAGCAGCTACCTCATGGTTTTGATGTTCCCCTCATGACACTGAAGGCAGACTGGCCTGAATGCCAGTGATCCTCCATTACATCTCCACCTGTATGACTCAAGCAACCAGCAGCAAGATGGGTGTGCTGTTGGACGAAGTCTGGGATTGCTGTGGATCACCAGTGTTGACCATAGCTCTTTGCCATAGACATTTGTTAAAATCAAATCACCGGACTTTGCTTCAACACCACCATACATGAATGCAAAAACCCTTCCTGTAATCTATCTATGCCCATCAAAAAGGCTCCCTCCAAGTGTCATGGCCACAGTGGAGCAATCACACTGAGCCAGTGGGTGGTGAGGACATCAGCCTCAATACACTCTCAGGACATCTTTGATTTGAGTAAACACCCTACATAAAACCGATGAGTTAATGTTGACAGAACATCGCTCTACCAATTATCCATCAAGGGAAACTCACGTGCTGAAAAGAAGGAACCCTTAATGTATCCAAACCCAGTGCCAAAACCCCCAAGAAACATTACATACAGGTCAACTAGTGCTGTACATGGTCTGGCTTGCTTTAGAAATGCACATTTAAGTGTCTAATGCAGTGTCTCACCTGCCAATATTCAGAGCACAAGCCAGCTTTATGCAACATGGAGGACTGTATTTGTATCCTTTATATTTGCACAGTGGAAAACATCCTTACTGCTAAAGAAATGCTTCACAGCACATGGACCTGGATAGAACAAGGCAAACGAGAGGATAGCTTAACAATCAGACCATAGTTTAGGGGACTGGACATGGTTTGGATAATGGTAACATATCAATGAAAATATATAATACAGATTTATGTATTCATTTATTTAGGATTTCAGTAATGTTAGTAGTGTAGATGAGCTCCTCTGTTTCTCCCCTGGGACACTTTCACCCTTCCTTTAAATGTGCTTTACTTACTCTAATCTGCCCCCTATTTTACTGCATTTAATCCTGTACTGCAGAGTACTGTAATCTGCCAAGTGTTTAATCTGTAGTATTTGGTATTTAATCATATCTTGATGTAACTATCACTGTCACTTTTATTTGCTGTATTATTGAATTGTATTTTGTCACACTTGTACTTGCTTGAACTAGTCATTGTATGTATCTTGCTCTTATTGTATTATTACTTGTACTGTAACACTTGAAATGTATTTGCTTACGATTGTAAGTCGCCCTGGATAAGGGCGTCTGCTAAGAAATAAATAATAATAATAATAATAAAGTTAAACTCTGAAGCACTTGTATACATTAGTTAGTCAAAAAGTCTATCTATCAATTACCACTGTTTAACTTTATTGTCTCTCTCTCTCTCTCTCATCATATGGAATGCATCACTAGGTGGTGCTGTGGAATGCATCACTAGGTGGTGCTGTGGAATGCATCTCTCGGTGGTGCTGTGGAATGCATCACTAGGTGGTGCTGTGGCCACGTATTCTATCCTGACACTACACTAGAACAGCATATAATAAACCACTGTAAAGCAACGCAGACCAAGGAGTGGAAAGAGTGTGCAAGGTCACAAACTAAAGCCACATCCTACATATGAATATAAATTATAAGTAGTAATCCTAAAGGACATTGTTTTACCTGAATCAGAAACTGGATTTGAAATGTTTGGAGGGACTGGGAACAAATGTGGGGAAAATCCATCTACAAGTGAGCACCCGATCCTGGTGTCCAGAACGCTGCAGCATTCAACCCTAGCTGCTCTGCTGTGTGTGTTCTCCATGAGAGACAGCAGTGGACAGGTGGTAACAATGGGGTGTCGCCAGAGGCTTCTTATCTAGCAAGTATCAGATACAGAGCCTGATGGGGCTATGCAAACACACAGCTGCTGTGGCTAAAGGGATTCACAGGAACTTCACACCCACTTGTACTGTGTTCCTATTTGAAGGCCCATGATCCAAACAGAAACAGCTGCCATGTGATGGGACATCTATAAATACTCTCTGCATTTCAGTACACTCATTTGTTAACCGTACAAGGTAGGGAAAGCGGTTCTTCAGAGCACATTGTTTGTTTTTATTTCACTGTCTTCATTAGGACTGTTACAAGGATTCCCAAAAAGGATTTCAAAAGGACTTTTCCACAAGGCATTTATCTGCAGGTCTGTAGAACACCATGCACAGTCTATACTGTAAGTACCTGTTAAAAAGACAGCTTTGTGATCCATTTGGTCATGCAAACATCCAGTATGCTGCAGGGACTAAGACTAGTAATCTTTACTAGTGGTAGTAACGAAACAGTAAGTAATGTAGCCAACGTACATGCTCCCTCACTAATGTAAGATGCACTGGTCCATTTGGGGCTGATGAAATACCGCAACCCTAACCATACGCACGGTCTTGATTTGTAGCTTTTCATTGACTTCTTTAAACTACCGATGTCATTGTTTTGAATAGAAAACGTTACAGTAGACGAGCGGTACTCACTGTGTGGAGCGTCTTCTTCATTCTGTGACTCGCGCTTCTCACGATCAGTAGTCTTCATTGCGCCAGAGAAAAGACAATTCCTTATTATACTGTAATATCTGAACATCTACAGTCTTTGCCTAAGAATGAAAAAGGCACATGCAAACCGTCTATAATCTGCACTCACTATTTAAGATGTGCATTGTAATAAGAGACCCATATCAAGCTGTTCACCTTGATCAATGTAGCAGCTGAAAGACTGGACAATCTGCCAGTCAGCGACAGTAATGATCATCAGTCCTCGTGCAGTGAGACAGTATAGCCACCCGAGGTTATGTGTATAAGGGCAGCAGGGTTGAGCGACAGCTCCAAGAATTTGCGAGTAAGTCACGCAAGACTACAACAATTATGTATTTTCATAGAAACACAGATAGACACAAAACATATTAATAATGTCTCTCGATTCCCCTAATCTATCCAAGGCATTACTCATTCTCAACACTCATTCCCCCACATTAGCATTACATGGCATATTTTCTCTCTTAGATACGCCAGACTTCAAGCATTGAGAAGATCAATTGCACACCGATTCTCGATTCAATAGCTTCCCTATTAATTCAACCAGACATACACTTAGTTTAATATTCAAATATTGACCTCTACTCAAACTGAATATACTCTGATTTTGAGGAGCAAATATAAACAAACTGTAAATACTTTCAAATGTTGTTTTCTTCTCTACATTTCGTGGTGTTGCGAGAGCCTAGAAGCTAATTGCTTCTAACAGACCAGGAATAATTAAAGAAAATGAGAACTTATTGCCGACTCACCCACACAGTGCACCTGTGCTCACTTTACACAAATTCCATTGATTCTACTGCTAGGGAAATAGACATAATTCTCCAGCCATGGCAGATAGCCATTGCAGGGATAACCAATACAAAAAGACAGAGAAAAATAAACAGACATTAAATGGAGTTTGATTAGCGTGTCCCCTTTACAGTGATAAACCAATTATTTACTTCATTTTAACAAGAACGCTGTTGTTTATTTAGTAATTGTAGTTATATCATCCTAAAACAAAGCCCATGTAAAGTGTATGTGTATGTTGTCTGATAGGTTTCTGGCATGCATATACTTTACAATGCATGTAACAGATGTAGAGATTGGTTAATTCAGACAGATAGATACAATATTTATTACAAATTAACTCACAGCATGGAGGTAATGGATCAGGTTAGATTGAAATCCTTCCTTGATAATCATTGTAGTTTATTGACAGAGTAATTACATTGTTAGCGATAGGTACTCCTGTTTCCATTGACAATGTCTGGTTATTGAAGCTGATGACTTGATTTGACTGACTGATTGAAAGTGAGTTCCCTGCCTCAACCACCGCTTTGCTTCATTTGTGGAGACAGAGCCGCAAAGCAAAGGCAAATATAAAAAGGCAATATCAATTATCTATGAAGAAGAAGTCAGCTGCAGGGGGTAGTATTGTTTTTATAATCAAACCAAGTTTTCTGTTAGATGTGAAATTCATCATCAGCCACATTGCTGTGGTTGAGATTATTCTGGAAGTCTGTATGTCATAATGAAGATGGTTTAAAAGAACTATATTTAGAGCAACTGCAAGTAACAATGAAGACATTAAACAAAGTCAGCAGCCAAGTGTACCTCTGCTCTGCTGAGATCACATTTCTAGAGTAAAAATCAATGCCAAACTCTGCGAACGCTGTTGAAACCTGCTGACCTGAACACTGTTGAATTATTGTCAGTAATTCATGCATGAAGCACCGTAAGCAGCTCTTCACATTTCAGCACAGCTTGTTCTGTATTGAGAAACAGCACAGCTTGTTCTGTATTGAGAAACAGCACAGCTTGTTCTGTATTGAGAAACAGCACAGCTTGTTCTGTATGGCACTGGGAAACAGCACAGCTTGTTCTGTATGGTACTGGGAAACAGCACAGCTTGTTCTGTATTGAGAAACAGCACAGCTTGTTTTGTATTGAGAAACAGCACAGCTTGTTCTGTATGGCACTGGGAAACAGCACAGCTTGTTCTGTATTGAGAAACAGCACAGCTTGTTCTGTATGGCACTGGGAAACAGCACAGCTTGTTCTGTATTGAGAAACAGCACAGCGTGTTCTGTATTGAGAAACAGCACAGCGTGTTCTGTATTGAGAAACAGCACAGCTTGTTCTGTATTGAGAAACAGCACAGCTTGTTCTGTTTTGAGAAACAGCACAGCTTGTTCTGTATTGAGAAACAGCACAGCTTGTTCTGTATTGAGAAACAGCACAGCTTGTTCTGTTTTGAGAAACAGCACTGCTTGTTCTGTATTAAGAAACAGCACAGCTTGTTCTGTATTGAGAAACAGCACAGCTTGTTCTGTTTTGAGAAACAGCACCGCTTGTTCTGTATTAAGAAACAGCACACCTTGTTCTGTATTGAGAAACAGCACCGCTTGTTCTGTATGGCACTGGGAAACAGCACAGCTTGTTCTGTATTGAGAAACAGCACAGCTTGTTCTGTATTGAGAAACAGCACCGCTTGTTTGGTATGGCACTGGGAAACAGCACAGCTCCTGGTTAAACAGAGACTGCATTATCCCTGCCCAGCTCCTGGTTAAACAGAGGTTGCATTATCCCTGCGTAGCTCCTGGTTAAACAGAGGTTGCATTATCCCTGCCCAGCTCCTGGTTAAACAGAGGTTGCATTATCCCTGCCCAGCTCCTGGTTAAACAGAGGTTGCATTATCCCTGCCCAGCTCCTGGTTAAACAGAAGTTGCATTATCCCTGCCCAGCTCCTGGTTAAACAGAGGTTGCATTATCCCTGCCTAGCTCCTGGTTAAACAGAGGTTGCATTATCCCTGCCCAGCTCCTGGTTAAACAGAGGTTGCATTATCCCTGCCTAGCTCCTGGTTAAACAGAGGTTGCATTATCCCTGCCCAGCTCCTGGTTAAACAGAGGTTGCATTATCCCTGCCTAGCTCCTGGTTAAACAGAGGTTGCATTATCCCTGCCCAGCTCCTGGTTAAACAGAGGCTGCATTATCCAGATCGCAGAAAGCCCTTTTCACAGTCAAATGAAGAACATTATCCCACCTAGTCACTGAGTAACTAAATGTAATAAGAGGATAAACACATAGCTATGATCTAAAATGTAAAAACATACATTCTGTATAATTAATTATTAAACAATATGAAATTGTCTGTCCCTGCCTAACACTAATCTAATTGGCAGAGAAGAGAAGTACAACATGGGTGATCTTAATTAATCTCTACAATTCTAATGACCCTGCCATGCTCTAGCTGCTATTAGAATACCCATGGGGGAGAGATCCACGAACAAGTTATCACTGAAATGAGCTGGTCTGGAAGCGAACAATATTACACATCTGAAAGACCATTTCAACTCAGCTGCTACCCCTGCTCTGTGGTACAGGATGAGATTCAATTGAACTCAAAGCTAGAGGTATATGTTGAACTTTACATGCTGTACATCTCAATGGAGAGCAGAAACAGGTTTTCTGCTTTACAAATGAATTTTGGCTTGAGGCCGTTGATATTCAGTCTTTTTAACATTAAGATCTCTGACTGTCAGGACCGATTTGGTGCTCTGCACTGTATCACCTCTCTGTTGAAAGCCCCTTGCTATGCTACCCCTCGGTCTCTGTGAAAGACTGCAGCTGGGAGATTGCCTGGATATGTACTCCACATGAGCACTGGAGTAAGGCTGGAGAGAGAGAGAGGGGGGAGAGAGAGGAGGGGAGAGGGGGATAGAGAGAGAGAAAGAGAGAGAGAGAGAGGGGAGAGGGGAGGGAGAGGGGAGGGAGAGGGGGAGAGCAGGAGAGAGAGAGAGAGAGAGAGACAGAGGGGAGAGGGGGAGGGAGAGGGGAGAGCAGGAGAGAGAGAGAGAGAGAGAGAGACAGAGGGGGAGAGGGGAGGGAGAGGGGAGGGAGAGGGGGAGAGCGGAAAGAGAGAGAGAGAGACATGGAGAGAGATATGGGGTCCACTCAGTCAACAGGACTACACTAAATGGGACAAACACCCAATCGAAACCCTGCATGCTGAACTCTACAAAAACATCCTACAGGTGCAAAGAAAAACACCAAATCATGCATGCAGGGCAGAATTAGGCCGTTACCCAACACTCATAAATATAAAGAAAAGAGCACTAAAGTTTTGGATGCACCTAAAGAAAAGTAAATCAGACTCCCTCCAGTATGAGGCCATGCAAACCCAAGAGCTCAGCCCTGAAAAGAGTCCTCTAAACCAGCTGGCCCTGAAGCTCACTGCACTGAACCCAACTAATAATACTAAAACAAACCAGCTTCAGGTCAACACTGCTTACCAGCCCCCAATCAGAGTCAACCAATTTATAAAACTAACCAAAAACTGCTATCTGAAACATTGGGACACAGAAACAAAATCTCAAAATAAAATGGATTGTTATCGGGCCCTAAAAAGAGATTACACTCTGGCAGAGTATCTCTCTACTGTCAGAGATACAAAGCAAAGACAGATCCTGACCAAGTACAGGCTCAGTGACCACAGCCTGGCCATTGAGAAAGGCTGTCACCGGCAGACCTGGCTTCCTAAAGAAGAAAGGCTCTGTGGTCACTGTGAGACAGGAGAGGTCGAGACAGAGATGCACTTCCTTCTTCAGTGTAAGAAATACTCAGAAAATAGACAAACTTATTTTAAAAAATTTGCAAATTCCCTCCCAAATTTCCCAAACATGACCAACCCTGAAAAAGTCCCAATCCTCCTGGGAGAGGAGGGAAGCACAGCCCAACTAGCAGCCCAGTATGTGTCTGCATGTCACAGACTGAGGGACACACAATGAGAGCTCTGCACAGAGACACACACACTTATGTATATACAGTATGTATGTTGTTGTGTATGTAGGCATGTATGTATTATGTAAATACTTATTGTCCTGATACATGTTTATTGTTAGTAGTGATTTTTTTTTTTACTGTACTTTATAAATCAGTTTGTTTATATATATATGTATTCATGATGCATTGTATATATACATGTATGTATTGTATAATTGCTTTGGCAACACCTGCTATTGTAAGTCATGCCAATAAAGCACCATTGAATTGAATTGAATTGAATTGAATTGACAGAGGGGGAGAGGGGAGAGAGCAGAGAGAGAGAGAGAGAGAGAGAGAGAGAGAGAGAGAGGGAGAGGGGAGAGAGGGGAGAGAGAGAGGGAGAGAGAGAGGGGAGAGAGAGGGGAGAGAGGAGAGAGAGAGAGAGGGGAGAGCAGGGAGAGAGAGGGAGAGAGAGAGAGAGAGAGAGGAGAGAGAGAGGGAGGGAGAGAGGAGAGAGAGAGAGAGAGAGAGGAGAGAGGGAGAGAGAGAAAGAGATAGAGAGACACAGCTCTTCCCTTGACAGTACTATAACATTACACAGCTCTTCCCTTGTCAGTACTATAACATTACACAGCTCTTCCCTTTTCAGTACTATAACATTACACAGCTCTTCCCTTGACAGTACTATAACATTACACAGCTCTTCCCTTGTCAGTACTATAACATTACACAGCTCTTCCCTTGTCAGTACTATAACATTACACAGCTCTTCCCTTGTCAGTACTATAACATTACACAGCTCTTCCCTTGACAGTACTATAACATTACACAGCTCTTCCCTTGTCAGTACTATAACATTACACAGCTCTTCCCTTGACAGTACTATAACATTACACAGCTCTTCCCTTGTCAGTACTATAACATTACACAGCTCTTCCCTTGACAGTACTATAACATTACACAGCTCTTCCCTTGACAGTACTATAACATTACACAGCTCTTCCCTTGTCAGTACTATAACATTACACAGCTCTTCCCTTGTCAGTACTATAACATTACACAGCTCTTCCCTTGTCAGTACTATAACATTACACAGCTCTTCCCTTGTCAGTACTATAACATTACACAGCTCTTCCCTTGTCAGTACTATAACATTACACAGCTCTTCCCTTGTCAGTACTATAACATTACACAGCTCTTCCCTTGTCAGTACTATAACATTACACAGCTCTTCCCTTGTCAGTACTATAACATTACACAGCTCTTCCCTTGTCAGTACTATAACATTACACAGCTCTTCCCTTGACAGTACTATAACATTACACAGCTCTTCCCTTGTCAGTACTATAACATTACACAGCTCTTCCCTTGTCAGTACTATAACATTACACAGCTCTTCCCTTGTCAGTACTATAACATTACACAGCTCTTCCCTTGACAGTACTATAACATTACACAGCTCTTCCCTTGTCAGTACTATAACATTACACAGCTCTTCCCTTGACAGTACTATAACATTACACAGCTCTTCCCTTGTCAGTACTATAACATTACACAGCTCTTCCCTTGACAGTACTATAACATTACACAGCTCTTCCCTTGTCAGTACTATAACATTACACAGCTCTTCCCTTTTCAGTACTATAACATTACACAGCTCTTCCCTTGACAGTACTATAACATTACACAGCTCTTCCCTTGTCAGTACTATAACATTACACAGCTCTTCCCTTGTCAGTACTATAACATTACACAGCTCTTCCCTTGTCAGTACTATAACATTACACAGCTCTTCCCTTGTCAGTACTATAACATTACACAGCTCTTCCCTTGTCAGTACTATAACATTACACAGCTCTTCCCTTGTCAGTACTATAACATTACACAGCTCTTCCCTTGTCAGTACTATAACATTACACAGCTCTTCCCTTGTCAGTACTATAACATTACACAGCTCTTCCCTTGTCAGTACTATAACATTACACAGCTCTTCCCTTGTCAGTACTATAACATTACACAGCTCTTCCCTTGTCAGTACTATAACATTACACAGCTCTTCCCTTGTCAGTACTATAACATTACACAGCTCTTCCCTTGTCAGTACTATAACATTACACAGCTCTTCCCTTGACAGTACTATAACATTACACAGCTCTTCCCTTGTCAGTACTATAACATTACACAGCTCTTCCCTTGTCAGTACTATAACATTACACAGCTCTTCCCTTGTCAGTACTATAACATTACACAGCTCTTCCCTTGTCAGTACTATAACATTACACAGCTCTTCCCTTGTCAGTACTATAACATTACACAGCTCTTCCCTTTTCAGTACTATAACATTACACAGCTCTTCCCTTGACAGTACTATAACATTACACAGCTCTTCCCTTTTCAGTACTATAACATTACACAGCTCTTCCCTTGTCAGTACTATAACATTACACAGCTCTTCCCTTGTCAGTACTATAACATTACACAGCTCTTCCCTTGTCAGTACTATAACATTACACAGCTCTTCCCTTGTCAGTACTATAACATTACACAGCTCTTCCCTTGACAGTACTATAACATTACACAGCTCTTCCCTTGTCAGTACTATAACATTACACAGCTCTTCCCTTGTCAGTACGGTAACATTACACAGCTCTTCCCTTGTCAGTACTATAACATTACACAGCTCTTCCCTTGTCAGTACGGTAACATTACACAGCTCTTCCCTTTTCAGTACAGTAACATTACACAGCTCTTCCCTTGTCAGTACGGTAACATTACACAGCTCTTCCCTTGTCAGTACGGTAATATTACACAGCTCTTCCCTTGTCAGTACTATAACATTACATAGCTCTTCCCTTGACAGTATTATAACATTACGTTCATTCAATTCACAATGCTGGGGATTAGCAGGTTAAACAGCAATACAAATACTAACCTTTGCACTCAAGCTAATGCTTAGCAAGCAACTCAAATCTATTTTAGAGCTTGTTTGTTTTTTTTGTATTGTTCCAGTAAATGTAGCTTTTTTCTTCTCAAGTTGCAAAATGCCTTTATTTGTGTTTAATGTATCTGCAGCTCATAGGCTTGGCAGCACTTTATACATGCATGTCTCTCTTCCATCACCTTAATGAGTGCTCTTTAAAACTAAAATGAACGTGAAGCTCTTTGTGGCCACCGATAATGGAAAACAAACCTCAGTGTATTAACACGCACACGCATGTGCACACGCATGCACACACAGAGCATTAACTTGGTAAACACTGTAACTGCTATATATACATATTTGATTATGCTGTGAACACTGAGCTAGCCAGTTTGTTTGATGCACAATGTGAATACAGGTGTCACTGTAACTTTGTGATCTTTGCTAAGTTAATATACCCTGAAATCTTGAATCACCTAGAGACATGGGGTTCAGGTGGTGCTAATTCTTCATGATAAAGCCCTCCTTCCAGATTGGGTTCATTGCATGTGAGTTACAAACACAGCCACTTTCACAATGGAAACCTTTTCTGTTATTGGCAGCTTTCTATTCCATCTCTCATTCTGTCTGCTCCTGCATTCTGACCAGAGCCCTGGAAACACATGCAAACAAGAGGCCTTGAGAAACAACCTTCCACCTGCAGCTTTCTATCACATCTCTCATTCTGTCTGCTCCTGCATTCTGGCCAGAGCCCTGGAAACACATGCAAACAAGAGGCCTTGAGAAACAACCTTCCACCTGCAGCTTTCTATCACATCTCTCATTCTGTCTGCTCCTGCATTCTGACCTGAGCCCTGGAAACACATGCAAACAAGAGGCCTTGAGAAACAACCTTCCACCTGCAGCTTTCTATCCCATCTCTCATTCTGTCTGCTCCTGCATTCTGACCAGAGCCCTGGAAACACATGCAAACAAGAGGCCTTGAGAAACAACCTTCCACCTGCAGCTTTCTATCACATCTCTCATTCTGTCTGCTCCTACATTCTGACCAGAGTCCTGGAAACACATGCAAACAAGAGGCCTTGAGAAACAACCTTCCACCTGCAGCTTTCTATCACATCTCTCATTCTGTCTGCTCCTGCATTCTGACCAGAGCCCTGGAAACACATGCAAACAAGAGGCCTTGAGAAACAACCTTCCACCTGCAGCTTTCTATCCCAAAATCATATACGTGATGGCGTGATTCTGACACACACACAGGTGTAGGGTTATTAAATCATATACGTGATGGCGTGATTCTGACACACACAGAGGTGTAGGGTTATTAAATCATATACGTGATGGCGTGATTCTGACACACACACAGGTGTAGGGTTATTAAATCATATATGTGATGGCATGATTCTGATACACTGTGAAGGATGGCTTGCAGTGGTGAGGTGTGGTGACATCACAGACCAGAAACACAGACTCAGGAAGTACGGGTAAGGGCTGAAACGCTACGGCATTCAGCTTCTTTTATTTAATAATAAATAAACAAAAGATTTAAAGAAACCAGACAGTACAAAACAAAACTGCGTGTTGGCCAAACAAATAACGTTTTAGCAGTTTGGTTTTTTAATTTGTTTTCTCTCTCCTCGCTTTCTCCACTCCCCGTACTCTCCTCTGTACACTCTCCCCGCAGCACGGACAGCTGCAGGTTCTTATACTCTGGCTGAGGGGTTAACTAGCTGTTAATTATCTTATTACCCCTTGGCCAGAGTCTGCACGAGTTTAGTAAGGATGCGTGACTGACAGCTAGTTAAATAATCAGTAGCTGATCAGCCACGCATCCTCACGAGATTTTTAAAATATGAAAACAATAACAAATACGCAGCGCTTTTATCCGCACCACAAATAATAATACAAATAATAATAAACAGTGCACATATAAATATAGGGGCGGGACACTCCGCCACACACACACACAGGTGTAGGGTTATTAAATCATATACGTGATGGCATGATTCTGACACACACACAGGTGTAGGGTTATTAAATCATATATGTGATGGCGTGATTCTGACACACACACAGGTGTAGGGTTATTAAATCATATACATGATGGCATGATTCTGACACACAGACACAGGTGTAGGGTTATTAAATCATATACGTGATGGCGTGATTCTGACACACACACAGGTGTAGGGTTATTAAATCATATACGTGATGGCATGATTCTGACACACAGGTGTAGGGTTATTAAATCATATACGTGATGGCATGATTCTGACACACACACACAGGTGTAGGGTTATTAAATCATATACGTGATGGCATGATTCTGACACACAGGTGTAGGGTTATTAAATCATATACGTGATAGCATGATTCTGACACACAGACACAGGTGTAGGGTTATTAAATCATATACATGATGGCGTGATTCTGACACACAGACACAGGTGTAGGGTTATTAAATCATATACGTGATGGCATGATTCTGACACACAGACACTGGTGTAGGGTTGTTAAATCATATACGTGATGGCGTGATTCTGACACACACACACACACACACACACAGGTGTAGGGTTATTAAAGCTGTAGCTCCTCGCTATTCACTGTTACTGTAGCAACATGCTTGTGTAACCCAGAGCTCCTCGCTATTCACTGTTACTGTAGCAACATGCTTGTGTAACCCAGAGCTCCTCGATATTCACTGTTACTGTAGCAAAAAGCTTGTGTAATCCAGAGCTCCTCGATATTCACTGTTACTGTAGCAACATGCTTGTGTAGCTTGTGTAGCTAGTAAAAAAGTAACATCAGCAATTATTCAACCAAACCACGAGTCTAATATATCTGCAAACACCAACATCTATGGCAACATCAATCCCATCCGTGAGCACAGTTCTCTTAACTGCACAGTATTACTCCGCAGTCAAGAATTTAACAGTCAACAAACACTTCCAGCACATACGTCTGTCCCCACGAAAAACATTTTTATGACATCTGGTCACATCTTAGCACTTTGCCGGGCCTTTTCCTTCCTGCATGCTGATCATAGAAGTCACAATGCTGTATGATTATGTACATGACTGCAGGTGAAGCTTGATTAGTTCATTATCTATCTATCTATCTATCTATCTACAGTGTGTGTGTATATATATATATATATATATATATATATATATATATATATATATATATATATATATATATATATGAACTGTTTAGGTTTTACTATACAGCGTAGCTTCACCATGCTATAAAAAATAAGAGCATTTAAAATAATCCCATAGTAAATACCTGGGATCTGCTGACACTGGGCTCTTAAGAGTCTCAAAAACTAGGCTCTGGTCGATGGGAGATAGGGTCTATGGGAGATAGGGCATTTTGCTGTTATGCACCCAAGTTATGGAATGCCCTTCCACAGACAATTAGTGATTCAAAAAATGTTTATATAATTAAAAGTCACTTAAAACCCCATCTTTTTAAATTGGCATGTCAGTCTATTTATGAGATCTGCTTTTATGAATTTATATAGTATGTGTGTTCTGTGCTTTTAATATGTATAGTCTGTGTGATTATTTATGATTACGTGTTTTTAGATTGTAAAGCGCTTTGAGATGTGCTGCATGAATTGAGATTATTGAAATAAAGAATTTTCTTCTTCTTCTTCTTCTTCTTCTTCTTCTTCTTCTTCTTCTTATTATTAAATACACACAAGTATAGATCATGCAGCTATCAGACCCTTCCATGTTTATAATCACGCAGTATTTAGAAGAACATTACAGTGATACCCACAGCTCTGAAATGATCAGAAACCCTCCCCATAAACTGGAGTCCCATGACGCCCGCAATTTGCTGCATCAAGCAATCGTTCAGTGTTGGTGTTAAAGAAAGAAGCGACACGGCTACCAGCACTGCAGGGGCTTTGTTTATTATCTACAAGAACGTAAATAGCAGAGATCTGCACTTATAAACCAGGTCTCTGCAGCAATGCACATAACATACGACAATCGACCCGTCCTGTGCACGAGCCCTCAGTACTGCAGTCTTCGCATACAGTGCGCTCCCCGCCCCTCACCGCGACACCGACTCCTAACACACTGCATTTTCATTTACATATTTTATAAAGGTACAAAGTTGCTCACCTTTGTTATCCATGTCCAGCCGTTTCTTTTCAGTCGCGGGAAGTTGCAGGCGGTGTGCTTTCTGAAATTGTGGCTTGTCGGGTCTGCTTGTGCCTTTTCTGTTTGCTAATCGGGAATCAGCAACAAACCATCAAACGTGACTTTATAACAAGTCTGTGAAGGCAGGAACAAGGCTGCGTGTGTTTAAGACGAGGGCTAGGTGCTGGAACGAGACGTGATGGCGAGTGTTATTATTATTTTCTGTTTAGTGCAGGTTTGTCTTTTCTTCGCATTTCCTGGTCTGGGAGCTGCACTCGGGAGCTGTCCTCTGCGCGTGGTGCTGGAGAGCCTCACATACGAACTACTGGAGTGACGTCATGGCTCGGGATCAGGTTTAAGGTCTGCGGTTAACAGTAGATACCGGTAGAGCTTTTGTTACACAACCTGAACATATGAATAATACGATATGGACGTGAAAGGAGATCGCTTTCACAATATTGGGTTTCATCTCCTTTTAAACGACCCTGCCAGTGTTTGTTTTTTTTAAGTGCAGTGAAACCGGTTGTGTCTATAGCCAATGAGTGCTGCACATGCAGCGTTTTGCAAGTGAGCACATTAGCGGCAGGTAATAATACACTATCGGGTTCTGTCACAATAGTTTCAAATGTAGGACTCGCCTAACAGCAATAGTTTGCATAAGATATAATGCTGCTCTTGGGTATCTAAAATAAACTGCTGGGTCGATATGTTTGATTTCTAGAATGGTTATAACCACATCCATTCCTATATGTATTATTTTGGCATTGTAATAACTTTCTATTATACAGTTTTGATTACTCGACTCGACATTAAAAGACAAGTATGCATTTTTGAGTTTCAGGACAAAAGAGCAGACTAATAAAGACACGTGACGTGTACCAGTAACTGGGAGGTGGAGGCAACGCATGGGTACATACAGTAGATCAAAGGCTATGGTGGATCATTTTGAATTATATCTAATTAAGCAACGGCTATGATAACATCGTTGGCTTGTTTCTAACCTAGGAAATAATGCATTTGGACAGAGATGTAAACACGAACGGAGAGAGAGAGAGAGAGAGAGAGAGAGAGAGAGAGAGAGAGAGAGAGAGAGAGAGAGAGAGAGAGAGTGTAGATGTTGCTTATTAACAACCTCTCGGTTCCCAGCAAAAAGTTGTCATTAACCGAAAGGTGCCAATAAGCGAAAGCCCCCTTTTTCAAGTATATTTATATGGAACGATTATATATACATAAACTCTAGTTGTACAAATATGCCACTGAAATGTGTTTTAAAGGTCACAGTGTTATTATTATTTGTTTATTTAGCAGACGTCTTTATCCAAGGTGACTTACAGAGACTAGGGTGTGTGAACTATGCATCAGCTGCAGAGTCACTTACAATTACGTCTCACCCGAAAGATGTAGCACAAGGAGGTTAAGTGACTTGCTCAGGATCACACAATGAGTCAGTGGCTGAGGTGGGATTTGATCCGGGGACCTCCTGGTTGCAAGCCCTTTTCTTTAACCACTGGACCACACAGCCCTCTATGTACAGTGTCAGTTCTGTTCATAGCCATTCTCTCTGTATCACCACTTCCACTTGCCCCCCTGACAAAGAAGGAAGCAGTGGTTTTGGTTCTGCCAATACAGCAATAAAACAAACCAGTTTCCCTTGAACAGAATCATTGAAATCCAGCACTAATTTACAGTACTTGGGCACTGGGTTTTGACACCAAGTGAAAAATACTATATATCACCCCTCACAAGTCTGTTGTGTCCAAATACTCCATGAATACACTGCAACCACACCTGTATCTCAAGCAGCAGCACAACTACTCAACCAAATTCATCAGGGTACCTCAGAAGAGCATCACCAATCTGCTCCCCTAAAATATGAACGTAGATCTTTTTGCTTAAAAGCTTAACAGTGTTCTGTGCTTCACCCCACATGAAGCAGAGGTGAAAACACTTTTTAAAATGGTTGCTGATGCTGCAAGAACTAAAAATAGATTGAAACAGTGTCTATGGCTGCAGTCCTTGCGGATTATATAAATGCATCGTAAATTGAGATTGTTAACAAGAAATTGCGGCTGGTCTTTCAACGAAAATAATCCTGGGTAACATCAACAGATCACATTTCGTTTTTGTATTGTATCTGTGCTTTAGCTAAGCTTGCTTTTTTGCAGTCTAATGAGCTCCTTTATTAAAATAATAATTTCAGGTGAAAATCTTTCAAACAGACGTGACCGGTGCCCATAACGAATGCCCCTCCTGTTCTAGGAGTAACCCAGCTCCTAATCCCCATCCCTCCTGTTCTAGGAGTAACCCAGCTCCTAATCCCCGTCCCTCTGAGCAGTGATTCCTGATTGGAGGGTTTGCTGTGCTTCTTGTGCTCTGCGCACAGGCCTTTCAGATCCCTGTGACCTGCACAGCAGCTACTCGATCCCATATGAAGTTTCCCTCAGACTGTAATTCAATGACAAGCTTACATTGTTAAAGGTGAAATTCATACATTGCACAGAATGCATTTGATATATTTTGGACTTGACACAGAATGCATTCATTGCAAATCAAAGTCAGCTTTGAAATAACCGATTCAAAGTGTGATTTTTAGTTTCAAAAAGAAACATTAGTTAAAATGGCAACAGTTTTATGACCTGCATATTCATCTGAAATACAGTACTGTGCAAAAGTTTTAGGCAGGTGTGAAAAAATGCTGTAAAGTAAGAATGCTTTCAAAAATAGACATGTTAATAGATTATATTTATCAATTAACTAAATGCAAAGTGAGTGAACAGAAGAAAAATCTAAATCAAATCCATATTTGGTGTGACAACCCTTTGCCTTCAAAACAGCATCAATTCTTCTAGGTACACTTGCACAAAGTCAGGGATTTTGTAGGCATATAGTCAGGTGTATGATTAAACAATTATACCAAACAGGTGCTAATGATCATCAATTCAATATGTAGGTTGAAACACAATCATTAACTGAAACAGAAACAGCTGTGTAGGAGGAATAAAACTGGGTGAGGAACAGCCAAACTCAGCTAACAAGGTGAGGTTGCTGAAGACAGTTTACTGTCAAAAGTCATACACCATGGCAAGACTGAGCACAGCAACAAGACACAAGGTAGTTATACTGCATCAGCAAGGTCTCTCCCAGGCAGAAATTTCAAGGCAGACAGGGGTTTCCAGATGTGCTGTCCAAGCTCTTTTGAAGAAGTACAAAGAAACGGGCAACGTTGAGGACCGTAGACGCAGTGGTCGGCCAAGGAAACTTACTGCAACAGATGAAAGACACATCATGCTTACTTCCCTTCACAATAGGAAGATGTCCAGCAGTGCCATCAGCTCAGAACTGGCAGAAAACAGTGGTACCCTGGTACACCCATCTACTGTCCGGAGAAGTCTGGTCAGAAGTGGCCTTCATGGAAGACTTGCAGCCAAAAAGCCATACCTCCAACGTGGAAACAAGGCCAAGCGACTCAACTATGCACAAAAACACAGGAACTGGGGTGCAGAAAAATGGCAGCAGGTGCTCTGGACTGATGAGTCAAAATTTGAAATATTTGGCAGTAGCAGAAGGCAGTTTGTTCGCCGAAGGGCTGGAGAGCATACACGAATGAGTGTCTGCAGGCAACAGTGAAGCATGGTGGAGGTTCCTTGCAAGTTTGGGGCTGCATTTCTGCAAATGGAGTTGGGGATTTGGTCAGAATTAATGGTCTCCTCAATGCTGAGAAGTACAGGCAGATACTTATCCATCATGCAATACCATCAGGGAGGAATCTGATTGGCCCCAAATTTATTCTGCAGCATGACAACGACCCCAAACATACAGCGAAAGTCATTAAGAACTATCTTCAGCGTAAAGAAGAACAAGGAGTCCTGGAAGTGATGGTATGGCCCCACAGAGCCCTGATCTCAACATCATCGAGTCTGTCTGGAATTACATGAAAGAGAGAAGCAACTGAGGCTGCCTAAATCCACAGAAGAACTGTGGTTAGTTCTCCAAGATGTTTGGGCCAACCTACCTGCCGAGTTCCTTCAAAAACTGTGTGCAAGTGTACCTAGAAGAATTGATGCTTGATGCTGTTTTGAAGGCAAAGGGTGGTCACACCAAATATGGATTTGATTTAGATTTTTCTTCTGTTCACTCACTTTGCATTTAGTTAATTGATAAATATAATCTATTAACATGTCTATTTTTGAAAGCATTCTTACTTTACAGCATTTTTTCACACCTGCCTAAAACTTTTGCACAGTACTGTATATTTAGTCATTTCAAATATATGTTAATCAATCTAATGAATATGTTTCATTGTATGTAATGAATTCAAAGCACTGGCTCACATTTAAATACATCTTAGATGATGCTAATGATACCAGTTTTGGCAGCAGTAAAGATTGTTTTATAGTGTAAGTAAAGAGATACCTGGTTCAAACTGGTCCTTGCAGTGAAGCCTCTTCCATGGAGAGCGTGTTGGAAAGTGCAGGCTTGTGCAACATTGCTCTGATCGCTCCCGACTACATGCAGCACTTCTGGGAATGGGTTTATTATTATCATGCATCACATTTTATTGCAGCCCCCTATCCTGTAAAGTGAAGTAACTCAACACAATAAACCCCAAGAAATGAGTCTGATGTGAGGTCCTTTTATTACTTGAGTAATCATTTCTTATATACAGAGATAGAAAAATTAGCTTTAGTTTTTGATACTGGAGAAACTGGTCCATAATATTTTGCATTGAAATCCTGCAATAAGAAAAGTGCCACAATCATGAGAGTAATTCTTCATTATCTCATACATCTCTCTTGCCTTAAGTTAAAGTCATCTAAGTAAAATTCACATTATACAGAGAAAGCTAATCACATTTCCACACTGTAGGTATATGCAGTATATCAATTACATTTGCAGAATTGAAAAGCATCATATAACATTGTTCATCTTAGATCTGGGTAGCAGAAAAAAAAATACAATTAACTTTATAGCTAATGTAAATTTGTTTGTCAAGTATTTAACATTCTGCATAACATGTATTTTTAAAAGACATAATAAACAAGAATTGTGGATATTATAGATGGATGTGAAGTACAACTGACAGCTTTTAAAGGAGATCTAAACCAGTGTGGTACAGCACCTGTTCCCATGGTCTATAAACCTCTGGAGGTTGTTTGCACAGATAATGAATATAATTTGGGCAATATTTGTTAAAGCCCAAACAGTCTAATTGCACTTGTCAATGGGTCTGCAAAGGTGAAATCCCAACAGCCAGGTTTAGTCACTTTTTGGCATGCAATTGTTCACTTTACATAAAGCAAAATACACATAACTGTAAAGAAAATATCATTTATTTATATCTAAAATGCAGTCGGTTTTATACAAAAACTTGCATCTAAACTGCAGTATGCATCTATGCACACTCTACCTCCCTCTTTAAAATACAATCGTACTGTGAGCCTGTTCACTGTGCAGGTAAGATCATCATGCAGACGCACCGTGAACTGAGGAGAGTTCTTTCAGTCTTCAGTGCAAAACAAGCAGAGCAATCCAAGATTTCATGTAATAGAACACAAATCTTAGGACTATACTTCTATGTGCTATGCATACAACTTTCTAATCACATATACGGCACAGGAGGTTAATAAGACATTTCCAGAAACTCAAATAAACAAAGTCATAATACAGCATTGTAAACAGGTATAGGTTTCAGTTCTCCTTTAAAAGTATACACGAGCCCTCATCTAATATACATGGAATACACTACCAGCAGATCATTCCAACACTCAAACATGTGCCCTGCAGAAGCAGTCTAGATGTAAATAAAACATGGAACCGCATGGGACACGGAACGTCACAATGTTCTAGAGGAAACCTGGTGAAAGCCCCTCAGAAGAACTTATCGTCGATGCGGAAGTGAGGGCGCGTGACGTCGTCGGGGTTGATGAACACAGAGATGGACTTGCCCGGGTTCTCAGTCACTAGCTGTTGCAATTTCTTTGCTAGCCGGTCGTCAGGTTGGGTCTCCCCCCCGTCGGACAGTGGGGAGGGGATGCTGGAGGAGCTGCCTGTCCTCTGCAGATCCAGAGTCAGCCGATTGGCTGCTTTGAGCTGCTCGATGGCCGTTCTCAGGTGCTCTGTGGGGTCGGACCGCACTGATGACAGCTTGCGAGCGTGCAGCACCACAGTCTCATCGGAGAGGTGCTCCAGCATGTTGCACTGCGGGATGAAATAGTTTGGGCACATCTTGTTTACTAGGCAGTGTTGGAGGTCGTCTATAAGTCCGAGTAAGAAATGAGCCGAGTAGTCTTCCTGGGAGAGGTAATGGGTTGGAAGCCTGTCACAAGCCCAGAGCATCATGCTCCTAAGGTGGTAAGGGCTAATGGCTTTGGGTCTGGATAACAGTTTAATGATGATGGCCTTGCAGGCTTGATAGGCTTGCATTAGACTACCTGAGATGCACTTCTTCAGCTGCACCTCACTCCTTGCAAAGGACAGCCTCCATTCATTCTCCTTCCGACCTTTAAAAGAGCAAGCAGGCACCAGATAAAACCCACTGATCACTTCCTCCTCTGTTATCTTGCCATCCCAGAAATGGTTTTCCATCAGCCAGCTCTGGGCCACTGCTGGCCAGCCTTTGAAAGACACGACTGGTACAATGTCATACAGCATGCGGCTGCTGCCCACCCCCAGAATAACAGATATTACTGTCCCATTCTTCTCCACCTTCTCCACCTTGGGCATCCCCCGCTGAGGCTTCTTCTGAATCTCCACCAAGACCACGCTGATGGACTCATAAAACCAATCCGCCACACTGGTGGGCGAGAAGAAATAGTTGGAGGCGCCGTTGATGTGATCAACGATGGTGCAGCAGTCTTTCCATTTGTTAATGGTCCCTTCGTCAAAAAGCCTGAGGCTCAGCCAAGAGTGGCACAGGGCAGAGTGTCGCATGTCCAAGGTGACCGGCTGATTGCGGTCATGGAGTTTCAGTGCCGGGACCAGCAGCGTGAAGTCCATGTCGTAGTCGGTGCCTCTGGCGTAGACATTGAGCTCGTCCAGATCCATGTCCACCACCCCCTCCCGAACTCCTCCAGAGAGGAGCAGGTACTCATTAGCAACAGGAAGCTTCTGATCCAGCTTCTGCACCATGCCTGCAAGAACCAAGGAAGGAACAATGAGTAACTGCTATAGAGTCAGAGTCCTCACCACACTGCCTAGTGGAACTGTTATAGCATTCGTATTGAAATGAACAATGAGTAACTGCTATAGAGTCAGAGTCCTCACCACACTGCCTAGTGGAACTGTTATAGCATTCGTATTGAAATGAACAAGGAGTAACTGCTATAGTCAGAGTCCTCACCACACTGCCTAGTGGAACTGTTATAGCATTCGTATTGAAATGAACAAGGAGTAACTGTTATAGAGTCAGAGTCCTCACCACACTGCCTAGTGGAAGTGTTATAGCATTCGTACTGAAATTTTTGGCCTTTCTACAAGTAGTTACCAACAAGCGTGCAGGTTTCAAATAATGTAATTAAGTAAATACGTTTCAAACTGTACAACTATGGAGGTGGGGGGGGAGTTAGGTATTATACTAGGTACTAGGTATTACACACACACACAGACACATCTACACACGCACACACTGACACACACACCTACACACACATCTACACACACACATCTATACACAACACATCTACACACGCACACACTGACACACACACCTACACACACATCTACACACACACATCTATACACAAACACATCTACACACGCACACACTGACACACACACCTAGACACACATCTATACACAACACATCTACACACGCACACACTGACACACACATCTACACACACAGACACATGCACACACACACAGACATCTACACACAGACACATCTACACACGCACACACTGACACACACATCTATACACATACACATCTACACATGCACACACTGACACACAAACACATCTACACACACACACCTACACACAAACACATCTACACACACTGACACACACACACACCTACACAAACACATCTATACACAAACACATCTACACACACAGACACTGACACACACACACACACACATATATGCATAAACACATCTACACACGCACACACTGACACACACATCTACACACACAGACACTGACACACACACACACACATCTATACACAGACACATCTACACACGCACACACTGACACACACATCTATACACAGACACATCTACATATGCACACACTGACACACACACACATCTACACACACACACCTACACACACACATCTATACACAAACACATCTACACACACTGACACACACACACACCTACACAAACACATCTATACACAAACACATCTACACACACAGACACTGACACACACACACACCTACACAAACACATCTATACACAAACACATCTACACACACAGACACTGACACACACACACACACACACACACACATCTATACACAAACACATCTACACACACACACACTGACACACACACACACACACCTACACACACACACACACACACAGACCACCATCGTTGATCACAAGTGATTATGCAGCTCTCCCTATCAGAGTTCACCTTGAATCCGCTTCCCTGGTGACGGTGATTCATTGCAAGCAGGGCTCAGTTTCAGGTCAGAGTCTGGCCTGTTGGAATACCTGATCTTTTCATCATCACTCTGCAGTCTTTAAATTGCCTCCCTCATTTCAAACCATTACTATGCACTTTTAAAACAGGATAGTATTACAGCTGCATTGGAAGGGTAGACAGGTTTTTATCTGTTTTTTGTCCTTCTCTGACACTAGTGACTTTAACAGGAGTTATTAATAATTTAAAACCCAACCTCACTGTGATTAAATCTATACAAATATACTTTGGAGTCCAGAGATACACATGGAAAGACACCCCTTTTTGTTTGCTGATTGAAGGCTTGATCCCTGTGAGGTTAGGGTTGTATCCTGTATATTTACAGGATAAAAACACTTCTGCTGCAATCATGCTGACTACAGTGTTTTTTTATAGATTTCAAACTCTAGAGAACCTCTTAATGGCACTAAATGATTCACAATAAGCACTATATTACCTGTGGCTCAGCAGCAGAAGCACAGCGAGCAGGATATCAGAGAACACTCACTGGCTCAGCAGCAGAAGCACAGCGAGCAGGATATCAGAGAACACTCACTGGCTGAGCAGCAGAAGCACAGCGAGCAGGATGTCAAAGAACACTCACTGGCTCAGCAGCAGAAGCACAGCGAGCAGGATGTCAGAGAACACTCACTGGCTGAGCAGCAGAAGCACAGCGAGCAGGATGTCAGAGAACACTCACTGGCTCAGCAGCAGAAGCACAGCGAGCAGGATATCAGAGAACACTCACTGGCTCAGCAGCAGAAGCACAGCGAGCAGGATGTCAGAGAACACTCACTGGCTCAGCAGCAGAAGCACAGCGAGCAGGATGTCAGAGAACACTCACTGGCTCAGCAGCAGAAGCACAGCGAGCAGGATGTCAGAGAACACTCACTGGCTCAGCAGCAGAAGCACAGCGAGCAGGATGTCAGAGAACACTCACTGGCTGAGCAGCAGAAGCACAGCGAGCAGGATGTCAGAGAACACTCACTGGCTCAGCAGCAGAAGCACAGCGAGCAGGATGTCAGAGAACACTCATTGGCTCAGCAGCAGGCTGGCCGGTCCTTTCCTCATCTCGAACCCTGGCTCTCTGGGTTACTAGAAGTTTTGTTTTGATAAATTAAAAACCACAACAGCAGACTTGGAACACTGTGACAGTTACCTTTACAAAATAACAGAAATGACATTACCAGCCAGATGCTGAATAGCATTTAGAAAAATCCTTTCTCCAGTACTGATGCAGGGTTACAAATCCAAACCCAAACACATGTAGAATGCACAGCCAGACTTTCCTTGAATGGAGAAGATGTTATTGGTGTATCCTATTACACAAGCAAGCTGTATGCATTATTAACATGACAATGCCAAGGGAGTACTCACTGATATCCAGCCAGCAGGAGAACAGCCATTACTTTAGCACAGTCACAATCACGTGTGAGACTGTGCTGTGCTGTGTGTTTCTTTCTTTTAGAGATTAAAGACACACACTGGAAATTAGATCTAGATCTTGCTCTGTTTATCATGTGTTGACACTGCGTTGTCTTGTTTGGGTGTTTGTTTCTATGGAAGCTTGTGAGATCTTGTTGGGATTATCTGAAAAGCCAATGACAGGGATATTGCAAAGTGCAAGGTTACAAATTAATTTAACAAAGGGTTCCCCCAAAACCCTGATAATCTACCCGCTGGCTTTGAATCCATGATCATCCTCATCTGAGCATTGCTGTGCTGTGCAGAAACCCTGCTAGTTTAAGCCTGCCTTTCTGCACAGCATGAGTTCCACAGAGATGGTGTAGTTTTGAAGCAAGACACTAGAGGGAGCACGAACACCATGTTATTGAGTGCTTTTCTTCATCATTACCACAGTAACACGGAGCAGGATTTCTACTCAATCTTTAATGCTCAGCCACAAGACTGACCGGTCAAGAATGTTCTCAAGCTACAGTCAAACCAACAAATAAATTCATATTCCTGTAAACAGGTACTTCACAACTGAAGAAAGAAATAATTAAATAAACAGCTTTTACTAACATGCCTGCACACATGGACACATAATACAAGGGCAAATAATCCAATCTGTGCCCAAGTGCTAATGTTACACTGGACTGAAAGCTGAGGAAATTCAAAGCTGCACTCAGCTGACTGTCAGTGAGCTGGGAGTTTGACTCGGTGCACTGAGCTGACTGTCAGTGAGCTGGGAGCTTGACTCGGTGCACTGAGCTGGGAGCTTGACTCGGTGCACTGAGCTGGGAGCTTGACTCGGTGCACTGAGCTGGGAGCTTGACTCGGTGCACTGAGCTGGGAGCTTGACTCGGTGCACTGAGCTGGGAGCTTGACTCGGTGCACTGAGCTGGGAGCTTGACTCGGTGCACTGAGCTGGGAGCTTGACTCGGTGCACTGAGCTGGGAGCTTGACTCGGTGCACTGAGCTGGGAGCTTGACTCGGTGCACTGAGCTGGGAGCTTGACTCGGTGCACTGAGCTGGGAGCTTGACTCGGTGCACTGAGCTGGGAGCTTGACTCGGTGCACTGAGCTGGGAGCTTGACACGGTGCACTGAGCTGGGAGCTTGACACGGTGCACTGAGCTGGGAGCTTGACTCGGTGCACTGAGCTGGGAACTTGACTCGCTGCACTGAGCTGGGAACTTGACTCGGTGCACTGAGCTGACTGTCACTGAGCTCTGCTATTCCTAATCTACATTAATGACTTAGATTCTGGTATAGTAAGCAAACTTGTTAAATTTGCAGACAACACAAAAATAGGAGGAGTGGCAAACACTGATGCAGCAGCAAAGGTCATTCAAAATAATCTAGACAGTATTCGGAACTGGGCAGACACATGGCAAATTACATTTAATACAGAAAAGTGGTACTGCACGCAGGCAATAAAAATGTGCATTATAAATATAATGTGGGAGAAACTGAAATTGAAGAAGGAATCTATGAAAAAGACCTAGGAGTTTATGTTGACTCAGAAATGTGTTAATTTAGACAAGGTGGGGAAACTATAAAAAAGGACAACAAGATGCTTGGATATATTGTGAAAAGTGCTGAATTTAAATCAAGGGAAGTAATGTTAAAACTTTACAATGCATTAGTAAGACCTCATCTAGAATACTGTGTTCAGTTCTGGTCACCTTGCCACAAAAAGGATATTGCTGCTCTAGAAAGAGCACAAAGAAGAGCGACCAGAACTATTCCGGGTTTAAAAGGCATGTCATAGGCAGACAGGCTAATAGAATTTAATCTATTCAGTCTTTAACAAAGAAGACTATGCGGTGATCTGATTCAAGCATTCAAAATTCTAAAAGGTATTGACAATGTCGACCCAGGGGACTTTTCAACCTGAAAAAAGAAACAAGTACCAGGGGTCACAAGTGGAGATTTGATAAAGGGGCATTCAGAACAGAAAATAGGAGGCGCTTTTTTACACAGAGAATTGTGGGAATCTGGAACCAACTCCCCAGTAATGTTGTAGAAGCTGACACCCTGGGATCCTTCAAGAAGCTGCTTGATGAGATACTGGGATCAATAAGCTACTAACAACCAAACGAGCAAGATGGGCTGAATGGCCTCCTCTCATTTGTAAACCTTCTTATGTTCTTATGCCGATTGCACGAAGGCGCTGCTCTCTTGACAGATGTGGCATATTGGGTTTTTTTCTGTGATTTTCTTTATTGTTTTTATTCAAGCTTGCAATTCAACAGCTGAAATCACTCCCTATCCAGTGTCCAATCAACTCTCACTAATTAAGTGATTAAGTGCATATTCTTCAGTCATAGTCACTCAAGTGTGTTATAGTCAAGGATGAATGATCGAATGATTAAAAAGAAACCAAAAACATTTTTTCAAAGTCCATCATTTATATACCTTTTTTTCGAGAATAAATGTGTTATAATAGTGATAAGTTTCTTTTGATGCTCGGTATTTTAAAAAGATGGATGACTGATGTGGGAGCAGCTATCTGTGCACACGAACAGTACGGATATTCCTATGGAGCAGCCCTCTCAATCATGCAGGGATCTGAATGGTAAGGACATGCAGCACTCTGCTGGTCGCTGTATCAACGAGACAACCTTTGGCATTCAGAGAATGTGCTTCACATACTGCATGCATAGCATGTCTGCATTTACATACATTAACAATATCAGCCAATAGGCAGGCTGCAACCAGCCTGGCTCCTCGCCTCCATAGAGCTCCTGTTCACACTGTCTGACCTCAGTTTCAGCAGGTCAGCTCCACCCTCCCATTGCTGCAGCTTTCTGCTCCTTGAGATTTCTGGAATGTCTGATGGCTTGTTTCCTGAGCTACTGTATTAACTCTACTGGGAAGTCACAAAAAGTTAAACATGAGACATTGAAAAACGTAGCTTTTGTTGTGGCCAATCCTGTGTGTTCAAAAAACAAACAGAACCCAGTCAATGACTTCCTGGCTATAGAGCTGCTCCTACAGTAACGCTGCATTCCTGAAGGAAGGCTCTTCTTGCACGAGTTCATAAGGAAATGCCTCAGCATTGGATATCAGCTTTGAAATCATAAACATATTTACTTCAATACAAGAGTCACAGAGAAGCTTGTGGGAATATACCACATACAGAATGTTTTAAAACAGGAACTCAATTAATTGCAAACTGTTGCAATTTCCTGGAACACTTCTTCACAGCTAAACATGAACTGAACTGAGTCCAGAACAGGAACACTGTTATTTAATATAAACATGATTCAGAGGTTCTCTGGAAGACTTGATAAAAACTACTGCAAAGGAAACAGAACAGTGGTACAGTTCAAAATACAGCATCTGCACACACAATCGCCATGCCATTATCTGAATAGGAATGTCAGTGACCAGCACAATACAAGTCCATATTACTGATTAAAAAAGGGAAGAAACGATCGAAATGATCAATAGCTGGATTCCAAGTATAGCAATGGAACGCAATCAACACACCTATCCTTTATTCCAAAAGGAAAGATATAATTACAGCAGAATTTGTAATTCATGGAGACTGATACAGTGAGCCTGGGATGTGGGAGGTGTTCTTCATCTTAAGATCCAGTCTGTACTTCCAGATGTTTTACATTGTGGAGTGAGTGCAGATACAAACCTGAGCCAGCTAATGTTACCTGTCAGTGAAGAGCTCTCTCTCTCTCTCTCTCTCTCTCTCTCTCTCTCTCTCTCTCTCTCTCTCTCTCTCTCTCTCTCTCTCTCTCTCTCTCTCTCTCTCTCTCTCTCTCTCTCTCTCATATAAAACAAGCCTCTCAGACTCCTTTCTGAAGGCAATTCCACACACAGCCCCCTTTCACTCTCCTCTCTGAAGGCTATTCCACACACAGCCCCCTTTCACTCTCCTCTCTGAAGGCTATTCCACACACAGCCTCTTTCACTCTCCTCTCTGAAAGGGCTATTCCACACACAGCCCCCTTTCACTCTCCTCTCTGAAGGCTATTCCACACACAGCCTCTTTCACTCCTCTCTGTTCACAGTGTTTATTCAGTACAATAAGAATGAAATGTTTGGCAGAGGGAATATGTAACCCTGGGTACACAATGGTGTCAGCTGAATATAAAATGAGAAACACACTTCTGACAACCAGCAAGCAAGTCTAAACACAACTCGTACAATCTCCAGTCTACGTCAATAAAGAAATCCAATCTTTAGGCACCATCAGTTCATTAGGCATCATTCCCAGATGTGCACTGCATGAACATTCCTCACACACAATACATCTTACTCACCTGGATTACACAGCACACCATTTATTATTATTATTATTTATTTCTTAGCAGACACCCTTATCCAGGGCAACTTACACTTGTTACAAGATATCACTTTTTTTTTTTTTACTGGAGCAATCTAAGTAAAGTACCTTGCTCAAAGGTACAGCACCTGGGATTGAACCCACAACCCTCTGGTCAAGAGTCCAGAGCCCTAACCACTACTCCACACTGCTGCCCACACCATCACTGAATGACCCAGCCCAGCGAAAGGGTTTCATCACTGAATGACCCAGCCCAGCGAAAGGGTTTCATCACTGAATGAATCAGCCCAGCAGGATTCCACAAGCTCTCATCACTCATTAACACTAAATCACAAGCCATGGAAAGCCAGTAGAATAACAATGAACCCCGCCCTGGAGCAACAGATGTCTTCATTGTCTCTGTGCGTTCATCTAGGAGATTGCTGTGACAGTGCAGGCTGTACATTTACAACAGTGCTTTTATTTGCAGCTGAACAATATTCTGTACACGGCACCAACCACACACACCTCAGTAAACACGGTTTCATCCACATCCTGATCAAATATTAATACTGCATCAGTCATGCATTGTATTTCCTTCCCATACACACTGTGTACATTAATGAAGGTATTCCAGTCAGTCAAATTGTCATTAGGACTGCAGTTAATACATCTATGCAATACTGATTCCAATAATGAAAACAATAAGGAAGGAAATGCTTGTCTAATTAGTGTTAAAGTCTTGAATGCAGTGTGTAGTTTGAATGTAATGCTATGCAGTGTGTAGTTTGAATGTAATGCTATGCAGTGTGTAGTTTGAATGTAACGCTATGCAGTGTGTAGTTTGAATGTAACACTATTCAGTGTGTAGTTTGAATGTAACGCTATGCAGTGTGTAGTTTGAATGTAACGCTATGCAGTGTGTAGTTTGAATGTAACGCTATGCAGTGTGTAGTTTGAATGTAACGCTATGCAGTGTGTAGTTTGAATGTAACGCTATGCAGTGTGTAGTTTGAATGTAAAGCTATGCAGTGTGTAGTTTGAATGTAAAGCTATGCAGTGTGTAGTTTGAATGTAACACTATGCAGTGTGTAGTTTGAATGTAAAGCTATGCAGTGTGTAGTTTGAATGTAACACTATGCTACCTCTGATGTACGTTTCCAGTAGGACCTGACTTGTATCTTCACCAGTCTGGCTCAAGGTGTAGCCTGTTTAATGGAAGCCTTCCTGTGTAGCAGTACTCTTACCAGCAGGATGGACTGGTACCCTGCAGACCCAGCAGAGCATTGAAGGGCACAGCACAGGATTGCAATAAAGCACACAATGAGGAGAAGCACAAGACTGCAATAAAGCACACAATGAGGAGAATATCTTAAAACACGGGTGGCATTTAACCTGCGCGAGTTTCCCCTCTGTACCGATTCCAGACACAGATTGTGCTGTGCTGTGCTGTGCTGTTCTGTGCTCTGGGCCTTCTGATCAGTCTGCACTGATTCGAGATACAGATTGTGCTGTGCTGTGCTGTGCTGTTCTGTGCTCTGGGCCTTCTGATCAGTCTGCACTGATTCGAGATACAGATTGTGCTGTGCTGTGCTGTGCTGTTCTGTTCTCTGGGCCTTCTGATCAGTCTGCACTGATTCCAGATACAGATTGTGCTGTGCTGTGATGTGCTGTTCTGTGCTGTGCTGTGCTGTTCTCTGGGCATTCTGATCAGTCTGCACGCTTTCCCAGGGCTTCTGAGCATTGATAGAAGTATCATTCATTCTATGTTCTATCTTCAATTCACAAGCAACAGCCTGCAGATTGAAAGGCTTATAGGAACCATGAAAACAAAAGAAAATCCGAAGATATTTCTTACAGTTCTACACACTTCATAACCGACTGATATCAAAGGGCATTGCTTGTTGTTTTTGTTTTTTTAATTGCTGCTCCAAGAATTGGAAGGTGTGCTTTCCAATTCCCTTTAACCCTGGTCAGGGTGATTACTTTATTTAAGCCAGCCAGTTTGTTTAGTTTGCAGTGCCGCACCTTTGGAGCACCTGGATAAAGGAGATGTCTGTTTCCATCACACAGGTGTGAGCAGCGATGAGTCACACTGGAAAGTCACCTCTGTAGCTCTGCATTCAAATGCAGTACCATGGGAAGAGCTGGAGAAATCAACACTGCACTGGAATGAATTCAGGTAGGGACGCACAAAGCAAAGCTAAACTCCTGGATAAGATCAAGCTCTTTTCATTTGAATGCTAAGCCTGTGTAGCAGCTGCTCCCCTACTTCCCCTCACTGTACTCAGTGTGCAGCTCTGTCTCTCTGGGCTGCAGCTCATACAGATTGCAGATGAAAGTACTGCACTGTATCAGGGACGGACTATGGGTGTGGTTTTTCCAAGCCTCTCATCTGCTTTTGTTTTTTTTTTATTAAATTTAGTAATCGCCAATTATTTTATTATTTTCTCCCAATTTGGCATATCCAATTATTTTTGGGCTCAGCTCACCGCTACCACCCCCACGCTGACTCGGGATTGTCGAAGACAAACACACGCTGTCCTCCGAAGCGTGTGCCATCAGCCGGCCGCTTCTTTTCACACTGCAGACTCACCATGCAGCCACCTCGGAGCTACAGCATCGGAGGACAATGCAGCTCTGGGCAGCTTACAGGCAAGCCCGCAGGCGCCCGGCCAGACTACAGGGGTCGCTGGTGCGAGGTGAGCCGAGGACACCCTGGCCGACCTAGGCCCTCACCCCTCTGGGCGGTGCTCGGCCAGTTGTGCGCCGCCCCCTGGGGGCTCCCGACCACGGTCAGGAGTGGAATAGCCTGGACTCGAACCAGCAACGTCCAGGCTATAGAGCGCATCCTGCACTCCACGCACAGCGCCTTTACCGGATGTGCCACTCAGGAGCCCTCATCTGCTTTTGTTTCCTCCCTGCATATCAGCCATAACTATTACATTGAAGTATCTTTTAGTATTTCTAAATACTTAACTGCATAACGAATGGAAATGCGCATTGTGATTTAACCCTTTCAATTCCTGAATGGTGGTGCAACAATACAGACTCCTCACAGAGGAGGCAGGTTCCCTAGCGCCCCACCCCCGCTCTCCCCATCCCTGGAACAAGACATCTCTTCTGTTTCAACACATTCATGCTTCTTTGCTGTATCACAACTGGATCTACTCTGAAGGAACCTTAAGCTGTCACTGAAGACGACTTTACTTATTAACTTTCTGTCCTTTGATGTCGGCTCCCTAATGTTCTTTAAAAGCGTTTCGGAATGCAATAAATCTTTAATGAAAGAATGCTTTCAAACAATTCCAATGGAGTTTTATTAGCACTGTGGAAACCCTTTCTAGCGGCGCTCTTATCTTTGTGTTTACCAAGCTCAGGCTGTTTCTTTCAGGAGGCCTGAACCGGGTTTTTTCAAATGCCACAAAATCAAGAGAATAAACAATAATAATCCGACCACTGCCTTTCAGGTCATATCTGCCTTGAAGGCAAATGGGAGGATAATCAGGCTGGCATATTAACTACATGATCAGATACACCACAAGATTCCCATCCAGACCACTTACTGCAACAAGTATCAAGAAAATGCATTCTTACAAGCGCATAAAACTGGAAGCTAAAAATACAACCCAGCCTGGTTGCACCACTGATCTGTTAATTGAATCCACATACAGATTGCTCTGCTTTCACTCTGTTAATTGAAACCACATACAGATTGCTCTGCTTTCACTCTGTTAATTGAATCCACATACAGATTGCTCTGCTTTCACTCTGTTAATTGAAACCACATACAGATTGCTCTGCTTTCACTCTGTTAATTGAATCCACATACAGATTGCTCTGCTTTCACTCTGTTAATTGAATCCACATACAGATTGCTCTGCTTCCCTCTGTTAATTGCTACATCCCCTCCAGCTAAGAAATTAATTGAATCTGGGTGTTAAGGGATGTGCTGAGACATGCAGAATCTCCCTCTCCACAATGCAGCTTATTAACAATGCTGAGAGCTGGGAAATATTATCTGCCATAATTGCAACTTGAAAGAGAAATGGGAGCACTGCTAATTCGATTTCTATCTGAGAAAGCTGTGCTAGGAGTCTCTGATATTGCAAAAGGCAGGACCAGGGTTTTATAATGAGTGGGGAGGGAACGTTGGTGCTTTGTTCTTCCATGCAGAAGATACAGCTAAGCAGACTGTGCTGGTGGAGTGTTCAGCTTTGCTAAGTGTTACTTTGTGAACATATGAAACAGGACAGCTGATCCTAACAGGATAGGAGAATCTACAGAAATCTGCTCATGAAATCCATTGTCAGACCACATGCTGCCATTCTACCGAGGGCAAACTGAGGTTTCAAGCTCTAGCTGCAGTATTTATATGCCTGCTTGGTATTTATTATTCAATCTCCAAATCTATGTTACACTGCAAACCAACAGAGAAAATGATGGTCCTTTTGTACTTTACCAGAATTTTAACATGAGCATCAGCATTGATCATGCAAAAAAACAACCGAAGGCACGACCTCAGTGTCCTCATAGCGAGTGCCGGCCATCGCTGCACTTTCTCCTGTCGTTTACCAGCTTTTAGGTGTGTTTAGAAAAGGCGTGCAAATTAAAATTCAACAAAAACAACTTTGTAAACCACATAATCTAGGTATGTGTGAGGAAAAAAAACTATCAGTCATTTACAATGTCTTTATATGAAGACTACCAGGCTGCACAGAATGAATGAATGAGGAATCATGGTTTTGAATGGGTTGTGTGACTACAAAACCATATTAACTAACTGACTAACTAACTAACCCTAGAATATAAGAGGGATGTGGTTCCCATACTGGGGGTATCTAGTGTTCTGTACACATCTATAGCACAGAACACATGATTGAAGAAATCCATCTCCCATACAGTAACAGGCTGAATCCATCAGTAACATCTCCCATACAGTAACAGGCTGAGTCCATCAGTAACATCTCCCATACAGTAACAGGCTGAGTCCATCAGTAACATCTCCCATACAGTAACAGGCTGAGTCCATCAGTAACATCTCCCATACAGTAACAGGCTGAGTCCATCAGTAACATCTCCCATACAGTAACAGGCTGAGTCCATCAGTAACATCTCCCATACAGTAACAGGCTGAGTCCATCAGTAACATCTCCCATACAGTAACAGGCTGAGTCCATCAGTAACATCTCCCATACAGTAACAGGCTGAGTCCATCAGTAACATCTCCCATACAGTAACAGGCTGAGTCCATCAGTAACATCTCCCATACAGTAACAGGCTGAGTCCATCAGTAACATCTCCCATACAGTAACAGGCTGAGTCCATCAGTAACATCTCCCATACAGTAACAGGCTGAGTCCATCAGTAACATTACTAGAAACCATTACATTCCAGCAGCTCCTGTACTGGAATATTCAGTACAGTATGCAAAGAATCCGCAAGGCATTGGAATGAGCCTGTTACGGCTCTGAAGGGCTGATTGTACTGATCCTATGGGAGGAACATGTCACATGACAACATGGACGCAATAGAAAGGGAATTAGCTGAGGTTCTTACTAGTTCTGAGTGTTCAGGCGGTTTTTCAAGACGACCCCCTGGTCACCCCTGAGTGTGATTTCACTGGATTGATGTTACGTGGCACGCGATAGTGTTACTGTTAGTCGTTACACCACAGCAGAGGACTGCAGAGCTGCTCTCCTGTTGGGTTCACATCACGTTTACAGAGTCTCTAACGGAAATGCACTCAAACTGCTGTTCTGGTTGCTTTTGAACTAATAGCAGCAGCACAAACAACTCAATAGTGAATGCAAAGTCAACAGCGGGACAGATACACAGAGGCACACACACACACACACAAGGGCACAGATACACACACACACACACAGGGACAGATACACACACACACACACACAGGGACAGATACAGAGGCACACACACACAGGGACAGATACACAGAGACACACACACACACACACACAGGCACAGATACACAAAGGCACACACACACACGGGCACAAATACACACACAGGCAGGCGCACACACACACACACAGGGACAGATACACACACACACACACACAGGGACAGATACAGAGGCACACACACACAGGGACAGATACACAGAGACACACACACACACACACACAGGCACACACACACAGAGGCACACACACACGGGCACAGATACACACACACACACACAGGCACACACACAGGCAGGTGCACACACACACACAGGCACAGATACACACACACACACAGGCGCACACACACACACACAGGGACAGATACACAGAGGCACACACACACAGAGGCACACACACACGGGCACAGATACACACACATACACACACAGGCACACACACAGGCAGGTGCACACACACACACAGGCACAGATACACACACACACACACAGGCACAGATACACACACACACAGGCACAGATACACACAGGCACACACACAGATACATATAGACACAGATAGACACAGACACACACAAACACAGGCACACACACTCACACACACACACAGACACAGGCACATACATAGGCACAGATACAAACAGGCACACACACACACAGACACAGGCACACACATACACAAACAAACTGTGCCACTGTTCAAGAAGCATTAAAGGGAAAACAAATACTTCAATGCCATTCATTTTGGTTTCTGACATATTAAAAAGTACGCAAACTTAACGTAAATAGAACAGATGCACACAAAGTAACCCAGTGAGTTTCCACAGAACAATTCTCCTTTGAAAGATGCAGTGCTCCGCATGTCCAAACGCCAATCTACAAAGCACTTTGCGGATGCTGTAACCAATCCACAAAGCACTGTGAAGATGCTGTAACCAATCCACAAAGCACTGTGAAGATGCTGTAACCAATCCACAAAGCACTGTGCGGATGCTGTAACCAATCCACAAAGCACTGTGAAGATGCTGTAACCAATCCACAAAGCACTGTGCGGATGCTGTAACCAATCCACAAAGCACTGTGCGGATGCTGTAACCAATCCACAAAGCACTGTGAAGATGCTGTAACCAATCCACAAAGCACTGTGCGGATGCTGTAACCAATCCACAAAGCACTGTGCGGATGCTGTAACCAATCCACAAAGCACTGTGCGGATGCTGTAACCAATCCACAAAGCACTGTGCGGATGCTGTAACCAATCCACAAAGCACTGTGCGGATGCTGTAACCAATCCACAAAGCACTGTGCGGATGCTGTAACCAATCCACAAAGCACTGTGCGGATGCTGTAACCAATCCACAAAGCACTGTGCGGATGCTGTAACCAATCCACAAAGCACTGTGCGGATGCTGTAACCAATCCACAAAGCACTGTGCGGATGCTGTAACCAATCCACAAAGCACTGTGCGGATGCTGTAACCAATCCACAAAGCACTGTGCGGATGCTGTAACCAATCCACAAAGCACTGTGAAGATGCCATTCCAAGGCCAGTTAGACCCGTGGAGCTCTTGAGAAGACATATTTCTTTGTTATAGCATTCTCTTCCCCCACAGTACAGATTATAATACCACACCTCCCTTGAAAAGTCTACTCCCTTCAGACTTGGCTTCAGGGCACAGTTTAAAGGGTGGGGAGTGGAGTGATACTTGAACTACGGCATTGCATCCTGAACATCACAGTACCCTTGAAACACTGACCTCCTTCAGAAATATGATCAAAATGATGACATATTTGACCTTTCAACACACATATATACATACGTGTATTTAAAAAATATTATGGATTTAACATGGTAATCACCAGAAGGAAGAAAGAAAGACAAGCCCAGGAACAGGGCCAGCTGTGTTGCAGACGCTATAAACCTGCAGATACCCGTCTGTTTCCGGAGAGGTTAAAGCAATTCTATCAGTACTACAACCACGATGGGCCACACCTCCAGCAACTGGTGGAAACTTGCATGTTTCCACCAATAGATGGAGCTCGTCGTACTTGGCAGCACAGCAATAGCAATCATTTACTAATGTAATGGTCAGCTTAAAGTCAATCAAACACTACCCCCATTATTGTAATGATGTAGAAAAACGGATCAAAAATACATGTATCGGGAGGCACCCGTATGTAGTAAAGCAGCACATATTTAAAGATATGCTTTTAATTCAATCAGAAATATACTCCTCTTAATACGACTATACGCTGTATTTGTACTACTGTAGTATTAGTTATTGCATTTGCTGCTGGGCAGCTACAGCTAACACGATTAACAATTTAAAAAAGAAAGAAAGAGAAACTACGTGCATGACGCAAATGTTTTTATAAAGTAAACCCGGCTGTATGATCCTCACCGAGCATGGAGAAGATGAAATCCTTAGCTGTGTGGATCTCCAAAGCCCGCTGGTCGTCATATTCCCTCTGATCGTTTTTGCTGAAATCCAGAATAAGCTTATTTAATTCCTCGATCCTTGCTCCGGACCTGAAGTCCAGCTCCGGGAAGCTTGGAGCGGTTTTATTGTTGTTGTTGCTACTGATGCTGGTGCCGGATCCGGTACCGGTTCCGGTGTTATTAACAGATCCAGCCCTGCTGGCAAGAATAGGAGCCGCCATCTTCATTGGGAAAATACTGAACAGACCTGGAAAAGGAGAGCTTTCCCTGTCCCTCGCTTCTCAGGGATCCGAGCTCAAGGCGGACGTTTTCGGCAATCCGCTCTCAAGATCGCCCCAGCGCCAGACCCTTTGATTTTGATCCAGGGCTCCTATGGGTTATATTTCTGTTTTCGCTCAAAGTTAATAAACAAACTAAATTAAAAGAATGTGTGGCTGAGATCAGAAATCAACAAGCTGCTGGTTACTCTCACACACCAAGCAGCCACAGTGATCGCAGGGTTAAAGGGACAGTCTGCCGTACAGCAGTAACACGGTCTCTTCAACAGACGGTAGCGTTGAGACGAATTCTCTGGAGTTGTATTTAATACAATGTTGCGAGCAAAACATGGATCTGATTTTTAAATTCGATACATGGACTGAATTTAAGAGCACACGTATTTTTAGTGCGTGTATTAATATAGGGTGTGGTAATCGTTATATTCATTTATATTATTAAACTAAATCAATGTACATGTTCAGAATATTTTTTTTTTTTTTTTTTTTTGCAACACTTGTATCCAGGGGTTCATGTTGACACACAGCCCTACAATGTTCTGTTATTTAGGGTCTCTGTGGTTTTACAGGTACACACTCCCTGGAGCTCCGGCAGTCTTGTGGTTTTATCGGTACACACTCCCTGGAGCTCCGGCAGTCTTGTGGTTTTATCGGTACACACTCCCTGGAGCTCCAGCAGTCTTGTGGTTTTATCGGTACACACTCCCTGGAGCGCCAGCAGTCTTGTGGTTTTATCGGTACACACTCCCTGGAGCTCCAGCAGTCTTGTGGTTTTATCGGTACACACTCCCTGGAGCTCCAGTAGTCTGGTGGTTTTACCGGTACACACTCCCTGGAGCTCCAGCAGTCTTGTGGTTTTATCGGTACACACTCCCTGGAGCTCCAGTAGTCTGGTGGTTTTACCGGTACACACTCCCTGGAGCTCTGGCAGTCTCGTCGTTTTACAGGTACACACTCCCTGGAGCTCCGGCAGTCTTGTGGTTTTATCGGTACACACTCCCTGGAGCTCCAGCAGTCTTGTGGTTTTACCGGTACACAAGAGTCTCTGTGGTTTTACTGGTAGGCTACACTCCCTGGAGCTCCGGGACTCTGTGGTTTTCCGTGAAACCCGATGCATGTGGATTTACTATGAGTGCATCCTGCCAAAGGGGCAATTCCTTCCTCCCCATCTCTGATTTCTATTGCTCTAAAGGAGGAATATCAGTAGTGACAACAGAGAGTGAAGTCGCTGCTTTATTGTCACTCGATTAATAGGCAACCAGCGCTTGACAGTAGCATTGTGCTTCCTTCCATGTAAGGAAGGTAGCTATTCCAATACATTAACTGGGTACTTGATTACCAGCTACAGCACAGATCTCTAATTGCTGTAAGCTTTTTATTAAGGTACTAGTGGGCGCTATAATAAAGGTGAGCGTCAAACCTCAACTCATACAGGTCTGGTCACGAAACTACAGCACTGGTGAAAAAACAAGCTTGACAACGCTCCCTCTGGTGGGTTAAATAAGTATTGCACACAGGCTGAAACGCTCTTGGTCTGTTCCCAGGGTTGTTATTGGCCTCGTGGGATTCAGCCAGGCAGACCATGTGATTTCACACAGCCTGCTGTGCAGCATCAGCAATGCTTTGAAAAGCAGGTTTGCAGCTACAGTACTACAGCTAGCAAAGCAGAACAAGCACCCCAATCCAAATACACAGTAACCTGGGAACAGCTGTGAATACACTGTCTTAAAGGGAATACACTGCCTTAAAGGGAATATACTGTCTGCCCTTGTCTCAAAAGATATCACCTCTACCATAACCGCTACACAACTGACAAATAACACACCGTTTAAAAACATTACAAGTTCTTTGGACAACACACCACTTCCTGTCCTTGCAACCACAACAAATGCAACTCTGCTAAACAGTGCTGTTAATGATATAGAGACAAAGTCCTCTGCAAGCACATCTTCGGTTGTACCAGCTTCATCAACTCTTACTTCACCTGTCCCAGTCATGACCACAACTACAATGCCTCCACCTGACTCTACAAATAACATCCCCATAATACTCTCACTACCCCACAGCTGTGACCACACATAATACTCTCACTACCCCACAGCTGTGACCACACATAATACTCTCACTACCCCACAGCTGTGACCACACATAATACTCTCACTACCCCACAGCTGTGACCAAACATAATACTCTCACTACCCCACAGCTGTGACCACACATAATACTCTCACTACCCCACAGCTGTGACCGCATGTAATACTCTCACTACCCCACAGCTGTGACCGCACATAATACTCTCACTACCCCACAGCTGTGACCACACATAATACTCTCACTACCCCACAGCTGTGACCGCATGTAATACTCTCACTACCCCACAGCTGTGACCGCATGTAATACTCTCACTACCCCACAGCTGTGACTGCATGTAATACTCTCACTACCCCACAGCTGTGACTGCATGTAATACTCTCACTACCCCACAGCTGTGACCGCATGTAATACTCTCACTACCCCACAGCTGTGACCGCATGTAATACTCTCACTACCCCACAGCTGTGACTGCATGTAATACTCTCACTACCCCACAGCTGTGACTGCATGTAATACTCTCACTACCCCACAGCTGTGACTGCATGTAATACTCTCACTACCCCACAGCTGTGACCGCATGTAATACTCTCACTACCCCACAGCTGTGACTGCATGTAATACTCTCACTACCCCACAGCTGTGACCGCATGTAATACTCTCACTACCCCACAGCTGTGACTGCATGTAATACTCTCACTACCCCACAGCTGTGACTGCATGTAATACTCTCACTACCCCACAGCTGTGACTGCATGTAATACTCTCACTACCCCACAGCTGTGACTGCATGTAATACTCTCACTACCCCACAGCTGTGACTGCATGTAATACTCTCACTACCCCACAGCTGTGACCGCATATAATACTCTCTGGTGGAGGTGGAGGTGGAGGATCGCTTGCCCTGTGCTTCTCTCACTGCCGTTCCAGCAGCGTGTTCTGGGTCTCGCTGCTGGAAAAGGCGTTTGCCATATAAGTGAACCCTTGATCTGGGTTCCAAGGAGAAGCACCCTTTATCTCCTCACCTGCGTTAGTGGGATTCTTGAATCTTGAAACTTGGCATTGTAACAAGGGCGACTGTGTGGAACAGAGCAGCATTCTTTATGATCATGGATTTGGAGATATCCTCAATGGATAAGATATTATCAAGATATTATATTTTTATAAAGGATAATATATGTTTAGAATATTGACTGAACGTACTCAAAAGAAGACTCTGTGGCTTGTACAAGACCCGCTGATGCTTGTGGGATTGTCCATTTTGCTCTCTCTCTCTCTCTCCTTTAATAGATTGATTCATTTAGATTTGCTTCATCAGAAGAATTTTTTCCATCCACAGATGCTCGATTCAGGGCTTTCCACCTGACTGAACACACTCATCCCCAGCTGATTACAGCACATATTGTAACATTTCCAGGGGTGGAAATAGGACTCCTATTGAATAGCAGTTTTAATATGTGCTTTATTAGTCCCAGTATATGCTGTAGGTAACAAGCTCAGGTGTGTCTCATTAAACTCATAGTAAAACCAGTAATGGACCAAACTGTTATGCAATGGGAGTCTTATTTGCATTCCTGCATTTCACTTGCACACAGTTTACAAGCCAAGTTAAAGCAAGACAAGCTAAAAGAAGCTTTTCTGATGTATTTCAGATTGTTTTATTTGTGCCTTTTTCTAGTTCACATTATTTAAGAAAATATATATTTAAAAAACCCTCTGGATGAAATGCAGAGCAAGCTGTGGCTTTTACTCTGGACATTGAACTGGTAGCTTAGCCTACTGTACTGATACAGAACCAGCTAGAAACGTCTGCTTGTGTGTGTGTGTGTGTGTGTGTGTGTGTGACAGTGCTGAGGGAGGTGAGGTGTGTGACAGTGCTGAGGGAGGAGGTGAGGTGTGTGTGTGTGTGTGTGTGTGTGTGACAGTGCTGAGGGAGGTGAGGTGTGTGACGGTGCTGAGGGAGGAGGTGAGGTGTGTGTGTGTGTGTGTGTGTGTGTGTGTGTGTGTGTGTGTGTGTGTGTGTGTGTGACAGTGCTGAGGGAGGTGAGGTGTGTGACAGTGCTGAGGGAGGAGGTGAGGTGTGTGTGTGTGTGTGTGTGTGTGTGTGTGTGTGTGTGTGTGTGTGTGTGTGTGTGTGTGAAGGTGCTGAGGGAGGTCAGGTGTGTGACAGTAGCTGAGGTGAGGAGTGATGGTGTGTGTGTGTGTGTGTGTGTGTGTGTGTGAAGGTGCTGAGGGAGGTCAGGTGTGTGACAGTGCTGAGGGAGGAGGTGAGGTGTGTGTGTGTCACAGTGCTGAGGGAGGTGAGGTGTGTGACAGTGCTGAGTGTGTGTGTGTGTGTGTGTGTGTGACAGTGCTGAGGAGGAGGTGAGGTGTGTGACAGTGCTGAGGGAGGTGAGGTGTGTGTGTGTGTGTGTGTGTGTGTGTGTGTGTGTGTGTGTGTGACAGTGCTGAGGAGGTCAGGTGTGTGACAGTGCTGAGGAGGAGGTGAGGTGTGTGTGTGTGTGTGTGTGTGTGACAGTGCTGAGGGAGGTGAGGTGTGTGTGTGTGTGTGTGTGTGTGTGTGTGTGTGACAGTGCTGAGGGAGGAGGTGAGGTGTGTGTGTGTGTGACAGTGCTGAGGGAGGAGGTGAGGGGTGTGTTTGTGACAGTGCTGAGGGTGGAGGTGAGGGGTGTGTGTGTGTGTGTGTGTGTGTGTGTGTGACAGTACTGAGGGGGGAAGGGAGGTGTGTGTGTGTGACAGTGCTGAGGGAGGAGGTGAGGTGTGTGTGTGTGTGTGTGTGTGTGTGTGTGTGTGTGTGTGTGCGTGTGTGTGTGTGTGTGTGTGTGTGACAGTGCTGAGGGAGGAGGTGAGGTGTATGTATGTGACAGTGCTGAGGGAGGAGGTGAGGTGTATGTGTGTGACAGTGCTGAGGAGGAGGTGAGTGTGTGTGTGTGTGTTGGTGGGGTGTGTGTGTGTGTGTGTGTGTGTGTGTGTGTGACAGTGCTGAGGGAGAAGGTGAGGTGTATGTGTGTGACAGTGCTGAGGGAGGAGGTGAGGTGTGTGTGTGTGTGTGTGTGTGTGTGTGTGTGTGTGTGTGTGTGTGTGTGTGTGTGTGTGTGTGTGACAGTGCTGATGGAGGTCAGGTGTGTGACAGTGCTGAGGGAGGAGGAGTGAGTGTGTGTGTGTGTGTGTGTGTGTGTGTGTGTGTGTGTGTGTGTGTGTGACAGTGCTGAGGGAGGAGGTGAGAGGTGTGCGTGTGTGTGTGTGTGACAGTGCTGAGGGAGGAGGTGAGGTGTGAGTGTGTGTGTGTGTCACAGTGCTGAGGGAGGAGGGGAGGTGTGTGTGTGTGTGTGTGTGTGTGTGTGTGTGTGTGTGTGTCACAGTGCTGAGGGAGGAGGTGAGGTGAGGTGTGTGTGACAGTGCTGAGGTTCAATGAGCACAGTACCTCTTTTTTATCTCCCAAGTTAAATTTGCAGGTAGAGAAGCACAGACAACAAAATAAAACTACAACAGTGTGATCCATTAGAAATCAATGTGAATCAGGCTGCTGTCGCCATGCTGTCTGTGAGACCCTTTGTTAACCCAAACTGTGTCCTGTCGTGTTCTTGTAGGATAACCCCAATGAAAGTGAATACTAGTGAGTTTTCAGTTGCTGTACTGTATGATGCTTCTTGTTTTAGTGCTCCAGACTCTGCAGCCTCACTGCCACTTCTAACTGGACAGCCCCTGTGTTTATTACTGCACTTTGTGTGTTCTGCTCTGGAATAATTCACACATTCCACTGTTCCTGTAAGTCTGGAAGAGCCTGTGTACTGTGCATAATAATAATGAGGCTTACCCATTATACAGTTGGGTTTTTGCTGGAGCAATCTAGGTAAAGTACCTTGCTCAAGGGTACAGCAGCAGTGTCCCCCACCTGGGATTGAACACACAACCCTCCGGTCAAGAGTCCAGAGCCCTAACCACTACTCCATACTGCTGCCCTATATGTTAATGTCACATTATTCAGCAGTGAGTTCATTCTATAGGGCGATGCAAAACATTTCCCATAGTTGTACTGTATCAAATCTAAATCTAAGCAGCAGTTGCTAAGTTATGATAAATGTCTTTACAAAAGCGTGGTGCAGTTTTATTTTATTTTTTTCTCACAGCTCTGTTAGACCAGTCAGGAATACCAGCCAGCAGTTCAGCTAGAATGATTTACTGCTGTGCATTGGAGACTCAATGTCAGAGCTGTCCCAACCACGTCTTACATTGTGTGCAATGAAAACTGAGACCACTGTGGCTCGCAAGACAAATAAAGAGACTTCGCTTTGAGACCCTGGAGTATCTTTCCAATCTGAGTAATAGCATGCCCCTCCCTGACCTCAAACAGTAGATATATAGATATATATACAGTATATATTTGAGAATAACAGCAGAAAGTGAATGGATCCAGGCTCATCCCTCAGGACAGCTCAATTGTTTCAGCAATGCCTGTACAGTACAATATATTCCACACATTTCTCTGCGCTTTCTCAGCTCTGCCATTCTTTCATTCGTGTCTAGTCCTGCCCTCCATGCTGAGTTTGACACTGTGACGAGCACATGCTCCTATCTGCACCACTTCTTAGAGTTTCATTATCACTTCCACTCTATTATCCTAGACAGGAGAGGGGGAGCGTACCTGTGTGTGAGCAGAGTATCAGGACCAGGGCCAGGGGAGGCAGTGCTGGGGTCCCCATGGCAGCAGCTTCTTCTGCGGAAGTGACCAGAGCTGTGCTGTCCGTCAGTCTGTCTGTCTGTGTGTCTGTCACACAGCACCTCAGGGAGGGAAGGGAGGGAGGGCAGTGTGTTTGTGGTGGGAAGGTTATTTTGGGATCCCTGGCCTGTGCTCAGGGCCTGACCCAGCTGTCCTCCTGTGCATTGTCAGCTGTTAAAACAAACCCGGAGGGGACAGACAGGCAGGACGATGAGAGGGAGGAAAGAGAAAGGCTGCGGAATCTCATGGCACAGCTTCCCATGCGTCTAAACCAAAACAATTTTACTGGGTTCTTACTGAAGCCATGGTGTGTGTTGTTTAAGTTGATATTAACTGACCTTAATGGCGTGCAAAGGGTTAATAATTAAGCTACACATTTTCTTTCATCTCGAAATGGAAGAAAGTCAAAGGTATGTCAATCGTCTTATATGTCCATATTGGGTCCACCTGCAGTATCATGTATTACACAGTGTTGACTGCCGAGAAACACAATGTGTCACAGTTACAGCTCCATGTGGATTCAAAATTGTTCATCTAAGTTATAAAAGTTTGAAATCACTTCTGCCCCTTTTCAAATTGAAGAGAGAAAAGCCAGACAGACTGGGGTGTGTGTGTGTGTTTTCAAGGAGGGCGCTGTGGATAGCACCCAGGTGCTCTGCAGCTTCACTCTGTGCCTCCACACCGCACCAGCTGCAGCTCCTTCATGCCAGTGTTAGACAGAGAATGACAGAGTGTGTCTGTCTCCAATGAATACTGAAACCTCCAACAATGAAAGGGTCTTGGTGTTAGATTTGTTTTAATGTTTCTGTTTATTAATTTCTTACACAGAAAAAAAAGTATGAGAAACACATGCCCAAGTAAAAAAAACAAAAAAAAAAAAACCTCAAAAACAAACCCAGTGGGAGCTTCCTGCAGCACAGCAGTACCTTCACATTACACTTCAGTCCTGCTGTGACAGCACTTCCTGTTTGTTTAGACCGATGTAACGATGAGTGGGGCGCCCCTAGAGGACTCGTCTGTTGCTCTCCAGGTAGTCGTAGGGGTCTCCTTCGAAGGGCAGGGGCGGAGGGTGGTTGTACATTCCCATAAAGAAGATGACGATGGTCCCCAGGATCATGACGGGCGTCACCAGGACGAGACAGAGTCGGTCCACAGTCCTTGCAATGCGGTTCCAGTTATCCTTCTCCTACAAGGGGGGACAAGACCATCGTTACTCCTGCACTGCATGACAAAGCCAGCTGGACTGTCCAAGCTTATCAGAGCTTCCACACTGCAGTAACACACACTCTCAATACAGCCTCCCTCTGGAGTAACACACACTCTCAATACAGCCCCCCTCTGCAGTAACACACACTCTCAATACAGCCTCCCTCTGCAGTAACACACACTCTCAATACAGCCACCCCTGCAGTAACACACACTCTCAATACACTCTCCCTCTGCAGTAACACACACTCTCAATACACTCTCCCTCTGCAGTAACACACTCTCTCAATACACTCTCCCTCTGCAGTAACACACACTCTCAATACAGCCTCCCTCTGCAGTAACACACACTCTCAATACAGCCTCCCTCTGCAGTAACACACACTCTCAATACAGCCTCCCTCTGCAGTAACACACACTCTCAATACAGCCTCCCTCTGCAGTAACACACACTCTCAATACAGCCTCCCTCTGCAGTAACACACACTCTCAATACAGCCTCCCTCTGCAGTAACACACACTCTCAATACAGCCTCCCTCTGCAGTAACACACACTCTCAATACAGCCTCCCTCTGCAGTAACACACACTCTCAATACACTCTCCCTCTGCAGTAACACACACTCTCAATACAGCCTCAATCTGCCTGTATCTACACTGGAGTAACACACACTCTCAATACAGCCTTCCTCTGCCTGTATCTACACTGCAGTAACACACACTCTCAACACAGCCTCCCTCTGCAGTAACACACACTCTCAATACAGCCTCCCTCTGCAGTAACACACACTCTCAATACAGCCCCCCTCTGCAGTAACACACACTCTCACTACAGCCCCCCTCTGTCCGTATGCTTGCAGGTTTAGATCTTGCAGGGTAGGTGACGTTGCTGGCCGCTGCTGTTAGTTACCTCATTGTAATCGTTCTTGTCCTTCATGTTCTTGACGATATAGTTCGCCCCGTCCACCGCAGGCTTCATCTCCGCAAACAGCTGGTCAGTCATGTCCAACTCGCTCTTGGCATTCGGTCTGTGTGCTGAAAGAGAAAAGCAAGCAAATTGGAGGGGTCAGAGAAAGAAAAGGCATCTATTGGAAATGCTGCCAGTACTGTATGTGTATCTCTGCATGTGTGTGTGTCGATGTGCATGTTTTTGTATATGTGTGTGTGCGTGTGTGTGTGTGTATGTATGTATGTGTGTGTGTGTGTGTGTCTCAGTGTGTGTGTGTGTGTTTGTGTGTCTCAGTGTGTGTGTGTGTCAGTGTCTGTGTGTGTGTCTCAGTGTGTGTGTGTCTCAGTGTGTGTGTGTGTGTCTCAGTGTGTGTGTGTCTGTGTGTCTCAGTGTGTGTGTGTCTCAGTGTGTGTGTGTGTGTGTCTCAGTGTGTGTGTGTGTGTGTGTGTGTGTGTGTGTGTCTCAGTGTGTGTGTGTGTGTCTCAGTGTGTGTGTGTGTGTGTGTCTCAGTGTGTGTGTGTCTCAGTGTGTGTGTGTCTCAGTGTGTGTGTGTCTGTGTGTCTCAGAGTTTGTGTGTCTCAGTGTGTGTGTGTGTGTGTGTGTGTGTGTGTGTGTCTCAGTGTGTGTGTGTCTCAGTGTGTGTGTCTGTGTGTCTCAGTGTGTGTGTGTCTCAGTGTGTGTGTCTCAGTGTGTGTGTGTGTGTCTCAGTGTGTGTGTGTCTCAGTGTGTGTGTGTCTCAGTGTGTCTCAGTGTGTGTGCGTGTGTCAGTGTGTGTGTGTCTCAGTGTGTGTGTGTGCGTGTGTCAGTGTGTCTCAATGTGTGTCTCTCAGCAGCACATATACCTGCAGCAGGAGTGGCTCGACTGGTCAGACCGTGCCTCTCAGACTGCTTCTCGAACATGAGTTCGCTGCGGGACTTGACAGTGAAGTACTCCTCTGCCTTGGCGATGTATCCCACGGAGCTGCTGCGCCGCTGCAGGGCTCCCTCCCACTGCGGCTCGGAGTCTGCCGGGCGAGACATGTGCAGCAGCCTGGGCAAGCGCTCCAGGAAGAACTGTCCCGAGAAGCAAACATTTCACTGTTAATAATCAGTGTTACTGATATCAGAGCAGCCTCAACTCCTTTCGCTGTAATAGGAAGGCTCTAGCTGTAGTGACACTGCAGATACCTCTTTGGTCCAGTCTGTCATGACGTGCGTGCTGGGCGTGCGGAAGTGAAGGTTCAGCACGATGACGCAGTTCAGCACCACCACTGTGACCAGCACCATGATGAACATCAGATACCTGCAGAGCAGGGGTGACACCAGCAACGTGTGAGTGACCACAAAGCACTGGAAATCACACCACAGTCCCAGGAATACATGATTTTCTCTTTTGTATGCATTTCTGCCTGTATGTTACTCTGTTGTTAGGGCACATACTTGACGATGAGGGGGATGGCCATTGAGGTCTCGGGCAGCCGCTGTGACACTAGCAGCAGGAACACAGACTGAGCGAGGAGCACTGAGATCGACAGGGTCATCTTCTCACCACCTGCAGGGACACACACACACACACAGGATAATGAGATCACTACCTAGAGCACACACACACACACACACACACACACTAACACACACAAACAAACAGGCTGAGCGAGGAGCACTGAGATCGACAGGGTTATCTTCTCACCACCTGCAGGGACACACACACACACACAGGATAATGAGATAACTACCTAGAGCACACACACACACACACACACACACACACAGGATAATGAGATAAGTACCTAGAGCACACACACACACACACACACACACACACACACACACACACACACACACAGGATAATGAGATCAGTACCTAGAGCACACACACACACACACACACACACTAACACACACAAACAAACAGGCTGAGCGAGGAGCACTGAAGCTGACACCTCCAGAAGACACAGGGTTCAGCTCCCCTATCCATTTAACTGGGCTGGAAGCTGCATTTCAGTGGTCAGGTTCAGCATTTCAATGAACATATCTTCAATTAAATGTACTAATGAAAGCGTGCTAGAGCAGACAGAGAGGCGGTTCTGATTGGTTGAAGTAGATGCAGATGCACCCAGGTACCCAGCGTGTGTATGTGAGTGTGTGTGTGTGCGCGTGTGTATGTGAGTGAGTGAGTGTGTGTGTGCGTGTGTGCGTGCGTGCGTGCGTGCGTGCGTGCGAGCGTGCGTGCGTGCGTGCGTCGCGTGCGGCGAGCGTGCGCGCGTGCGAGCGAGCGTGCGTGCGCGCGAGTGTGTGTGTGCATGCGTGCATGCGTGCGTGCGAGCGTGCGTGCGTGCGTGTGTGTGTGTGTGCGAGACTCACTGTCGGCTGGGAGGTAGTACACCAGCGATGCCATGAAGGAGATGAGGATGCTGGGTATGATGATGTTGATGATGTAGAACAGAGGCTTGCGCTTGATGATGAGGTAGAAGGTGATGTCCTGGTGCTTGCTGCTGTCCAGAGGGACGTCCTTGTGAACGTTCTTCCTGGCTGGTTTGTGGATAATCTCCCACTCGCCATTCTCTTCATGAGGGAGACAAAACAGTTCATTAAACTTGCATTCCTAATGGAAATGTACTTTAATGGTTCTTATTTAATTGAACAAAAACAACCTGTTCAAATAAATACAGAAGACATATTTTGGAAGATATTATAACCTCTTGAATATTAATCTCATAGAATTGACAGTTTCAAAAGTGTTGGTGAGCAGGCTGCAGGTTTACCAGAAGCACAGGACCTGCCTGCTGTGTTCAGTGTATTCCTGTAATATTGTCTTGCTATATTTCTTCACACAACAGTGAGGCGTCTGTTTAGCAGGGTTGGCAAGTTTATCCTGGAGCACAAAGTGTGTCTCTACAGAGTGTCTCTACAGAGTCTCTACAGAGTGTCTCTACAGTGTCTCTACGGTGTCTCTACAGAGTGTCTCTACAGAGTGTATCTACAGAGTGTCTCTACGGAGTCTCTACAGAGCCACACTAGCTGGTATCCAGAAGGAGACACACTGGTACCTGTGAAGCCGGCAGGATCAATGATAATCCACTCCACAGGGAAGTTCTCTGCAGTGTCTGGGTCCGTCTCCACCTTCAAGTGCATTCTTATCTCCTTGGCATTGTAGGTTAGAGAACTGCATGAGAGAGCAGAGGAAAAAAGGACGTGTGTGAGAGGAGAGAGAACAGGGGAGGTCACGTGAAAAACTTCTATTGCAGGAAAAATCCAAAATGCAGTGGAACTGGTTTCAAAATCTCAGACTGCAATTGCAATGCTGCTTTCAGGGCAGTTAAACAGGATACAGCACATTATCATGAATATCTTCTAGAGGCTGTTTCCTCAGAAACCGCAATGAAAATTGCTGACAATCTGGATGCACAGAGTATGATTTTATGATCCTCGACCCCCAGCTTTCAAACCCAAGCAGCACTGCCCTTACTACCTGAACTTGAGGGTGCAGTTCTGCCAGTCGAAAGGGAAGAAGTTGACGTTGATGGCACAGGAGCTCCTAAAGATAGCAGGAGGGAGCCAGTACACGTAGCCAGAGGGGTCCACCAGGACATTACAGTAATAGGCAACTTGGAACTGGGCATCATTACTGCAGGGAGGAAGAAATTGACTTGAGCAATCTGAGAGACCTAGGGAGGAACAGACTTGAGCAATCTGAGAGACCCAGGGAGGAACAGACTTGAGCAATCTGAGAGACCCAGGGAGGAACAGACTTGAGCAATCTGAGAGACCCAGGGAGGAACAGACTTGAGCAATCTGAGAGACCCAAGGAGGAACAGACTTGAGAAATCTGAGAGTCCCAGGGAGGAATAGACTTGAGCAATCTGAGAGTCCCAGGGAGGAACAGACTTGAGCAATCTGAGAGACCCAGGGAGGAATAGACTTGAGCAATCTGAGAGACCCAGGGAGGAACAGACTTGAGCAATCTGAGAGATCCAGGGAGGAACAGACTTGAGCAATCTGAGAGTCCCAGGGAGGAACAGACTTGAGCAATCTGAGAGTCCCAGGGAGGAACAGACTTGAGCAATCTGAGAGTCCCAGGGAGGAACAGACTTGAGCAATCTGAGCGACCCCCAAAAGAGACTGTAGAGGAATGCTATAGGGCCTGTACGTCATTCACTTCAGAAGTGTAGGATCAAATACAAATGAACTTATAGCATGATCTTTACCAGTACATACCAACGGACACACGCTGGAGTAAATGGTCGCATGATCCCCACGTGTACTGTATGCTTGGAATAATAAAGAACTACTGGAGGGGATCTCTGCAAGACTCTTACTTGTTCTCCAAGACGATCTCTGGGAGCCACAGCAGTCTGGGAGGCAGCCTCAGAATGGAGATGTCATCAAACTCACTCGCATTCCAGGAGAGCCTGTGGTCATACCAGCCCTTCACAAAGATATAAAAAGCATGGCTTTAGGGTGGCGTCCAAGCTGGGGTAAGACTTCCTAACATAGCATCTTAATGATTGAGTAGTGCATTGCACAGAGAAGACATCAGCACTAGAGTATTGCAGTGTGTCCAGAAGGGCAAGGCGACCCCAACCTGCAGAACAAGTCACTGCGTTGAGGATTTAGATAGAGTCACTGCGATGAGGATTTAGATAGGGTCACTGCAATGAGGATTTAGATAGGGTCACTGCGATGAGGATTTAGATAGGGTCACTGCGATGAGGATTTAGATAGGGTCACTGCGATGAGGATTTAGATAGGGTCACTGCAATGAGAATTTAGAAGATGACTGGTCTCTAAGACAGAGACAGATTATGTGACCACAGGGGGCGCTGACAGACAGACAGAAAGGTTTAAATATCTCCACTTACGTGCTCTATCCATACATTTGTGGTTAGCGTTTCATCGACTTCTTTCTGCAAGATAAAGATTATTCACAAGTCTATACCAGCAGCATCTTTGACACACAGCTACAGCGAGAACCTCCACATCATGAATTTCTAAGATTATTATAGAAATATGTTGTGCTACATAACTGAGTGAAGTTTTAATTAGAAGGAAGCTGCCTTGCTCCCGGGAGGGGGAGGCTGTGTGACTGTACCAGAGAGATGAGGTTGGAGAGGGTCAGAGCCAGGTACACGTCCACCACCTCATCCTGGGACTGGACGGGCCGCTGCTCCTTGTTGTAGGCGCGCTCCTTGAACAGGTGATTGAGGAGACGCTCCTCCTGATTCCTGGCAGTGCTGACTGAAACACAGCAAAGCAGCAGACACTGTTACACACACACACACAGACACAGAGATATACATATACACACATACCGAGACACACACACTGAAACACAGCAACGCAGCAGACACTGTTACACACACACACACATGCACACACACACACACAGAGATATACATGTACATATACACACACAGACACACACACACAAAGACACACAGAGAGACACACACACTGAAACACAGCAAAGCAAGAGGCACTGTTACACACACACAATGAGACACACATGCACACTTCAGGGCTGCTCATTGTCCTCATTTTCTCACTCCAGAAAGTCGTGTGAGTCGACAGAACAAAACATGTTGAGACACGACAGCCATTCAGAGGCAGGAGTTACGAAGCAGAAAACGCCAGACCCTTTCCCAATCATAGTGCTGTTATTGGAAGAAATTACAAAGGTCCCATTCAAAGTGGGATCCTGTCGCTAAGCAGTGTCTAAGCTGCGTAAGGGCTTCACAGACGTGTTTTGAAATGGATACATTTTCGGGGGAAGGTAATGTGAGAGACACTGCTGGGGCTGGATTTACAGCAGGGAGCACATTTTCCTCTTACTTACCTCATCTATTGCTGGGTTGTATTTTCTAGTAGATTTGCACTGCAGCCTGTTCTGTGTGATTTAGGTATTATCAGTGTATCAGAAGTGTGGAAATTAGTGTGACAACAAGGGAGTAGCTGCACTAACAGCAACATCAATTACTTTCATCAGCACGGTATTTAGACAAAAGGGAAAGATTACTCAGCACCTGTTTACAAGGGTAATATTCCAGTAGATTATCAGTTCATATGAGGTGATCCTTCTAGAACGGAGGAGTGATTAACCCACAATATCCAGGTTACATTTAAGTGTATTTGATCACATTGCTGCTAGAAAGTGGGGCTCTGTTAATCAGCTTGGATGGCGTTGGTTCCTCCACTCCAGCTCTAGCTGGGAACGCTAAACAAACTGTCATTGTAGCTTTTGTTCTGCCCCTTCCACCAAGAAAAAGATGAAATCTGTGCTTACCTGACACGCAAAGGGTCAACACCAAAGCAATGGACAGATAAAGATAAAGAGCTCTCATTGTTTGAATAAATGAGCTTCCACAGCAGTTCTCTGAGGCCCAGCTCGCTCTGTGTGTTTCCTCAAGGACAGAGCCTCTGAAATCCACACAGGGGCTCGCAAAGTCTGACGGAGAGCAACAGGTGGGGAGAAACAGAAATGGGATCTACAGCTTCCTCCTGCAGGGGGAGGGGGTGGATTGGATCTCCGAGCGAGTGTGGGGAGGGCTCTGGGAGAGTGATATGACAGTATGGTCTGCTACCAGTTATCTGCAGGCTCAGTCCCCCAGTTGTAACCCTCAATCAGACTGCCCTCCCCCTGTCAAACAGGGGACTTGGCGTTGTCTGTTATTGGTGCCCCTGGGAGCTGTGGGCAAGGCGCTGTCAATCAAATCCTGTAACAGCTGCTGTTCGGAAAGGCACAGGCCCAGAAACTCATTACCTTGAGCAGGCACAGTGCTCCCTGGGGTAGGGGTGAGACAATGAAAACACAGTTAAACCACAGGGAAGGGCAGACATTACCTTGAGCAGGCACAGTGCTCCCTGGGGTTAAACCACAGGGCAGGGCAGACAGAAAGCCCTGGTACTTATTACTTATTACTCTTATATTTATATATGTGTGTATGTAATGTGACAGCATGACTTCCTTCACAGTGTAGTTCACAGAATTGACTGGTCTGGATCACACCCTAGGAGAACTCTTCCTATTCCTCCAGTAACACATTGTTCTGATAGAACTCTTCCGATTCCTCCAGTGACACATTGTTCTTGCAGGGTTCTGTATTAAGTATTAAATATGCAATATTGTGTGGTCAGTGACTGGCTAGCCCCAGCCTTGCGGTTTCTCCGGCTCGCTCTGCTGCCCCTGCCTTGCGGTTTCTCCGGCTCGCTCTGCTGCTCCTGCCTTGCAGATTCTCCGGCTCGCTCTGCTGCTCCTGCCTTGCGGTTCCTCCGGCTCGCTCTGCTGCTCCTGCCTTGCGGTTTCTCCGGCTCGCTCTGCTGCTCCTGCCTTGCGGATTCTCCGGCTCGCTCTGCTGCTCCTGCCTTGCGGTTTCTCCGACTCGCTCTGCTGCTCCTGCCTTGCGGATTCTCCGGCTCGCTCTGCTGCTCCTGCCTTGCGGATTCTCCGGCTCGCTCTGCTGCTCCTGCCTTGCGGTTTCTCCGACTCGCTCTGCTGCTCCTGCCTTGCGGTTTCTCCGACTCGCTCTGCTGCTCCTGCCTAGCGGATTCTCCGACTCGCTCTGCTGCTCCTGCCTTGCGGTTTCTCCGACTCGCTCTGCTGCTCCTGCCTTGCGGATTCTCCGGCTCGCTCTGCTGCTCCTGCCTTGCGGTTTCTCCGGCTCGCTCTGCTGCTCCTGCCTTGCGGATTCTCCGGCTCGCTCTGCTGCTCCTGCCTTGCGGTTTCTCCGGCTCGCTCTGCTGCTCCTGCCTTGCGGATTCTCCGGCTCGCTCTGCTGCTCCTGCCTTGCGGTTTCTCCGGCTCGCTCTGCTGCTCCTGCCTTGCGGTTTCTCCGGCTCGCTCTGCTGCTCCTGCCTTGCGGTTTCTCCGGCTCGCTCTGCTGCTCCTGCCTTGCGGATTCTCCGGCTCGCTCTGCTGCTCCTGCCTTGCGGTTTCTCCGGCTCGCTCTGCTGCTCCTGCCTTGCGGTTTCTCCGGCTCGCTCTGCTGCTCCTGCCTTGCGGTTTCTCCGGCTCGCTCTGCTGCTCCTGCCTTGCGGTTTCTCCGGCTCGCTCTGCTGCTCCTGCCTTGCGGTTTCTCCGGCTCGCTCTGCTGCTCCTGCCTTGCGGTTTCTCCGGCTCGCTCTGCTGCTCCTGCCTCGCGGATTCTCCGGCTCGCTCTGCTGCTCCTGCCTCGCGGATTCTCCGGCTCGCTCTGCAGCTCCTGCTTCGCGGATTCTCCGGCTCGCTCTGCTGCTCCTGCCTTGCGGATTCTCCGGCTCGCTCTGCTGCTCCTGCCTTGCGGTTTCTCCGGCTCGCTCTGCTGCTCCTGCCTTGCGGTTTCTCCGACTCGCTCTGCTGCTCCTGCCTTGCGGATTCTCCGGCTCGCTCTGCTGCTCCTGCCTTGCGGATTCTCCGGCTCGCTCTGCTGCTCCTGCCTTGCGGTTTCTCCGGCTCGCTCTGCTGCTCCTGCCTTGCGGATTCTCCGGCTCGCTCTGCTGCTCCTGCCTTGCGGTTTCTCCGGCTCGCTCTGCTGCTCCTGCCTTGCGGTTTCTCCGGCTCGCTCTGCTGCTCCTGCCTTGCGGATTCTCCGGCTCGCTCTGCTGCTCCTGCCTTGCGGTTTCTCCGGCTCGCTCTGCTGCTCCTGCCTTGCGGTTTCTCCGGCTCGCTCTGCTGCTCCTGCCTTGCGGTTTCTCCGGCTCGCTCTGCTGCTCCTGCCTTGCGGTTTCTCCGGCTCGCTCTGCTGCTCCTGCCTTGCGGTTTCTCCGGCTCGCTCTGCTGCTCCTGCCTTGCGGTTTCTCTGGCTCGCTCTGCTGCTCCTGCCTTGCGGTTTCTCTGGCTCGCTCTGCTGCTCCTGCCTTGCGGTTTCTCCGGCTCGCTCTGCTGCTCCTGCCTTGCGGATTCTCCGGCTCGCTCTGCTGCTCCTGCCTTGCGGTTTCTCCAGCTCGCTCTGCTGCTCCTGCCTTGCGTCTTGGTGGCGTCCAGTGCCAGTGCGATGACCCTCAGCACGCTGCGGTAGAACGAGTCGCTCTCCAGCCCCACCAGGCTGTAGAAGGTGACCTGGTGCCCCCCCACAATGGTGTGAACCCGCGCCTCGTACAGACCCTTCTGATTCTTCGAGTCTATAGCCAATTGCTCTATTTGACATGCATGTTTTCTATATTAACGGTTTAGGGAAAATACTAAAGAAAATGGAAAATGTTTTAAGGGAGACTTAAAAAGAAAGATTATGTTATGTGGTTATGTCAAGCAAAGGTTACAATGTGACAGTATCTCACCCTCATACAGAGAGCCCCAGCCGGCCACGTAGCAGCCTGTGCCGACGGGAGGCACACAGGGGCCACATGACGGGACACGGGCACTGCAGAGGTCAGCTCCACCAGCACAATGTCATTGTTGAAGCTCTTCTGGTTAAACTGCAAACAGAACAGCATTGTCAGCATACACACTGCCTGGCAGGGAGCACTGAACAGACACAAGGATGGGATTGCAGCGCTCAGGAGGCAGGCAGGTCAGGGACGTACCTTGGGGTGCATGAGGATGCGATTCACCTGCAGGACCTGCTCCTCGGGGTCAGTCTGGGTGAGATCGTACTCTCCTACCACCAAGCGACATGAGTTCTCATTACAACTCCTGAAAGCACACAGCACGAGTCCCTTAATCCCTGCATGGGGTCACAAGAAACAGGGCTCGCACAGCCTGAGAGTGCCAAGAGATTTATCTTGTGGCCTCTCCACAAGAAAGGAAATGTGGACTGCAGTGTGAACTGAGCCGGTAAAGCGGTGAGCAGCAGTCAGCACCCCCTGCACTTTTCTACAGTGTGTTCCATTGCTGTTCTGTGAAAGCACATGGTCTGGTGCTCAGGAAGGTTGGTCCCTTCATTTCTCAAGCAGCTCCTTTTTCTTAGATGACAACCTGAGGAATGTTGCAGAGAAGCAGTATACCTAGACCTGTGGTGTTTTTTCAGCAGGCTGAAGGAGCACTTGGGAATTTATATTTCATGGTCATTTTCACGCTTTTATCTCCCAGAATAAAATAGTCAGATCAGTTCTTTTAATCTTATTGGGTCGACCAGTTTATTATATAAATAAAATAACAATTAAATTAAATTTTAAAAAAATAAAATAAAATAAAAACACATCAGGTCATTTCACTGTGCAACACGTGCAGGCCCTGCTGGGATGTTAAAGGTAAAAATGTCGGGATCTACCGAAGAGCAACCCACTTTATTTCTACAGCATTCCTTTCCATGTGGAAATAACAGGACACACCAGAGCACCACAAGGGGAATGAACAGCTGGAAGCAGAGACAGCCATGAACTGATCTGTGGCTGCTTACCCGATACTTCTAGGAACAACATACGAGAACGAACAGAAGGCAATGAAAGCATGCAGCACTATTACCATGAGGGAGGGGGCAGCATCGACACAATAATCATTTAAAACAAACCGCTTACTAAAAATAAAAAGGCTTGGTAAAATTATTACACACCTGCTCTGAAATAATGAAGATCTTTGTTCGTTTCACAGCTGTTAAATAGTTCTAAAATCATTGAAACAAAAACCTTTCAATAATTGGCATTCATTTTCAAACTTTTTGTCAAAGAGCTGCTCTCCCCTAATGAGAGTGTCCTAACCCTGTCCCTCTCTCGCACATTTCCCAAGGGAAAGGGAATATTGCTTTTCCTGTGGAGATGTGATGGGTTTTGTAGGCGTTAGTTCTTTCTCTCCCCTGCACTCATTAAAGTAGTCCAGAGGAGCCCGTACTGAGCTAATTGTGCAGATGGTTATTTTATTACTGTAATTACCCCTCGGCAGGGGGCTGCTGTGTGATTGTCCCTCAATAGCGGAGTCCGGGAATTTCGAGGTAAAATCACTCTCATATCTGCAGTCTGGGGGCTGACGCACTTTCAGAGCCAGCTGCAGGGTCCCTATACAGCTCCTGCAGTTTAATACAAGTTTGTCATGTGAGGTAGTTGCATAAAAAGTTAACAATGATACAAATACAATGATAGAACCCCCAACACCCTTGCTGAACAGTGAACAGCACTCCAGGTGCTTTCGGATTGCTTATGAAACGATTACCCATTGTGCCAAACAAAGGGAACAATGAGAAGCAGGCTGCAGGGTTGAGGAGAAAAGAAAAAAAAAGCAACAGACCTTGCGAATTACAAATGAACACTGAAGTCAGTTACACAATTGTTGTTTGTAGTAATGATGGTCACTTTGTACCATTAAATAGCACTTCAAGCAGTAAGCTGTGATTTAAAAGGAAAAATAAAATTAAACAGTACTGAAAGTATTCAAAAAATGAGTAACCACTTCATGAACTAAAAGGCACCCCTGAAAAAAGACAGCAAGCAACCAAACTTTATTACACTTAAATTGTATTACAATACAAAAAAAAAAAGAAAAAAGGGTATCAAGTCTTTTTTTTTAGGCCCTTAAAAGGCGTAAACTTTGTTAAGCTTAAAAAAAAAAAAACCACAAGCCCCTTTCAACACAGGGATCCTTATCTAAGACAGCAATGAAGGAAGAATGGTTCTTATTGGAATTGAGAAACAAGCTTCAGCCTGCTGCAAGCACAGAGCATTCACTGTGGGTCCTCTCTGCTCTATCGACAGCACATACTGTAGGCCATCCAGCTTGGGTCTGCAAAACAAGGCTATTTGAGAACTTTCTGAATTTCATTTTCCACAATCCAATAGCACACAGCATCGCTGGAACAAGAAACAATTAACAAAGAAACAAAGAAAAAAAATACATTTAAAAAAACACTGCAAATGCCAGAAAAAGTATTTATTATTTTTCTTTTTTCCCCCCAGTCTGACTCGGTGCGGTGGTGATCAGTGTGGAAGAGGCTGGGAGGAGTTTGAGTCGCAGGAGAGCGCTCCCTGGTGGGGTGCTAGTGGTGGATGGGTGATCAGTGTGGAAGAGGCTGGGAGGAGTTTGAGTCGTAGCGCTCTCTGGTGGATGGGTGATCAGTGTGGAAGAGGTTGGGAGGAGTTTGAGTCGTAGTGCTCTCAGGTGAATGGGTGATCAGTGTGGAAGAGGCTGGGAGGAGTTTGAGTCACAGGAGAGCGCTCCCTGGTAGGGTGCTAGTGGTGGATGGGTGATCAGTGTGGAAGAGGCTGGGAGGAGTTTGAGTCGTAGCGCTCTCTGGTGGATGGGTGATCAGTGTGGAAGAGGCTGGGAGGAGTTTGAGTCGTAGCGCTCTCTGGTGGATGGGTGATCAGTGTGGAAGAGGCTGGGAGGAGTTTGAGTCATAGCGCTCTCTGGAGGATGGGTGATCAGTGTGGAAGAGGCTGGGAGGAGTTTGAGTCACAGGAGAGCGCTCCCTGGTGGGGTGCTAGTGGTGGATGGGTGATCAGTGTGGAAGAGGCTGGGAGGAGTTTGAGTTGTAGCGCTCTCAGGTGGATGGGTGATCAGTGTGGAAGAGGCTGGGAGGAGTTTGAGTCGTAGCGCTCCCTGGTAGGGTGCTAGTGGTGGATGGGTGATCAGTGTGGAAGAGGCTGGGAGGAGTTTGAGTCATAGCGCTCTCTGGAGGATTGGTGATCAGTGTGGAAGAGGCTGGTGGGAGTTTGAGTCGCAGCGCTCTCAGGTGGATGGGTGATCAGTGTGGAAGAGGCTGGGAGGAGTTTGAGTCGCAGGAGAGCGCTCCCTGGTGGGGTGCTAGTGGCGGATGGGCACCAGCCCCTTCACTTTGGACATTTTCTTGAGGGGCTGTCTCTGCTCAGCAGGCTGAGCTGCATCCCGCTCCATCAGCTGCGGGTCCACTTCCTGGCTGGATGTCGATGCTGAAGCTTTCAACGTCTTCTTTATATTTGTAACCTTGAAAGATTGAAGAGTGAATATTAGGGAACTGACAATGCATTGACACTTACAGGAGCCCCGTTTTCATTTTCATACATTCACTCTGGAGGAGGTACGCTTGTCTGTAATTCACCCATGTTGTCTCACTTGATTAGTGTGGAGTGTGGCAGTTTTAATTGGAACCTCTTTTATAACAGCCCTATTCTTTAAATGTGCCCCTTGGCTTAAGGATCTAGTCTTCCTTGCAGTGTACATTTATCTGTGGGTGCAGCAGCAGGCAATGTGCTGCAAGGCACAAAGGTTCCTCCAGTGCTCTCATTATGTGGACACAAATGAGAAGGCACAACACTATGCTAACACATAAGGGGGCGCTGTTTACCTCTGTTTCCATTTGCTGCTGGGTCCTGTTGTGATTCTCTCTGCACAGATTGGCTCGGAGGACTTGCTGCTCAATACCCGACAAGACCGCCTCACAGCCGTCGCACCTGTAACATGAAGATAAGCAAGCTGCAGAACATCAACCCAACACAACGTATCCTCCCTCCAGAGCAGGGACCAGAGCACCTGCAGGCTCCACTAAAGGCTGCCAATCCCATCTGGAACACAGGATAGAAGTGTAACAAAAGTTCACACATCATCCTAAATATTGCACAACACTGGCTGTGTTCCTGACCATTTAAAATACTGGCTGTGTTCTTGACCATTTAAAATACTGGCTGTGTTCTTGACCATTTAAAATACTGGTTGTGTTCTTAATTATTTAAAGGGTCTGAGAAGTTCTGGTTTGAGGACTTTCTCAACATTCAAGTAAACTGACACTCCACAGTGCCTCTACCACTGTGTGTGTCTTTGACAGTCCTGTTTTAATGCTAGTAACAGCCACAGTATTCATTTGAACGGACTCCACTGACCACTCCTGCAGTGTCTTCACAATGTCGCTGCTGTCCTTCCTCTGGATGTCACGTCCGATGCAGAGGTCCACCTCAAACAGCTGGCTGCGCTGGTCCAGCTTCCCCTGGATGATGTCACTGTATACGGCTTCAATGATCAGATCCTCCAGCTCTCGCAGGTTCTTCATCTCCAGGTCTTTCAGCAGCACAGAGTAAGGAATGCACTGCTGACCACAAGGCAGAGAATCATATTAATACACAAGAAAGAAGTGCAAAAGAACTGCTGTATGAAAAGTCACATCACCTCCGAGTGTGGGCAACACAGTGAGAAGGTGCATAAAAACCACAATTCTCAGCCAAGCAGCTGTCATTATAGATAGAACTGCTTGAAATTTACTGTCACAACCAATCAGATGCAAGAAAAAATAAAAGATCTTACTTTCATTGCACATGGACGAGTGGTTTTCTGTATGTTTTAAAAACCTAAGTGTGATGTGCATACGGGGGTCTCCCTGTTCTGGGGGATTTCCTTTCCTCTGGTGGGTATTGAAGTTTATTAAACAGTGCAATACAAATACAGGAGAAATCCCCATACCTTCATCCTGGCAGCCAGGCTAACTATGGTCAGGTGTTTCAATTTGTTCTTCTGGACTCCAGATAACTCAGGCAGACTTTCTTTATTCGCTGAAAGTAACCAAACAAAAAACGTACACTATTTTAGTGTTATTTTCATTATTTATAAATGTTTGATATACTTTATTGAATACATTGGTTTACCTGTATAATCAGGGTATGTTCCATAAGCAAACAGATTTAACAGCTGAAAATATCCTGCATAAGGTCCATTTGACAGCTAAGGAAAGAAATCAGATATATTACTTTGTGCCCTGCATGTACTCCTATCCAAGAGACAGAGGCTCTCTACAAACAGCCATAGCTGTGAAAAACGTGCTTTAACATGACAGGAGTGAAAGTTACTTTCTCAAATTCACTTGCAATGTATAGCGACCTCTTGTGGTTTTCAGTAGTGGATGCATTATTAAAAAACACCACAAAATTCTGGTTTTGTTACACAATAACAAAATACAACTAAACTATAATATAGATACATTGATATTCTTTATAAAAAAAGGGAATTTTATCAGTAGTTAAAATAATACAAATACAAATTCTCTAATGATATGAAAGGCAAATCTGTAACTAACAGCTCCATGTTTTACATGTCCCACTTTACAGTACCCTGAAACTGTATAAAGAACATAGACTGATCTCACAGCGACCGATTGAGAGATCATGTATTCATCCTGCAAGGCTGCCTTCAACAGCATAACCTTCATCTTTGTGTCTGGAGAAGACATCATAGCCCCTTTACCTGATCTTTGGCCCGTTTACCTGATCAGTCTAAAATGTAAATTTGAGCTTGTTTGCCTGAAACAACCCCAGGAAGCAGGTTTGGTGTAAATGGGAGATGGCTGGTGTAATTTGCTGGGTGATTTGTCACAGAATGAGCCATGATAAACAGACTTGCCTCCTGGATGCAGGGCAGCTCCAGAAGCTCTCCGAAGAGCGTAGACGCCGGGGGCCTCCAGCACCTGGGTGATGAGAGCAGTCAGTGCGGCGCCTTTAGCACGCTTTGCTAACAGAATGAACTGCTCCAGAGGATTGTGGGTGGGTTTCTGCCCCTCTGCCATTACAAACAAATCTAAACAATTAAGAAAAAAAAGACATTTCAGCAATCTCTCTCCTGCCTCCTTTCATAACTTCCACTAGCATCAATAACCTTGTGCAGGTTTACAGAACAACAATTTCAACTTATTCACACCAGCATGCCGGGAAAACCTGCTGACATCAGCTAAAAGACAAGTGTCCATTACCATAACAATGAAATGAACACACAGCACTACACACCCATATCAAATAGAACATGTCCTCCATCCTGTTTGGCTGCTAACTGTGCAGTGTCAGATAGTTAAAGAGTAGAACCAGCTACTGAAATCTCATTTCATTCGGATCAGGGAAATCACCGTTTCAAAAGCATCATTTTAGAAGCTCAATAACACACTAGAAGGGGTGGGTTGCACTGATAACACACGTGTCAGGTTGTGAAAACACTTGGCCGTGTCTGTTTTCAGTACAAGCCGTTCCTTCTCATGTGTGGTATTGCTTACTGCTAACATTTTATTGTTCGGGTGCAGCCACTCCCAGACCCACCCAAGCTGGCCTCTGACCTGTTTGGAAGCCAGTTTTACCGATGGAAAAGGAAATAGAACCAGTGCAGCAGTGAACAGTTTTTACAATGGGAAAAACAGGAAATCTTCAGAACCGACCCGGACACACCTGGATCAATTACAAATACAATGCACCCAGATTCTGAACTATAGAACAGACCCGGACACACCTGGATCAATTACAAATACAATGCACCCAGATTCTGAACTATAGAACAGACCCGGACACACCTGGATCAATTACAAATACAATGCACCCAGATTCTGAACTATAGAACAGACCCGGACACACCTGGATCAATTACAAATACAATGCACCCAGATTCTGAACTATAGAACAGACCGGACACACCTGGATCAATTACAAATACAATGCACCCAGATTCTGAACTATAGAACAGACCCGGACACACCTGGATCAATTACAAATACAATGCACCCAGATTCTGAACTATAGAACAGACCCGGACACACCTGGATCAATTACAAATACAATGCACCCAGATTCTGAACTATAAAACAGACCCGGACACACCTGGATCAATTACAAATACAATGCACCCAGATTCTGAACTATAGAACAGACCTGGACACACCTGGATCAATTACAAATACAATGCACCCAGATTCTGAACTATAAAACAGACCCGGACACACCTGGATCAATTACAAATACAATGCACCCAGATTCTGAACTATAGAACAGACCCGGACACACCTGGATCAATTACAAATACAATGCACCCAGATTCTGAACTATAGAACAGACCGGACACACCTGGATCAATTACAAATACAATGCACCCAGATTCTGAACTATAGAACAGACCGGACACACCTGGATCAATTACAAATACAATGCACCCAGATTCTGAACTATAGAACAGACCAAGACACACCTGGATCAATTACAAATACAATGCACCCAGATTCTGAACTATAGAACAGACCGGACACACCTGGATCAATTACAAATACAGTGCACCCAGATTCTGAACTATAGAACAGACCGGACACACCTGGATCAATTACAAATACAATGCACCCAGATTCTGAACTATAGAACAGACCCGGACACACCTGGATCAATTACAAATACAATGCACCCAGATTCTGAACTATAGAACAGACCCGGACACACCTGGATCAATTACAAATACAGTGCACCCAGATTCTGAACTATAGAACAGACCGGACACACCTGGATCAATTACAAATACAATGCACCCAGATTCTGAACTATAGAACAGACCCGGACACACCTGGATCAATTACAAATACAATGCACCCAGATTCTGAACTATAGAACAGACCCGGACACACCTGGATCAATTACAAATACAATGCACCCAGATTCTGAACTATAGAACAGACCCGGACACACCTGGATCAATTACAAATACAATGCACCCAGATTCTGAACTATAGAACAGACCGGACACACCTGGATCAATTACAAATACAATGCACCCAGATTCTGAACTATAGAACAGACCCGGACACACCTGGATCAATTACAAATACAATGCACCCAGATTCTGAACTATAGAACAGACCCGGACACACCTGGATCAATTACAAATACAATGCACCCAGATTCTGAACTATAGAACAGACCCGGACACACCTGGATCAATTACAAATACAATGCACCCAGATTCTGAACTATAGAACAGACCCGGACACACCTGGATCAATTACAAATACAATGCACCCAGATTCTGAACTATAGAACAGACCCGGACACACCTGGATCAATTACAAATACAGTGCACCCAGATTCTGAACTATAGAACAGACCCGGACACACCTGGATCAATTACAAATACAATGCACCCAGATTCTGAACTATAGAACAGACCCGGACACACCTGGATCAATTACAAATACAATGCACCCAGATTCTGAACTATAGAACAGACCCGGACTACACTATCGACGTTTGACGCTTTGAGACCGATTTGAAATGATGTTTTTGTTTAAAAATACTGTATTTAGAATTCAAAGCGCGACAGTTTCATGTTTAGAGAAAATAAATCCAGCCGCTCACATTCCGGTTAACTAGAAATGTATTTATTTAGAAGACAAATAAAACTACACACAGGTGCAGCTGGTGTTTATGACAAATAATGTGTACACTGTACCCGAATTTCACCTCTCGCTGGTATGAAGTATGCCGTGTGACGATTTCAACTGGTCCTGTGTGTGTTTCTAGATATACTGTTTCCTCAACATGTTATCAAACAGCCATGGTGCAATCTTCCGCGTCACACACGCGCACTTCTCTCTTTAGAACACAGTCCACAGGGAAACACAGACCGCCTTATGCGCAACTTAAGGTTCCGTTGTTATGAAAAGCATAATTCCCTATTTTCATAAAGAACGAATACATAGAATAACACGCATAATTAAAGTAAAGTCATGTGTGGGAATATGCTGATGTACATCCCTGAAATCTTTGTTATATTGAATTCAATCCACGATTGAAATGGGCACCCCGACCTATGAAACATGGAGCGTGCGAGATAAAAGACTGAAAGTACCAGCATGCACTGGGTAGGAAACCAGTGGGTGAAGGAGAGGTGATGACGGTGCGCCCTCATTGGAAAATGTCTGTGACGTGTTGCTCAAGTGTTTTCAAACGAGAGCGAGAGGAGGCCGTTCAGCCCATCTTGCTTGTTTGGTTGTTAGTAGCTTATTGATCCCAGAATCTCATCAAGCAGCTTCTTGAAGGATCCCAGGGTGTCAGCTTCAACAACATTACACATTATTTTCCTTTTTGTTCTGGACCCCATGTTCTGTTTACTTGTTGTATATTAGAACTTTTTTGTTTTTGCAATAATAAAAAATGAAATAATAATAATAATAATAATAATAATAATAATAATAATAATAATAATAATAATAATTTGTACTGAATGTTATGGATAAGGAGAATGAGCTGAAAGATTGCCTCCTGTATGTAAAAACATCGTGCTGTTGTATATGTTGAATGAAGATAGTTTGAAAAGTACTCCAGACCAACAAAAACAATACACACATATTGCATCGGATTGCATTGTAAATGCGAGGTTCCTTTTCAGACTGGTAACGGAATGTGGTGACGCATTACATTGTATATGGAAGAATAATAGTGTGAGAATAGGCTAACTGTTGTCACTGCATGTTGATAATCGGTCGAGTGCAGTGTACCACAGCTAGTCCGCTTGATGCGTCTGACTAGTGGATTAAGCAGGTTTAGTCCACTTGCTTGGACTAAGATCAGTACACTTGTTAATCCCGATTGCATCGCACCAGGATATAATCACCACGGGTGGATCATCCGCGAAATCAGACTAAACAAGGTTCTGATTGCAGCGTGGCAAATCGGACTAACTTAGTACTATGAAGTATGAGACTGCTTGCTCGTCCTACGTTTATACAGCACATTTTAAAATAAAGATAGCTCCGTTATTATCTGAAATGACGTCTGAAAATGATTAAAATGAAAAGTGAAGCCTTTTATTCAGTAAGGTTCGCTCGCCGAGTCTCATGAAGCGCTTCTTACTCAGTGCAAGGTAGGCTGCTGTAGGCTTGTCTCAAGGCATCACTAAAATGTAACAGAATACATAACTGTATAACAATATGTTAAATTGTTATATAAAATTGACAATTGCACTGTGTACGTTATATCATTACCTTCTATCGTTGATACACAATATTAAGCAAATATATATTTTCTACAATGTGGCCTATAATTTAAATATGCAGAACCTTTTTCATTTTTTCTCATCTATTATGGTTGAGGAACAAAATATTCTGAAGAGTCTGGTTTTGTTTTATTCATAAAAAATGTGCAAAAACTGTCACACAATAAGAAACTCTTATATTTAAATAACAATTATTATTTATTTCTTAGCAGACGCCCTTATCCAGGGCGACTTACAATTGTTACAATATATTACATTATTTTTACATACAATTACCTATTTATATAGTTGGGTTTTTACTGGAGCAATCTAGGTAAAGTAGCTTGCTCAAGGGTACAGCAGCAGTGTCCCCCCACCTGGGATTGAACCCACGACCCTCCGGTCAAGAGTCCAGAGCCCTAACCGCTACTCCACACTGCTGCCCCAATAATAATAATAATAATAATAATAATAATAATAATAATAATAATAATAATAATAATAATAATAATAATAATAATAATAATAATAATAATAATAATAATAATACACGTTTCATGTATTCAGTTTAACCGATTGAAACGTCACGTATAATTGGGATTACATAAACAACACATTTCGAGCTTCACGTTCAGTATCAATGTCAATAGGGTACCGGCGAGTTAAAATGCAAGTATGATCCGCTAGTGTGGAATGTGCACAAAAAGACAAGTACAATTAGGCCTATCGATATAGATTATGAATATGGATTTTAAATGTGTTTGTCCAAATCACGCCTAATAAACGCTTTTATCATTACTAGGCCTATATGTTTTACTGTATTTGCTTTTTTTTCATATTTCTGACTTTTTTGCCGGTGTTTTCAATATCCTCAATGTTTTCATTCAAATGTTCGTAATGACGATGTACAAGATGTCTGAGTTTGTCTTTACACCTTAAATTGTGAATTCCCATCCGCACTTTAGAGTCTTTTTGTGGGTTAGTCCTCATTGTCTGGCTAACTGGTTCAGACTTGCTAAACCACTTGCTGTTTGGTACGCTGCAATCAGGATTAACTTAGTACATAGCTGCAGGTTTGCTAGACCGCTTTTTAGTCCACTTGATGCGGACTAAAGTCACTGGTACGCTGCAATCGACCCTAAATGATTTAAACACACGCACGCACTGTCTGCGCCCTTTTCACAGCGCGTTATCTATTCAGTTATTTAATCCTGGATTAAATAACGTTCTGTATGCACGAAAGTGTAGATGGTTGTCAATAAAACAGCAACAGCGTCTGAACAGTTTCCTGGATGTTTGTTGTCGTGGTATAAATATAACATTGCCATTGAAAGGCGTGTGTGTAACCGATCAGACTGATTATCGTGGCTGAACCGCTCTCTCTCTCTCTCTCTCTCTCTCTCTCTCTCTCTCTCTCTCTCTCTCTCTCTCTCTCTCTCTCTCTCTCTCTCTCTCCCCACACTCTTATCTGTGCATTGCTTGAACTGGCACAGTGCTGCGGGCTCCATGCCATGTTCCTCGCCTTTGTTTATTTATACATGATGCAAGTATTCATGCATTTGTTTATTTTCCTCCAGCTTGGAGTCTCCAAGGCAGCAGGTACACAGCACAGGCACTCCCGCTGCAGCCACAGCGAGGGGAGAGGAAACATCCAGACTGCAGCTCAGCAAGGTGTGCAGACGGACCGCCCTGCACTGCCCGGCAGGATGACGGAGCTACAGCTCTTCTCATGGACTGGCACTGAACTCTAAAAAGGTAGCAAGTTTATTTTTTTTTATCTATATCTATACTTCTGGAATGAGAGTTTGAGTGTTTTATGGTTATTTCCAGATTGTGTTGTAAAATAATTGTTAAGCAAGCAAGCTCAAGCTTGGAGTATAAAAAAACAAAAGCTCTGACTGCAGGTTTTAATGCGCATTACTCTGAAGTGTAGTCGATACCTGTTAATATTGTTACTAAAGCCGTGATGCTAGCAGGATACAGCTAGGAGCACTCCAGAGTCCTTCACTTAACCTTGCTGCTCACGAGCTTTCTAACGTTACCACGTCACAAACCTGGTGCTAGTGGCGCTCTGCAGCAGGGCCCTGGAACTCTGAGACAGCTCCTTGCTGAAAGCTACATAAAGGAGCTTGTGTCCACGTCCAGCCTTCTTGAACACACTGACCTGTGAGTAGAAGGATGGCAGAGAGCTCTGCATGGCTGTCTATTCTGCTGCTTTTTCAATGCTGCTCCAGTCTGATGCTTCTCTCTTTGTGGCTCTCTCCCCCAGCCCTCAGGCTCAGGGATTAGGTTATAAGGGCTTCAGTAACTGTGAGTTTGACTGCATTAACATTACCTGTACAGTAAAGCTTTGATAAGATAGAGAAGCTGAGGGTTAGGCTTCAGGTTAGCTTAATCATTAATCTGCAGGTGATAAAGATGAAGCAGCACAGCAGTAAACTGCAAGACCAATAATCAGGGCCAGCGATGAGTTGCACTGCTTCCACAAGCCTGGTGTGCAGAATTTATTCCAGACAGCGCCCTGGTAGTACAGTACCAAGCTGTAATGAAGAAGAGTTTGAACTGCAGTCAAGCCCGGTCATTGCAGCAGTTCTCATTCTCCATGTGTATTTTAAATTGAAGTACAACAGCAGAGCTTCTCGTCGATTTATTTACTCTGTACCAGCAAAGCACTGGCACGGATTCACAATGCAAACACAATTAGAAAACGAAACGGCTCAGATGCTGACAAAGCAAACACAAGGAGATGCAATGAGATTAATGGATGGCCAGTCTAGCCTCCTCTCTCTCCTCCCTATTCAACCCCAGCTCTCATCTCTCTCTCCTCCCTATTCAACCCCAGCTCTCATCTCTCTCTCCTCCCTATTCAACCCTAGCTCTCATCTCTCTCTCCTCTCTATTCAACCCTAGCTCTCATCTCTCTCCTCCCTATTCAACCCCAGCTCTCATCTCTCTCCCTTCCCAATTCAACCCTAGCTCTCCTCTCTCTCCTCTCTATTCAACCCCAGCTCTCATCTCTCTCCTCCCTATTCAACCCCAGCTCTCATCTCTCTCTCCTCCCTATTCAATCCCAGCTCTCCTCTCTCATCCCTATTCAACCCCAGCTCTCATCTCTCTCCTCCCTATTCAACCCCAGCTCTCATCTCTCTCCTCTGTATTCAACCCCAGCTCTCATCTCTCTCCTCCCTATTCAACCCCAGCTCTCATCTCTCTCCTCCCTATTCAACCCCAGCTCTCATCTCTCTCTCTTCCCTATTCAACCCCAGCTCTCATCTCTCTCCTCCCTATTCAACCCCAGCTCTCATCTCTCCTCCCTATTCAACCCCAGCTCTCATCTCTCTCCTCCCTATTCAACCCCAGCTCTCATCTCTCATCCCTATTCAACCCCAGCTCTCATCTCTCTCCTCCCTATTCAACCCCAGCTCTCATCTCTCTCCTCCGTATTCAACCCCAGCTCTCATCTCTCTCCTCCCTATTCAACCCCAGCTCTCATCTCTCTCCTCCCTATTCAACCCCAGCTCTCATCTCTCTCCTCCCTATTCAAACCCAGCTCTCATCTCTCTCCTCCCTATTCAACCCCAGCTCTCATCTCTCTCCTACCTATTCAACCCCAGCTCTCATCTCTCTCTCCTCCCTATTCAACCCCAGCTCTCATCACTCTCTCTCCCTCTTTGACTCTCACAGGTACCGATGGAGGTCAGCGATCGAGAAGCATCCCTGTCCACAGTGCCACCTTGGGGCGGAGGACCTCGAAGTCGGAACGCTGTGGTCAGGCCCAAATCTGCCAAGGGGCGCCGGCGATCCTCCCTGCAGATCCAAAGCGCTGGATATGGAGCACCTGACCCACCTCCCAGCCTGCAAACAAGCAGAGCCAGGAGAAGCAGCCAGGACAGCGACGGACACAGCTACAGCGAGCCGCCACCGCACCCCACCGACCCTGAGGCCTGCCAGGGCTCGTACCTGTGGCAGAGCAGAAACTTGAGGACAGGCAGCAGCCAGGAGCAGGGCCAAACCTGCAGGGGCCACGGCAGGAGTGGGACTCCCTCGGCCCCTGTAGACTTTGAACCCTTTGTCCTTCCCAGAACCACCCCCGCCTTGAACAAGTACAAAGTGCTGCCTTCCATCAGACAAGAGGGCAGAGCCCTTACCTTGAACCACAAGGTGGGAGCAGAGGAACAGAGGACAGGAGGCAGAGCCCTTACCCTGAACCATGAGGGGGGCAGAGGAACAGAGGACAGGAGGCAGAGCCATACCCTGAACCATGAGGAGGGGCAGAGGAACAGAGGACAGGAGGCAGAGCCCTTACCCTGAACCATGAGGGGGGCAGAGGAACAGAGGACAGGAGGCAGAGCCCTTACCCTGAACCATGAGGGGGGGGCAGAGGAACAGAGGACAGGAGGCAGAGCCCTTACCCTGAACCATGAGGAGGGGCAGAGGAACAGAGGACAGGAGGCAGAGCCCTTACCCTGAACCATGAGGGGGGGCAGAGGAACAGAGGACAGGAGGCAGAGCCCTTACCCTGAACCATGAGGAGGGGCAGAGGAACAGAGGACAGGAGGCACAGCCCTTACCCTGAACCATGAGGAGGGGCAGAGGAACAGAGGACAGGAGGCAGAGCCCTTACCCTGAACCATGAGGGGGGGGGGCAGAGGAACAGAGGACAGGAGGCAGAGCCCTTACCTTGAACCATGAGGTGGGAGCAGAGGAACAGAGGACAGGAGGCACAGCCCTTACCCTGAACCATGAGGCGGGGCAGAGGAACAGAGGACAGGAGGCAGAGCCCTTACCCTGAACCATGAGGGGGGGCAGAGGAACAGAGGACAGGAGGCAGAGCCCTTACCCTGAACCATGAGGAGGGGCAGAGGACAGGAGGCAGAGCCCTTACCCTGAACCATGAGGAGGGGCAGAGGAACAGAGGACAGGAGGCAGAGCCCTTACCCTGAACCATGAGGAGGGGCAGAGGAACAGAGGACAGGAGGCAGAGCCCTTACCCTGAACCATGAGGGGAGGCAGAGGAACAGAGGACAGCACAGTGCCATGCAGCTGAAACACACACTGCATACAAGTTTTTAACCCCCCATTTTAAAACCAAACCAAAAAAAAGTTTTTTATCCTTTAATTAAAAAAAAAAAAAAAAAATTAAGAATAATAAAGAAATCACACATTGCTGCCCAAGAATCAACAAGTTGCACATGGAAAACTGAAAGTTTACTAGAAACGAGATTCTGCTTTTGTTTTTTGTGTCCTCCTCGGTTTTCTTTGGCTCTTTGTCGCTGTTACTTCAGCAGCAGGTCGACTGGTGTTGAGACTGTTTCCGTTTCAAACACAAATAAAAATAAACTCAAATGAAAAAAAAAGAAAACAATAAAACTATCACTCAAGGTCCCACGTCCAAAATTCTCAGTGTAGGTTAATCTCAAGAGTCCCGATTGAACTGGCGAGGTGTGGAACAGTGTGGCGACTCCAAGACTGTATTTCTCTACTTCCACACACTGCTGAAACCTAACACACCTCTAAAGAGATTTGTTTTGTTAAAGGTTTCAGATACAGAAACACCAATAGCACTGCATAGGGTCTCACGGGGGATAGCTTTAGCCCTGTACTCTCTAACCACTAGATCACACTGCCGTTCCTTCCCCCAGAACATTCTGCTGAGCAGAGACTGAGAAAGCGCTGGACGGCTAGATTATACTAAGACTGGACTCTCTGTGCTTGCACTCTCCTTCTCCTCGTATGGGACTGACGGGGAAGGGCCTTCCTGTTTGAACGGTCCTCCCATGGTGCTGGACGGGGGATCACTTGCGTTTGTGGAGGTCGACCGCAGCCTCCTCTCCGTACCACAGAGACAGCAGGATGATGAGGTGGCAGGCATGCAGCACAGCCGAGCTGTACACCGTGGAGGGATAAGTGTTCCAGGACAGCTCCACCAGCCCCAGGATCAGCACCCTGCAAACAGATATTCAATCACTGATCAATCAGCACCCTGCAAACAGATATTCAATCACTGATCAATCAGCACCCTGCAAACAGATATTCAATCACTGATCAATCAGCACCCTGCAAACAGATATTCAATCCCATCAGAGATCAAATCAGTACCCTGCAAACAGATATTCAATCACTGATCAATCAGCACCCTGCAAACAGATATTCAATCACTGATCAATCAGCACCCTGCAAACAAGTATTCAATCACTGATCAATCAGCACCCTGCAAACAGATATTCAATCACTGATCAATCAGCACCCTGCAAACAAGCATTCAATCACTGATCAATCAGCACCCTGCAAACAAGCATTCAATCACTGATCAATCAGCACCCTGCAAACAAGCATTCAATCACTGATCAATCAGCACCCTGCAAACAAGCATTCAATCACTGATCAATCAGCACCCTGCAAACAGATATTCAATCACTGATCAATCAGCACCCTGCAAACAAGCATTCAATCACTGATCAATCAGCACCCTGCAAACAAGCATTCAATCACTGATCAATCAGCACCCTGCAAACAAGCATTCAATCACTGATCAGTCAGCACCCTGCAAACAAGCATTCAATCACTGATCAATCAGCACCCTGCAAACAAGCATTCAATCACTGATCAATCAGCACCCTGCAAACAAGCATTCAATCACTGATCAATCAGCACCCTGCAAACAGATATTCAATCACTGATCAATCAGCACCCTGCAAACAAGCATTCAATCACTGATCAATCAGCACTCTGCAAACAAGCATTCAATCACTGATCAATCAGCACCCTGCAAACAGATATTCAATCACTGATCAATCAGCACCCTGCAAACAAGCATTCAATCACTGATCAATCAGCACTCTGCAAACAAGCATTCAATCACTGATCAATCAAATGATTGACAATAAAATGATGTGTTAAACATATAAAATGACTTGTGTAAAATCCTGGCACTGGAAGGGCTCATCTTAGTGCAGAATCCCATAGGGCTGTGGTGGGACTGTATTTAGCAGGGTAGTTTCATTGCACATGTGTTATCATCCTGGCACACGTCTCTGAATCAGAGGGGTCCTACCTGAGCAGGGTAGCGAGCTTCGTGACCCGGCCGCTCCACAGCAGGTAGGGCAGCGTGTGGAAGTACCACACGTAGAACTGGTAGTGCAGCGAGCGGCTGAAACACACCCCGATGAAGTTGGAGGTAAAGAGCGTGTAGGTGATCTGTGCTGCGCTGTCAAGGAAGGGAAGTGGAACGATATGCAGCGAGCGAGAATACAGGCAGACAGACAGACAGACAGACACACATACAGGCAGCCAGACATATAGGCATACAAACATACAGGCAGGCAGACAGACAGACAGGCAGGCAAGCAGGCAGACAGACAGACACACATACAGGCAGACAGACAGGCAGACATATAGGCATACATACATACAGGCAGGCAGACAGACAGACAGGCAGGCAAGCAGGCAGACAGACAGACACACATACAGGCAGACAGACAGGCAGACAGGCAGACAGACATAGAGACAGGCACACAAACAGAGACAGACATACAGGCAGGCAGGCAGGCTGTGCTGCTGTGTGGAGATACTCCACAACGGGACCAACACGAGACATTAAACTCTGGAGACCGTTTCCCTGTTTCATTACATGACACGGCCACGTCTTAGTGATCTGAACCAGGCTCAAGTCTAAGCACTGAAGCCATGCCGGGAGACTCTGTAAATGAAACCCATTGTCTGAATTCCAGCAGTGCACTAATACAAGGATATGGTCAGCGGTGAACTTTGGCGAGGTGTGTTTGCGCTGGGCTGGGTCCTTCAGCAGGGCGAAGATGCTCTCCTGAGACCTGAAACACAACCGGGAGCGCGGCTCAGTCCTGGGGCAGGGTCTGTGAGTGTGTATTTATTATATATAGAGGCAGGAGGGGGCAGCCCTTGCTTATAGATCACATTCACTCCAGCACAGAGACCAGGCTGTTTGCGAATCCTGCCAGTACTGAAAGCAGCTACTGTGTGTGTGTGTGTGTGTGTGTGTGTGCTAGTATATAGAGGCGATCCTGCCAATATGAGAGCAGTCCTGCCAGTACTGAAAGCAGTGTGTGCATGCATGTGTGTGTGTATTATATATAGAGGCGAATCCTGCCAGTACTGAAAGCAGCTCCCTGACCTGTGTGTGTGCGTGCGTGCATGTGTACTTTATATAGAGGCGAATCCTGCCAGTACTGAAAGCAGCTGCCTGTGTGTGCATGTGTGTGTGTATTATATATAGAGGCGAATCCTGCCAGTACTGAAAGCAGCTCCCTGACCTGTGTGTGTGCGTGTGTGTGTGTGAGTGTGTATTATATATAGAGGCGAATCCTGCCAGTACTGAAAGCAGCTCCCTGACCTGTTCCAGCGGTAGAGAGTGAAGAGCAGCAGCATGGAGAGGTGCGCCCCCAGCAGGGCCAGGTGGAAATAGCGGCTGAGGAAGATCTCCTCCGGGAGGAAGCGCCAGTTCACAGTCCACTCGAAGAGGAACTGCCGGCCCAGGTCAAAGGAGCGGCTCATGTAGCCCAGAGGGTTCTCCAGCAGGAAGGGGAGGCCCAGCGCCACCTGGGATCAAACAGAGCACAGCGTTCCACTTGGCAATAAGCAAAAGTGACAAACTGCAGCTTACTTACACACTATTACACACTACAGCTTACACACTATTACACACTACAGCTTACACACTATTACACACTACAGCTTACACACTATTACACACTACAGCTTACACACTATTACACACTACAGCTTACACACTATTACACACTACTGCATACACACTATTACACACTACTGCATACTTACACAATATTACACACTACAGCTTACTTACACAATATTACACACTATACCCAAGACAAGCACGCTGCAGAATCTCTGTATTCACAGTGACTGTACCTGTATAGCTGCACAGAGGGAGAGTCTGGGGATGCTCCTCAGCAGTCCGAACTCACAGAGCAGCAGAAACAGCAGCCCAGGGGCGAACAGCAGCACGTTCATCTTCACAGACACTGCCAGACTGGAGGGAGAGGGAGGGGGAGAGAGGAAGAGAGAGGAAGAGACAGGCAGGGGGAGAGGGAGGGGAAAGGGAGGGGAGGGATAGGGAGAGAGAGGAGGGGAGAGGTAGGGGAGAGAGGGAGGGGCAGAGGAGAGGGAAGAGGAGAGAGAGGGAGAGGGAAGGAGAGAGAGGGAGAGGAGAGGCAGAGGAGGAGGGGAGGGCACATTAATCAGGGCACTCCTTCAGACACTGCCAGACTGTGCAACAGGGGGGGGAGAGGGGGCAAGCTAATCAATTAATAACTGAATCCTGTGAAACACGCTGGCATGCCCACACTCTGTATTTTTAACCTGTTTCTAGATATTTCTGCAGTGAAGGTGGCCACCTGCTGGTGAACTGCTGTAACTGTTCTTATCCCCCTGTACCTTTTCAATTCCCCAGTGTGCTACACTGCGTCCCCCTTTCACACTGTTGGCACTAATGCGTATCTGCATCACAGCTCAGAGACCGCAGGACTTGCCTGTAGAAGCAGCAGCCCAGCGTCCAGCGGCCGTCCAGGAAGAGGTTGACCGCCACAAAGAGAAGCATCATGGCCACGGGGTCATTGAAGAGCCGCAGGATGAAGATGGAGTGGATCCGATAGGAGGCACAGCACATGAAGAAGAACACGAAGGGGGGTACCTGAAGAACAGCATGAGGGTTAGGAGCAGCAGACATGGGAGTGTGGGAGACAGGCAGGCAGGGAGTGTGGGAGAGAGACAGGCAGGGAGTGTGGGAGAGAGACAGGCAGGCAGGGAGTGTGGGAGAGACAGGCAGGCAGGGAGTGTAGGGGAGACAGGCAGGCAGGGAGTGTGGGAGAGAGACAGGCAGGCAGGGGAGTGTGGGAGAGACAGGCAGGCAGGGAGTGTGGGAGAGACAGGCAGGGAGTGTGGGAGAGAGACAGACAGGCAGGGAGTGTGGGAGAGACAGGCAGGCAGGGAGTGTAGGGGAGACAGGCAGGCAGGGAGTGTGGGAGAGAGACAGGCAGGCAGGGGAGTGTGGGAGAGACAGGCAGGCAGGGAGTGTGGGAGAGACAGGCAGGGAGTGTGGGAGAGACAGGCAGGCAGGGAGTGTGGAGAGAGACAGGCAGGCAGGGGAGTGTGGAGAGACAAGCAGGCAGGGAGTGTGGGGGAGACAGGCAGGCAGGGAGTGTGGGAGAGAGACAGGCAGGCAGGGGAGTGTGGGAGAGACAGGCAGGCAGGGAGTGTGGGAGAGACAGGCAGGGAGTGTGGGAGAGAGACAGGCAGGCAGGGAGTGTGGGAGAGACAGGCAGGCAGGGAGTGTGGGAGAGACAGGCAGGCAGGGAGTGTGGAGAGAGACAGGCAGGCAGGGAGTGTGGGAGAGACAGGCAGGCAGGGAGTGTGGGAGAGACAGGCAGGCAGGAGTGTGGGAGAGAGACAGGCAGGCAGGGAGTGTGGGAGAGACAGGCAGGCAGGGAGTGGGAGAGACAGGCAGGCAGGGAGTGGAGAGAGACAGGCAGGCAGGGGTGTGGAGAGAGACAGGCAGGCAGGGAGTGTGGGAGAGAGACAGGCAGGCAGGGGAGTGTGGGAGAGAGACAGGCAGGCAGGGAGTGTGGGGAGAGACAGGCAGGCAGGAGTGTGGGAGAGAGACAGGCAGGCAGGGGAGTGTGGGAGAGAGACAGGCAGGCGGAGTGTGGGGAGAGACAGGCAGGCAGGGGGGAGAGACAGGCAGGCAGGGAGTGTGGGAGAGACAGGCAGGCAGGAGTGTGGGAGAGACAGGCAGGCAGGGAGTGTGGGAGAGAGACAGGCAGGGGAGTGGGAGAGAGACAGGCAGGCAGGGAGTGTGGGAGAGAGACAGGCAGGCAGGGAGTGTGGGAGAGAGACAGGCAGGCAGGGAGTGTGGGAGAGAGACAGGCAGGCAGGGAGTGTGGGAGAGAGACAGGCAGGCAGGGAGTGTGGGAGAGAGACAGGCAGGCAGGGAGTGTGGGAGAGAGACAGGCAGGCAGGGAGTGTGGGAGAGAGACAGGCAGGCAGGGAGTGTGGGAGAGAGACAGGCAGGCAGGGGAGTGTGGGAGACAGACAGGCAGGCAGGGGAGTGTGGGAGAGAGACAGGCAGGCAGGGAGTGTGGGAGAGAGACAGGCAGGCAGGGAGTGTGGGAGAGAGACAGGCAGGCAGGGGAGTGTGGGAGAGAGACAGGCAGGCAGGGGAGTCTGGCAGACAGGCAGGCACAGAAAGAGCTGGGACACAGGCAGGACTTTCTTGTGCATGCAGATTGGACCAATTCTGAACCAATGCAAGAAGAAACTGAGCCACTCTGGACATTACAAAAGCAAAACAGACAAGAATTCTACCTGAATTATTTCTCTCGCTCACAAAAATATATTTGAAAACAAAACAAAACAAAAACGTGTATACAGATTTACTTGAACCGTATAACAGGTTACAAGTAACAGAAAGCTTGTTTTGGGTCCTTGCTGACCTTGCTGGTGCGGAGGTAGATCCGAAACACCAGGAGCAGCGTGACGAGGTAGAAGACTGCAAAGAGGTACTGACCCAGCCGAACATCCCTCCCCCGGCCAGTCACGTAGTACAGCACTGTGAAGATGTACACAAAGCCAGCTGGGTACCTGAGAAGAACAGAGCAACAGGACTCAGGGACATGCGAGCACATCAACACCAGAGCAACAGGACTCAGGGACATGCGAGCACAGCAACACCAGAGCAACAGGACTCAGGGACATGCGAGCACAGCAACACCAGAGCAACAGGACTCAGGGACATGCGAGCACAGCAACACCTCACCACAGTCACTGCCTGCTCCCCAGGGACACAGAGCAGGTTGGACGTGACTTGGAATTCAGCTGCTGTAGCGACAGAGCTGTATAACCAGCGCACTGCACACGTGACCCCGGACTGACCCCTGAGCAACACCCTCTCATGCATCCGTTTCAGGAAATCTTGCTGCCTGTATTAACATGGATTAGTGTGGAGATCCTGTGACTCAGTGAACAGTGAACAGCACAGCAGCTGCAGCAGAGAAACTCGCTCACTCTGAAAAAACACAAAGCGCTTTGCAACAGCTGCTCCACCCCCTTGTGATGTTTTTATAGAAGCACTGTGTTCAAATCTAAACCACGGTTAGTTCTACAACTCAGCGGCATAGTGGATTTGAGCTCTAAGCATCTAGACACACTACTCCAGGGTAACAGCGGCGTGCAGTTTGAGTTCCTGTGCAGTGTTGAACTCCAGGGTAACAGCGGGGTGCAGTTTGAGTTCCTGTGCAGTGTTGAACTCCAGGGTAACAGCGGGGTGCAGTTTGAGTTCCTGTGCAGTGTTGAACTCCAGGGTAACAGCGGCGTGCAGTTTGAGTTCCTGTGCAGTGTTGAGGGTTGTATCTGTCAGTCAGCACTTACACCAAGGGGCCAGTGTCTCCTTTCAGCTGAGTGTAATCGTACGTTCCATTGATAACCCCCTCCACCTCATCCATGTAGGCGTTCCAATCAATCTCTGTATCTGAAAACACAACACAGCAGCTGGGTACTTACACACTGTACAGTATAGAGAGAATACAAAGGGCAGCAGACGCCAGGGTACTGACTGAGCCCTGATGCTTTCTTATTAGCGCAATGGTCTCTCCAAAGTGAAATGTGTAGGAGAGTAGTCTGGGCTCTACAGTGCAACAGTAAAGCATGCATTATTCGCAAAGATAACCAGATTCTTCTTCATAATTAAAGCTGTACTGTATTTGGAATCTGTGTTGGAATACAAAAGCTCATGTTTCTATTTTATTCTATTATTTTTTTTGGCAGTTCTGAAACACAGCCCATGCTTGAATGGACAAGAGCAGCCACTGTAGCGCGTGGGCAGCCTACAGTTGGTCTGAAGAGATACATTGATCTCACGATTTATACTTTCCATATGAACCAGTGCCGCACTTCATAAGACTCGTATTTGCAGTTTTGCATTTCGCGGTCTAGTTTAAATGAACTATCTGGCAGCGGCTGTGCAATGGAAGTAATCTTCTAGTACAGCACTAGTGTCAGTGCTGTGTAATAATATCCGTGCAGTTTCACTTACATGCAACTCGGTGGATCACCCAGATATTGATCCCGATCTCAGCGATCCAAAGTGCCGCGGTCACGAGCAGGGTATACTCGGGTTCGAACAGGACCCGCTGCTTATCCTTCCATAGAGCGCGCAGGGTCCCCCAAATCGGAGACAGGGGTCCCGCAGATTTCTTCCTCGCTACTCCTGCACCAGCTGCCATCTCTGACTGACTTCGCTCTCTGCAGCCCAGTGTCACGGCATAAAGTAACCCCCCCGGAAACACTTCCTGTGGCCGGGTCTGGAACTTACACCAGTGCCACTATTAATAACCTCTCGTGGAACTGAGTGACGCGGATCGGTCGTGATTTTTATTCTAAAATTAGACTATTTCCTAAACTTCATCCGTGCTGATTGTGTGGCTTCGTTCCTGGGCGCGTTCGTCAAATAAATCCATAGTTTTGTCGGTGGCACTGCTTTTGGTTGGCCGTATAGGCTATATATTAATATAAGTTGCTGAATGACTCACAGGGGCCGTATTGTGATCGCGTGCACAAACCTTTACCTTTCACATAGTTATATATTTCACATGTTAACCAACGAAACCTTAGTCATTAAACTTCACTACATATTCACCTATTATTTGCCCAAAGAATAATAAAAAAAAGCCAGGTACAGCCTCCGGGTGGGCGGCGCGTATATGCGCTTTGCACTTCTGGATGCTCAACGTGTGTATTTAAAGCCGGCTGACTCGCTGTCACTGGTGCTCTGTATGTAAACGTGTCTCATTCTCTACAACGTGTGAGCGTTACAGTAGGCCATCTGGGTCAAAAACACATTGCGTAGTACACGTTTCAAATTTCGCTACACGTACTTATTTGGACCAATCAGAACAAAGAAATGACTACGTGTACCAATTTTAATTGATACGTGCTCTGAAGAAACGACACATCTACGTATTTCTTACGTTGGTGTCTAGTCATTTTACATTAGTGGCTTGTCATGACAACGTATTCGCTTGTAATCGCTTCTTGTTCACAACGTAATTGGCACAGTAGCCAGTAACCTTTGGTGTATCATTTAGACAAGAAGACATCAATTTAAAATGTGGAAGTTTAAAAATGTTTAAAAATGTGTGTTTTGAGACGACTTTTAAAAATATTCAAAGGCTCAGATTCCCTGATCACTTTTGGAAGCGCATGGAAAATGTGAGGCGCCTTTTCATTGGATCATTTAGTACATGTACTATTTTCTTCAAATTCATTGGCTCTTACTTAATTTCTAAAGAGCTGATTGGCCCATATTTGTATGTATAGTAAAAAAAATAGTAAGTGTAGTTAACAAAATATAACGTGTAGTGTATCGCAGTACTACACGTAGTAATTTATTTGAAACTTGTACTAAGCCGTACACGTTTTTGACCCAAATGGCCTTCCATACAGTAGAACGGGTGAGTGTTTAGAATGTAGTCTGTGTGTGTGTGTGTGTGTGTGTGTGTGTCTGTGTCTGTGTCTGTGTCTGTGTGTCTGTGTTTGTTGTCCTTTTACAGGTTTGCACATCCCTCAGAACTTCAAATCACATTTCGCCTTTCATTTTCATGTATTTCAAAAACATACGTTATTATAACCCATCAGACTAGTAAACCAATACGGGTTTTAGTGGAGTCTAACTCATACATGCAGGGTCTTCGTGGTCAACCAGACTCTTCGGCACTAATAGCAAATGCATGTAGAACCAAGGCCTTGCTCCACAGCAGCATAACAAGCGTACCTGCTTTATCTCAGAATCTCTGCTAAACATGCACGAAGTGAGCATTGTGGGGATGAAATAACGGGACTGCTTGTAGTAGCACTGTTGTACCACATGGTGTCAGTCTAATAAAGCGCCAGGGAAATCTGGCAGATACTCGATAGTTTGCATGCAAATATTATAATTTTACATATACAGTGCAAACCCACTTGCGTCACAGTGCACCCGCTCCTCTACAATACCCGTTACAGGTGTGCATGCTGTAATGTAAAATTAAATGTATTGGTTGGTGGGTAGTAATAAGGAATCAGCCGTCAATAGACTGTATTAAAATATTAAGTATACTTGTCAACTCCACCAGAGGGCAGTGTTGCTCTATCTTCTCTTCAGTACGCAAAGCAAGGCAGGCTATGTTGTGATTAGCACTAGTGAGGTTTACAGTTTGTGTCAGAGTGACTGGGGTTTTACGAATGGTCCATTGCAGCAATGCACATAGCCCCACTGATCTGTATGCTGTTTTCATATTTTATGTGCTGAGCGTTTTTATATTGGTGTATATCTATCTATCAGGTGCTTGGTGCTTATGAGGGAGTGTATTTCTTTTTGTATTTAATCATTATTTGAACAGTGGCAAGACTGAAAACACACACACACACACACACACACACACACACAGAATTGGGCTTCCACTTGCTCTCAGATTTCTTCTGAAAGACTGTGATCCTAAACCCGCTGTGCCACGACACACACACACACACACACACACACACACACACACACACACACACACACGCACACACTAACGCACACACTTTTCTGATGTCACAGACTGGGATCAAGTATAAGCATTATCAGATGAAGGAGGTGTGCAGCTCTGGCCAAACGTTTTGCATCAGTGAGAATGTTAGGACTGAGACGTTGTTGAAAAGCAGTCGGCCATCCTTTGCCATTGCTCTCCATGAGCACTGCTCTGAAACTGTGCACACAGCACGTTGATGTGTTTAGACATGCGATGGAGAAACTTCCCTCCAGCCTGGTTACAATGATTACAAATTCAATGAGTGTTTGACACGAGTTCTGAGTGCAGCAGAGGCAAGCCAGTCCATCTGCATGAACAATGGCTGCTTTATTAATGAACATTGATTTGAATTGGGGTCACACTTTTGATTGCAAAGACCTCGGCTCGCTTTTCAATAAGGCTTCATTGATGGAACTCGTTTTGGTGGGGGGGGCTCGATTTTCAATAAGGCTTCATTGATGGAACTCGTTTTGGTGGGGGCTCAGCTTTTCAATAAGGCTTCATTGATGGAACTTCGTTTTGGGGGCTCGCTTTTCAATAAGGCTTCATTGATGGAACTCGTTTTGGGAGGGGCTCAGTTTTCAATAAGGCTTCATTGATGGAACTCGTTTTGGTGGGGGGGGCTCGCTTTTAATAAGGCTTCATTGATGGAACTCGTTTTGGTGGGGGGGGCTCGGTTTTCAATAAGGTTTCATTGATGGAACTCGTTTTGGGGGCTCAAGCTTTTCAATAAGGCTTCATTAATGGAACCCGTTTTGGGGGCTCACTTTTCAATAAGGCTTCATTGATGGAACTCGTTTTGGTGGGGGCTCGGTTTCAATAAGGCTTCATTGATGGAACTCGTTTTGGTGGGGGCTCGGTTTTCAATAAGGCTTCATTGATGGAACTCGTTTTGGGGGCTCGCTTTTCAATAAGGCTTCATTGATGGAACTCGTTTTGGGGGGCTCGCTTTTCAATAAGGCTTCATTGATGGAACTCGTTTTGGGGGCTCGCTTTCAATAAGGCTTCATTGATGGAACTCGTTTTGGGAGGGGGCTCAGTTTTCAATAAGGCTTCATTGATGGAACTCATTTTGGGGGGGCTCGGTTTTCAATAAGGCTTCATTGATGGAACTCGTTTTGGGGGGGCTCAGTTTTCAATAAGGCTTCATTGATGGAACTCGTTTTGGGGGGGCTCAGTTTTCAATAAGGCTTCATTGATGGAACTCGTTTGGGGGCCTCGCTTTTCAATAAGGCTTCATTGATGGAACTCGTTTTGGGGGGGCTCAGTTTTCAATAAGGCTTCATTGATGGAACTCGTTTTGGTGGGGGGGCTCGGTTTTCAATAAGGCTTCATTGATGGAACTTCGTTTGGGGGCCTCGCTTTTCAATAAGGCTTCATCGATGGAACTCGTTTTGGGGGCTCACTTTCAATAAGGCTTCATTGATGGAACTCGTTTTGGTGGGGGCTCGGTTTTCAATAAGGCTTCATTGATGGAACTTCGTTTGGGGCTCGCTTTTCAATAAGGCTTCATTGATGGAACTTCGTTTTGGTGGGGGGCTCGGTTTTCAATAAGGCTTCATTGATGGAACTCGTTTTGGTGGGAGGGCTTGGTTTCAATAAGGCTTCATTGATGGAACTTCGTTTTGGGGGCTCGCTTTTCAATAAGGCTTCATTGATGGAACTTCGTTTGGGGCTGCTTTTCAATAAGGCTTCATTGATGGAACTCGTTTTGGTGGGGGGGGCTCGGTTTTCAATAAGGCTTCATTGATGGAACTCGTTTTGGTGGGGGGGGCTCGGTTTTCAATAAGGCTTCATTGATGGAACTCGTTTTGGGGGGCTGCTCGCTTTTCAATAAGGCTTCATTGATGGAACTCGTTTTGGGAGGGTTCTATTGCACGTTACTGCTCTGTTGAATGACTTTAATGTGACCATGTCTGTCCATGACTGGCTCTTCAATTGAATTGAAACAAGGATTGGGCTGCTTTGAATGAGGGTGGCAGTCCAGGGCAGGGAGGAACTGTTTGTGATCTGCTTTGGATGAGGGTGGCTGTCCAGGGCAGGGAGGAACTGTTTGTGATCTGCTTTGGATGAGGGTGGCTGTCCAGGGCAGGGAGGAACTGTTTGTGATCTGCTTTGGATGAGGGTGGCTGTCCAGGGCAGGGAGGAACTGGGGAGGGGTTGAATGAGAAGGAGGGTGGGGGTGTTGAATGAGAAGGAGGTTGAAGGAGGATGGGGGTGTTGAAGGAGGATGGGGGTTGAATAAGAATGAGAATTGTGGGGATGGGGTTGTTGAATGAGAAGGAGGGTGGGGGTGTTGAATGAGAAGGGGGTTGAAGGAGGATGGGGGTGTTGAAGGAGGATGGGGGTTGAATAAGAATGAGAATTGTGGGGGATGGGGGTGTTGAATGAGGAGGAGGATGGGGATGTTTAATGAGAAGGGGTTGAAGGAGGATGGGGGTTTGAATAAGAATGAGAATTGTGGGGATGGGGTGTTGAATGAGGATGAGGATGGGGTGTTGAAGGAGGATGGGGGTGTTGAATGAGAAGGAGAATTGGGGGTGGGGGTGTTGAATGAGGAGGAGGATGGGGGTGTTGAAGGAGGATGGGGGTGTTGAATGAGGAGGATGGGGTGGGGGGGGGGTTGCTGCAGTAGTTGTTACTGCGGTTCTTTCCGCAGTTCCGCTCCATGCTATTGTGCATTCAGGTCAGCGTTCCTTGTGAATGGAGATTGCCTTCGATCTCAGTCAGCTCAGCAAGCAAATGGAACCCTCCCTGCTCCAGGCAGGCAGGCGCTCGGAATACTAACTGCGTTTCCCGGGCAACAGAGTGGATAATGGATAGGCCTGGCGCAGATCAGCACTCACGTAGAGGGAGAGCTGTGTGAGGGGATTGCCATTGTTATTGGTTAAGTTTATCAAAAGCACTACGTAACACAAAAAAGATAAAAATATTTGTCTGATATTTGCCGAAAGACGCAATCTTGTGTTAGCAGAGGATTGGACAGGGGAGATTATTATTATTATTATTATTATTATTATTATTATTATTATTATTATTATTATTATTATTATTATTATAGTTTAACAGACTTGGACATAGAGATAACATATTCCATATTGTCTGTGTGTATCTGTGTGTAGTTTGCATTGTGATGTCAGTGCGTATTGTCTGTGTATCTATGTGTAGTTTGTGATGTCGGTGCGTATTGTCTGTGTATCTATGTGTAGTTTGTGATGTCATTGCGTAGTGTCTGTGTATCTATGTGTAGTGTGCATTGTGATGCGGTAGCGTGCATGTTGCAGCATACCACTTCAATAACCCAGCCCTGTACAGTATATACAGTACAAAACAATAACCTGAAACCATCCATGCATTGCTGCAGGGCAAAGACAAATAGGAATGCTGGACTGCATTAGCAGTGGGATAGAATACAAATCAAAGATCTCATTCCTGTTCCACAGAAAGGCAGTGTCCACAGTGCTGGAGACCACAGCACAGGAAAGAGTGTGCACAGTGCTGGAGACCACAGCACAGGAAAACAGTGTGCACAGTGCTGGAGACCACAGCACAGGAAAACATTGTGCACAGTGCTGGAGACCACAGCACAGGAAAACAGTGTGCACAGTGCTGGAGACCACAGCACAGGAAAGAGTGTGCACAGTGCTGGAGACCACAGCACAGGAAAACAGTGTGCACAGTGCTGGAGACCACAGGAAAACAGTGTGCACAGTGCTGGAGACCACAGCACAGGAAAGAGTGTGCACAGTGCTGGAGACCACAGCACAGGAAAACAGTGTGCACAGTGCTGGAGACCACAGGAAAACAGTGTGCGCAGTGCTGGAGACCACAGCACAGGAAAACAGTGTGCACAGTGCTGGAGACCACAGCACAGGAAAACATTGTGCACAGTGCTGGAGACCACAGCACAGGAAAACAGTGTGCACAGTGCTGGAGACCACAGGAAACAGTGTGCACAGTACTGGACAGCACAGCACAGGAAAACAGTGTGCACAGTGCTGGAGACCACAGCACAGGAAAGAGTGTGCACAGTGCTGACACCACAGGAAAACAGTGTGCACAGTGCTGGAGACCACAGCACAGGAAAACATTGTGCACAGTGCTGACACCACAGCACAGGAAAACAGTGTGCACAGTGCTGGAGACCACAGCACAGGAAAGAGTGTGCACAGTGCTGACACCACAGGAAAACAGTGTGCACAGTGCTGGAGACCACAGCACAGGAAAACAGTGTGCACAGTGCTGGAGACCACAGGAAACAGTGTGCACAGTACTGGACAGCACAGCACAGGAAAACAGTGTGCACAGTGCTGGAGACCACAGCACAGGAAAACAGTGTGCACAGTGCTGGAGACCACAGCACAGGAAAACAGTGTGCACAGTGCTGGAGACCACAGCACAGGAAAACAGTGTGCACAGTGCTGGAGACCACAGCACAGGAAAACAGTGTGCACAGTGCTGGAGACCACAGCACAGGAAAACAGTGTGCACAGTGCTGGAGACCACAGCACAGGAAAGAGTGTGCACAGTGCTGGAGACCACAGCACAGGAAAACAGTGTGCACAGTGCTGGAGACCACAGCACAGGAAACAGTGTGCACAGTGCTGGAGACCACAGCACAGGAAAACAGTGTGCACAGTGCTGGAGACCACAGCACAGGAAACAGTGTGCACAGTGCTGGAGACCACAGCACAGGAAAACAGTGTGCACAGTGCTGGAGACCACAGCACAGGAAAACAGTGTGCACAGTGCTGGAGACCACAGCACAGGAAAACAGTGTGCACAGTGCTGGAGACCACAGCACAGGAAAACAGTGTGCACAGTGCTGGAGACCACAGCACAGGAAAACAGTGTGCACAGTGCTGGAGACCACAGCACAGGAAAACAGTGTGCACAGTGCTGGAGACCACAGCACAGGAAAACAGTGTGCACAGTGCTGACACCACAGGAAAACAGTGTGCACAGTGCTGGAGACCACAGCACAGGAAAACAGTGTGCACAGTGCTGACACCACAGGAAAACAGTGTGCACAGTGCTGACACCACAGGAAAACAGTGTGCACAGTGCTGGACACCACGTCTTTTTTTGCCCGTTTTATAATGGCAAGCTGTGAGGGCTGCCCTTCTTTGACTACAGATACGATCCGGCTGTCAAATCCTGATTACAATAAAATGCCATTTTTCTCCAGTAAATATGAGAGCTGTCAGTTAGAAGGAAAAACTATTTGGTGTGTGTCAGAAAGGAAAGGAGACGAGTGTTACTGACAGAAGCAGGTCATTAGAAGCAGCTTCTGCAGGATCCCTTTCTGCTTTTAATAAGCGAGAGAAGCACCTTTTCTTTTTTCCAACCGCATCTAAAATGCCGGCAGTGCTTGTGTTCGTTTTTAGGTTCCATATTAAACGTTTCGCTTTCAAAACCTTCTCTCCGTTATTCAGTAGTTGGGCCGCTAGCTTCTCTAATTAGGGGTTTGTATTGCTTCACACATGGCTTCACAGCACGGTCTCAATCTGCTTTTGTTTTTATTTATTATCAAACTGCATTCAAAACAAACCTATTTCTTATGGGCTCCAGGTCCTACAAATGAATAAAGCCACAATCAACACAGATGTCCTCAAAGTCTCAAACTGCGCTGATTCCTCCTCGGGGAGTTCATATCATTGCCACCGATGCCAGTGCAGTTTTCAAAAGCCAAGGTTGAGTGCGGTGTCCCAGTGCTGTAGGTGTCAGCCCTTTCTCAAATAGCACTGCATGCAGATTCGGGAGATACTTTCCACACAACTTCACAGTGCTTTTCAAGACACTTTTTTTCTTTTGCTTAATCTGTATTTTTTTCTTGGCTTTCTCTTAGCTTCAGGTAGTAATCAGTGTTACGCCTGCAGTGCAGTTTGAGCTTCCCACAGTCTGTATTCAGGTTTAAGATAACGTGCCATTTGACCTGATAACTTTCACAGCTTTAATCCATGATCATTGAGTCTGAGAACAGCCTTGACCAGATGACTGTTGCTGGTTCTATTCACCTGGGCTTCACACTGTGCTGTGTTTGTAGGATGCTGTTGCTGGTTCTGTTCACCTGGGCTTCACACTCTGCTGTGTTTGCAGGATGCTGTTGCTGGTTCTGTTCACCTGGGCTTCACACTCTGCTGTGTTTGCAGGATGCTGTTGCTGGTTCTGTTCACCTGGGCTTCACACTCTGCTGTGTTTGCAGGATGCTGTTGTTGGTTCTGTTCACCTGGGCTTCACACTGTGCTGTGTTTGCAGGATGCTGTTGCTGGTTCTGTTCACCTGGGCTTCACACTGTGCTGTGTTTGCAGGATGCTGTTGCTGGTTCTGTTCACCTGGGCTTCACACTCTGCTGTGTTTGCAGGATGCTGTTGCTGGTTCTGTTCACCTGGGCTTCACACTGTGCTGTGTTTGCAGGATGCTGTTGCTGGTTCTGTTCACCTGGGCTTCACACTCTGCTGTGTTTGCAGGATGCTGTTGCTGGTTCTGTTCACCTGGGCTTCACACTCTGCTGTGTTTGCAGGATGCTGTTGCTGGTTCTGTTCACCTGGGCTTCACACTCTGCTGTGTTTGCAGGATGCTGTTGCTGGTTCTGTTCACCTGGGCTTCACACTCTGCTGTGTTTGCAGGATGCTGTTGCTGGTTCTGTTCACCTGGGCTTCACACTATGCTGTGTTTGCAGGATGCTGTTGCTGGTTCTGTTCACCTGGGCTTCACACTCTGCTGTGTTTGCAGGATGCTGTTGCTGGTTCTGTTCACCTGGGCTTCACACTGTGCTGTGTTTGTAGGATGCTGTTGCTGGTTCTGTTCACCTGGGCTTCACACTGTGCTGTGTTTGCAGGATGCTGGTTCTGTTCACCTGAGCTTCACACTCTGCTGTGTTTGCAGGATGCTGTTGCTGGTTCTGTTCACCTGGGCTTCACACTCTGCTGTGTTTGCAGGATGCTGTTACTGGTTCTGTTCACCTGGGCTTCACACTCTGCTGTGTTTGCAGGATGCTGTTGCTGGTTCTGTTCACCTGGGCTTCACACTCTGCTGTGTTTGCAGGATGCTGTTGTTGGTTCTGTTCACCTGGGCTTCACACTGTGCTGTGTTTGCAGGATGCTGTTGCTGGTTCTGTTCACCTGGGCTTCACACTCTGCTGTGTTTGCAGGATGCTGTTGCTGGTTCTGTTCACCTGGGCTTCACACTGTGCTGTGTTTGCAGGATGCTGGTTCTGTTCACCTGGGCTTCACACTGTGCTGTGTTTGCAGGATGCTGGTTCTGTTCACCTGGGCTTCACACTCTGCTGTGTTTGCAGGATGCTGTTGCTGGTTCTGTTCACCTGGGCTTCACACTCTGCTGTGTTTGCAGGATGTTGTTGCTGGTTCTGTTCACCTGGGCTTCACACTCTGCTGTGTTTGCAGGATGCTGTTGCTGGTTCTGTTCACCTGGGCTTCACACTCTGCTGTGTTTGCAGGATGCTGTTGCTGGTTCTGTTCACCTGGGCTTCACACTCTGCTGTGTTTGCAGGATGCTGTTGCTGGTTCTGTTCACCTGGGCTTCACACTCTGCTGTTGCTGTCAGAGTTGTTCTTGTGTGCATGGGAGTGTGAAAGCAATCCCCTTGAGCCTCCAGTTATTCTATCCGCTCTGGCAGGAGTGCACCGTGGTTTTGCGTGGACGACAGTTTGTCAATGTGATACAAGAGCCGGAATCGCGATCTAATTAATTACATTGCTGGATGCTAGGGAGCTGGGAGTTTCATTTGTCAAGGATGGACTTTTCATTATTTTACCCCCACCACCTCACCCCATAGTTTTTTTTAATAAGGAATATATTGAGCCAGGACACAACTTTTGAGGTTCAGCCTCGCCTTTTGTGTGGAACAAGCTAGTCTGTATTGGAGCTCAAATTTAAAGAGAGAAAGGACTTGTATCCCTGTCCTGGGACGCCCTGGCCCGTCCTCTGGCACTGATTCCCCAAGGGGCCTCAGAGCTGCTCAGGTAGAGGGGACTTCCTTGCATCCCTCTCCTGGGACGACCATTTCTCACAATCTGCATCAGGAAGCGTTGGCTGATTTGCAGATTGCTTTTCCCAACAGATAGTCTAATTGAACTGTAGCTTTCCTGTTGTTCTCAAACGAGTTCCCTTGCTGTGAACCTGCAGAGCTCGATGCAGCTGCTCATTCACAATGCGCTCTTCAGAGTCCCCCTTTGCACCAGTGTGGAGAAACTGCACAGCTCAGTGCCTGATATCAGCTTAAAGGGTCAATAAAAACAGGGCTGCGTGCTCCAAATCCACAGCAAACTAATGACATGGGATTAATGCAACTCTATAAATAATGTGGGATTAATGCAGCTCTATAAATAAAAACGTGGGATTAATGCAGTTCTATAAATAAAAACGTGGGATTAATGCAGTTCTATAAACGTGGGATTAATACAGCTCTTTAAATAACGTGGGATTAATGCAGTTCTATAAACGTGGGATTAATGCAGCTCTATAAATAAAAACGTGGGATTAATGCAGCTCTATAAATAAAAACGTGGGATTAATGCAGCTCTTTAAATAACGTGGGATTAATGCAGCTCTATAAATAAAAACGTGGGATTAGTGCAGATCTATAAATAAAAATGTGGGATTAATGCAGTTCTATAAACATGGGATTAATACAGCTCTTTAAATAACGTGGGATTAATGCAGCTCTATAAATAAAAACATGGGATTAATGCAGCTCTTTAAATAACGTGGGATTAATGCAGTTCTATAAACGTGGGATTAATGCAGCTCTATAAATAAAAACATGGGATTAATGCAGCTCTATAAATAAAAACGTGGGATTAATGCAGCTCTTTAAATAACGTGGGATTAATGCAGTTCTATAAACGTGGGATTAATGCAGCTCTATAAATAAAAACGTGGGATTAATGCAGATCTATAAATAAAAATGTGGGATTAATGCAGTTCTATAAACGTGGGATTAATGCAGCTCTTTAAATAACGTGGGATTAATGCAGCTCTATAAACGTGGGATTAATGCAGCTCTATAAATAACGTGGGTTTAATGCAGCTCTATAAATAACGTGGGATTAATGCAGCTATATTTAAATAATAACATGGGATTAATGCAGCTCTGTTTTAATAAACATGGCAGTAATGCAGCACTATTTAAATAGCGAACGGGAGTTCTTTCTCAACGCACTGATTTCAAAACCATGATCACATGCAGATTTGCAGAGGCGGACGAAGGCTGTAATTCAGCTGCAGTAAACAAACACTGACAGAGGGAGAAGCATCTGCATCTGCTCAGTTCTGTAAATTACATGGGCTTGCTCTTCACCCTGAACCTGCCTGCCTTCGCCCTGCTTGCAATTTTGAAATGAATACGTCTCTCTTCTGCAGAAACTTCAATTATAAGAAACCTCCCCAGACAGGTTTGATGCACACTTAATTTGTGCTTGACCTTGGTGGCATTAACTGTTTCTTCCTGGTATCCAATCACTTTCTGTGTGGTGGGCCACGTGACCTGATTGCAAGTAGACTATGGGAATGAAACAGCACAGGTACCGTAGTGATTTACCAGAAGAGGAGCCGGTGGTGAAACTCCTTTAAACCCTGCAGTGTGGTATGGGCCTAGGGAGATGTGGCAGCTGCTTAGGAAAGGTAGGTTTGGTCTGCCAGGTAACAGGGCTAGGCAGTGACAACTGAGACAGTGCTGCACCTGCTAACATCTGGAGCAACCTAATCCCAGTGCCTGTCAACTGATCACACTCATACAGAGAGAGAGAGAGAGAGAGAGGGAGAATAAAACAGATTCAATCAAATCCCTTTCCCGGGATGCCTGCCAGAGACTCTCCCCTGTGCTAGATTAAACCTATTAGAAAAACCCTTCCAAGCGCAGCCTGACAGCAGGAGCTGGGATGTCAAGTACTGCATTAACTCCTTCACTGTGCTGACTGCACCGGAGCCCAGCAGACTCCCCATGCAAGCCAGGGAAAAGCACCTCTAGCAAACCGCATGCACTTTGTGAAGGGAACTTGCAAACATAAAGCAACAATCTCAAAGCGAAGGCATTCGATTTAACCAGCGTGTGATCATGTAGTGCTGGGTTTCAGGTTTGGATTATAAACTAATGTAAAATACAACTGGAAAGCAGCATGTCGTTTGTAAGGCAGTTTAGGGGCAGGTCCTGTAAACTGCATGTAATCCAGCGCCTGTACAAGCAGACCAGGCTGGCACGGATATTTGTTTTAGTAGCACATGTTTAGGAAGGTTTAATATGAAGCTCCAGTTCTATTTTTCCTCTGGTCAGATGCCAGCACGATAAGCTCCTACAATATATTTCCCTTGACACACAAATGAGAAAAATATAAAAACAAGTGTTTGATTAGTTTCTTCGAATCTCCTGAATCGTTTCCCTGATCCTGCCTCGGGAGCAGCTCCAATAGATGATTAAATATCAGGGTCAGGCTAAGGATCCTCTCCTCCTCCCCCTCAAACAACGGCTATAACAATCTGCTTGGCACACCAGTGCTGGCGTCTTGTTTGTGCTTTTCATGCCATGTGTTAATTGTTTCCCCTTGTCCTGTTCTTCCTGAAAGGAGGAAAGGTAGTTTTGAATAAGTTTTTCACAGATCTGCTTTCACACCTAGAGTCACAGAAAACTCCCTGCAGCAGTCAGAGCACAGCACTGTGTTGCAGCTGCAGTAATCTGCCTTGACAGAGCTGGAGTATCTAGAAGCTTCCTGGTTCCAGTAATGGCACGGAGCTCTCTTTCATATGCACACTAATACTGCAAAATATTACACAGCAGATTATTTGAGTTTAGTTAAATATGAAAAGCAATATACACCATATATATATGGCAATAAAAAATGAAAACTATAATCCCATCTGTAAACCACAAACCAGACAAGACCTTAACAGTGCAGTCAGGGCTGCTCTACTTTTTTGTGTAGAAGGATAACCGTGTTTTTTTTTTTTATTACATTGGGAAACTGGGGATTTGGCCTCCAAAGAGCTTGCATCCTCTTTTCTCTCTCCCATGGTGGCGTTGGCTCATCTTGGTGGAAGATTTTGATGCTGGGGGCTGGGCAGGTGAGTTCCCTGCAGGCAGATCTGACTGAGGGATCTGTTTAAAAAGCTCCCTCCCTCCTGGTGATTCAGTACCTGAGTCGGAGTCTGCAGAGAGAGAGAGAGAGGGGGAGTCTGCAGTACTGGAGAGAAGCAGGCAGAGGAGAGAGTGGGAGGTGGAGGTGGAGGGAGAGAGAGAGGGAGGGAGAGGGAGGCAAGCAGGCAGAAACGGCAGGCGAGGGGCCGGCTCTCCTCAACCCTTTCCAATTTACACCTTGACAAGCAAGCAGTGAGTAGTGTGGATCATACTGTAGCAGCAGAGTCCCCCTGGGAACCATCATAGTGGTTATATTGGTGTCATTCTTTAAAAGATCGCTTGCCAGCTTTTCTCATCATATTAACATGGGTAGCATTGTCACTGTCGAAAAAGCCTGTGGGGTTCCACAAACATTCCGACCCAGCGGATTGCACAACATTGATTTTCATATCGTTGTCCACCACTAATATTTATATACTGTATATTGTAAAATATTTGTTTTACTGACTTACCGGGTAAGCGGATCAGTGCAGTGAGACTATGAAGTAGGGTTTACCAGGTAAGCGGATCAGTGCAGTGAGACTATGAAGGAGGGTTTACCAGGTAAGTGAATCAGTGCGTGAGACTATGAAGGAGGGTTTACCAGGTAAGCGGATCAGTGCAGTGAGACTATGAAGTAGGGTTTACCAGGTAAGCGGATCAGTGCAGTGAGACTATGAAGGAGGGTTTACCAGGTAAGTGGATCAGTGCGTGAGACTATGAAGGAGGGTTTACCAGGTAAGCGGATCAGTGCAGTGAGACTATGAAGGAGGGTTTACCAGGTAAGTGGATCAGTGCGTGAGACTATGAAGGAGGGTTTACCAGGTAAGCGGATCAGTGCAGTGAGACTATGAAGGAGGGTTTACCAGGTAAGTGGATCAGTGCGTGAGACTATGAAGGAGGGTTTACCAGGTAAGCGGATCAGTGCAGTGAGACTATGAAGTAGGGTTTACCAGGTAAGTGGATCAGTGCAGTGAGACTCTGAAGTAGGGTTTACCAGGTAAGTGGATCAGTGCAGTGAGACTCTGAAGGAGGGTTTACCAGGTAAGCAGATCCAGTGATTCCTGCACAGGAGGTTTGACCCTCCGTTCCTGTTCTACTTTCTGGTATCTGGCACCTCCATATATTTGCCACAGAATACGGGTTTAGTTCAGTGGAGAGGACATTACAATGCAGAGTCTTAATTCCAGGTGTACCATGGGTTATTTACCCCAGTTCTGTTTCCTGCAGCTTGCCATGCTGTGCTTTACTGTTCTGCTTTTCCGAACACATTGAGCCTGAAATAATAATTTAACATTGTCTGGCTTACATACTGTCCAGTGACCTCCTGAGTCCCTGAGGTCAGGCTGGATGAAGACTTTGTTTTTATCAATCTTAATGGACTCCACATGCTTTGACAAGGAAACAAACACAACAAAAGGCTAGCAATTTGAAATGAATGACACTCTGCAGCCTGTCACATGCCCTCCTGCAGCTCCTTCTCTTACTGTACATGGAGTCCCTACCCCACACACAAAGGTGAACCTGCCCAGCATGTTTCAGCTTTCGAAGCTCTTTAAAGGCTCTAGTTGTGTGTGACGCAGCTGCAGTGTTCCCAGTGTTTCTGCTGTGGTCTGTCACCTTCCTGTTCCCCTGAGCAGCTCTGTCTTGCTGATGGAGGCTGGAGGCTGGCCTGTCCAGCTGTGGTGTATTGATGATGGCTCATGAATCAGGCCTGCTGGGCTGCAACTTGCTTTGAGCAAGACTACGAGCTTCTAGATCCAGGGTACAGTGCGGGTACAGCGCAGGTTGTTTTTATTAATTTGGTTAATTTGCTTTTAGGCCATGTTGTACAGGTACTGTATTTAACTGAATACGGATCCTTTGCTAATTTTGCTGCTCCCACTTCAATAAATGTTCACAATTGTGCATGTAGGAGCAGCCTGAGTTGCTACCCTGCGTTTCCATGGTGATTATTTTCCTTGTGGATTGCATTTTATATGATGCGCTTCCAGTCTGAAGCGTCACACAAATACCTATTCACTGACATGCTGTGTTCTTCTGAATGTTATGTTAATGTACTGGACAGTACGAAACAGAGGCTTGGTAGCAATATATTTGTCGAAGGAGATAGCTGGTTGGCTGATTTATAAACAAATTGTTTTCGATTGACAATCTAGAGCATTTGAAATGTTCAGGTGCAGGTTTGAGATTTGGAAAACGCCCAGGAGCTCCGTGCCTTACCCTTGGCATCTCCTGTCAATGTTCAACACACATGAGCAGGTTCATATCACCTCTCAAGGGGAAGGATGTTATTCCTAACCCCAGGCTGATGCTGTCTCTGTTGAAGGCTCCAGTCACTGCTGATAAACCAGGCAGTCAACAGCTCCACAGCTTCCCCAGGTACTGCATGGCTGGGATGCCTGGGTCGCCATGGTAACGGGGATGAGTCAGACGTGACATTTCGAATGCCAGCCTCACAGATTGGGTGACGTTCAGTCTCTTGAGAGAGGGAGTGCGTCTGTATAATAACAGGAACCTTTAACTCCTCCCCTCCAGGGAACCACCTCCCCCTTTTGATAAATCCAGTGCACCACAATGCGATGTTTTGACCGGGAAAGCCATCTCACAGTTTGCCCTCTTCAAATATCTCATCTTTTCTGTGCCTTCTAAAGTCCATTATCTCGTTTTTTAACGGACAAAAAATCTTTTCATTTCTCATTTGAGCCGTTCCAGGTTTCGATTCAAGTGTTAATTGTCAAGTGACCTCTGAGCTGATGCTGTGCAGCTCATTGCAATACCTGGAATGGATGAAAACGTCCTGGAAGTGGAACTCCATGTGCCACATCCCTTGTTTCCACTGTGCACACATCGTCCTTTTGGAACCCTTATTGGAACTCCCTGACTGGCCCCCAGTCCTGCATCCGGGTTTGATTCCTCGCCTGCTTCACATATTTCATATTGTGCTCTATTAGTACAGGGAGGTGAGGATGGGGAGGTGTTGCATTAGAGGTGTGAGTGCTGCAAGCATGAGACGCCTCATTAGGAGGCTAATCCTGTGTGTGGAGCCGCTAACTTCTAATGACTTCCAGGGGGGTGTTAATAAGCGTTAGTCACAGTGTTTAAAATACCAGCATCTCTCAGGGGTGTCGGAGAAAGGAAACCGCACAGCCCTTCATCTTCATGTCGCACCGTCTCACTTGCATGCCTGGCAGCTTGTGCTGTGAGCACGCTGACTGCAAGCCTCACCACTCCTTACTGTGTTGTGTGTCCATGCTGTAATGGGCTGTCATTTTCACGGACTACAGCAGAGACAGGGGGGCAGCAGTCCAGGTACTCCACACACAGCACAGCATCAGCAGGCATCTTTTCAAATGGGTTTTGCAGTCTTCCATGGTGTATAGAACGCAGGTGTTGAAAGGGACATACTGTCTTTGTGAACAAATCCCTTCTACAGGGAAGCCCATTGAAACTTATGGGTACCTACATCTCCCCAGAAGAGGACTATCTCCAAGTGTTTACAGATCCTTCCTCAGCACATTCAAGCACAGGCACTACAGTCTGTCACACATAATGAAGTTTATTTACTTCTTTTATTGAAGGTTTGTGATTTTATTAAGTGTTTGTGAAAAGTGACAGATGGGCATCAGTGGAGACTGGAGTCAGCTGTTTATGTGAAGGCACAGTAAGTTACATTTCATTGAAGCACACGCACACTTAGAGACACACATACAGAGCCAACTAGTCTCTACAGTAGCGTAAACACAGAACGAAAACAAATACAAAAATAAACCTTGCCTAACTCATAATGTGTCACAAAGCCCTTTACTGTGGCATGAATCTAGAGAATCTAGAGACCTAATTCCTACACAAATGGTTGCTTACATCTTATTGAAACACACTTTCAGTCGGGATTTCCAAACAGACATGCTGTGAGTGATCTGATTCTAAACGTTTGGTGCTCGGCGAGCAAGCGCCCCTCGACCCTGCCCTGAATACCTGCCATCGAGTCCTGGCCACAGTGTGGATCAGAACAGTGTACAGGGAGCTCTGCAGGGTGGCTTTGCACTCTGAGGTGGGGGCTCCAGCGGGTTGGATGTGAATGGGGTTTGCACTGTGAAGGGGGGGCTGCTCCAGTGGGTTGGATGTGAATGGGGTTTGCACTCTGGGGGGCTCCAGCAGGTTGGATGTGAATGGGGTTTGCACTGTGAAGGGGGCTGCTCCAGTGAGTTGGATTTGAATGGGGTTTGCACTGTGAAGGGGGCTGCTCCAGTGGGTTGGTGTGAATGGGGTTTGCACTGTGAAGAGGGGCTGCTCCAGTGAGTTGGATTTGAATGGGGTTTGCACTGTGAAGGGGGGGCTGCTCCAGTGGGTTGGATGTGAATGGGGTTTGCACTCTGAGGGGGCTCCAGCAGGTTGGATGTGAATGGGGTTTGCACTCTGAGGGGGGGCTCCAGCAGGTTGGATGTGAATGGGGTTTGCACTGTGAGGGGGGTGCTGCTCCAGCAGGTTGGATGTGAATGGGGTTTGCACTGTGAAGGCGGGGCTGCTCCAGTGGGTTGGATGTGAATGGGGTTTGCACTCTGAGGGGGGCTCCAGCAGGTTGGATGTGAATGGAGTTTGCATTGTGAAGGGGGGGCTGCTCCAGCAGGTTGGATGTGAATGGGGTTTGCACTGTGAGGGGGATGCTGCTCCAGCGGGTTGGATGTGAATGGGATTTGCATTGTAAAGGGGGGGCTGCTCCAGCAGGTTGGATGTGAATGGGGTTTGCACTCTGAGGGGGGTGCTGCTCCAGCAGGTTGGATGTGAATTGGGTTTGCACTGTGAAGGGGGGGCTGCTCCAGCAGGTTGGATGTGAATGGGGTTTGCACTCTGAGGGGGGGGCTCCAGTGGGTTGGATGTGAATGGGGTTTGCACTCTGAGGGGGGGGGGGCTCCAGCAGGTTGGATGTGAATGGGGTTTGCATTGTGAAGGCGGGGCTGCTCCAGTGGGTTGGATGTGAATGGGGTTTGCACTGTGAAGGGGGGGGGCTCCAGTGGGTTGGATGTGAATGGGGTTTGCACTCTGAGGGGGGGATGCTCCAGTGGGTTGGATGTGAATGGGGTTTGCACTGTGAGGGGGGTGCTGCTCCAGCAGGTTGGATGTGAATGGGGTTTGCACTGTGAGGGGGGTGCTGCTCCAGCAGGTTGGATGTGAATGGGGTTTGCACTGTGAGGGGGGTGCTGCTCCAGCAGGTTGGATGTGAATGGGGTTTGCACTGTGAAGGGGGGGGGCTGCAGATAATCAAGAGCTTTCTCTACTGTTTGTTGCTGATTGACTGTTAAGCATTCTGTGTGTGATTCTGGGTTGCAAACGCAGGCAGGTGTATCAATAAGCAATAATCACAAATATGCTGTATATAGTTCAAAGCACTTCTGAAATTCTGTTTGATTGGAAAATTCCCAATGCAAATTATTTGGGAATATTGTAGCGGTCTAAATAGCAATATTGTAGGAGGCTGTGTGGTCCAGTGGTTAAAGAAAAGGGCTTATAACCACAAGGTCCCCGGTTCAAATCCCACCTCAGCCATTGACTCATTGTGTGACCCTGAGCAAGTCACTTAACCTCCTTGTGCTCCGTCTTTCGGGTGAGATGTAATTGTAAGTGACTCTGCAGCTGATGCATAGTTCACACACCCTAGTCTCTGTAAGTCGCCTTGGATAAAGGCGTCTGCTAAATAAACAAATTATAATTATTATAACATTCTTTACTTCAGTGGACAGCATGTGACATGAAGAGATTCGTTCAGGGTATGCTCTGTTAAAGATGCAGTTTTGCACAGTATGTGAAGAGATTCATTCAGGGGATGCTCTGTTAAAGATGCAGTTTTGCACAGTATGTGAAGAGATTCATTCAGGGGATGCTCTGTTAAAGATGCAGTTTTGCACAGTATGTGAAGAGATTCATTCAGGGGATGCTCTGTTAAAGGTGCAGTTTTGTTTCCAAACCGACATGTTGTGTGTGCTTATTAATTGTGTAACTCTGAGCCTCAGCCTGCCAGCATGAGGGATAAAGTTGTATTACTGAGAGAGGGCTGTTTGGAAGCTGGAGCCTGTTGTTGTTATTTGAATCAGACTGGGCTCCAGATTGTATTGTTTGAGGCGCTCGAGTGTGATGTTGATTCTAACAGTTTCACAATCCCTCGTTAGACTGGCCCATATGGCGTGCTGCTGCAGTGATTAAATTCACCTGCTGACTGTGTCGGTCTGTGTGTCTGTCTCTCTGTCTCTCTCTCTCTTGCTGTCTCTGTCTCTCTCTCATTGCAGTGGATCACTTATGATTCAGAGTATTTCATTATTTCATTATTTCACTAGATAAGATCTGTGTGTGTCCTTCACCCTGCGTTACTCAGTAAGGACATCGAGCTCATTGGCACACAGGGGAGCAAGGTGACATGCAAGCACTTGCACTTTTCAGCTCCAGGTCAGCTTTGGGTCTTGGTCCCTGTTGATTTTCATGTCAATCTGTAGAGCAGAAGGAGGTCATGCCCCCCATGTTTTACAAGCCACAGTGTGGATGCTTTGACGCTGTTGTCTGTGTAAAGCAATGGCAGCAGATACCAGCACAGTAACTGACTACAACTGGAGTTGGAATAGCAAATTCATAATGAGCACTTGCTACGGCTCCACATGCTTGCATTGCCTGTGCTGTCGAGTGCAGTCATGTGACTGTTCCTGTTCTTCTGCTGCAGGCTGTGGGAACAGTTCGATGAGCTCCGACATGCACAGCTGTGGCTTCACCTCCATCACCAACATCGACTACTCTGCAGTGTGCATCGAGGCCATGGCGGCGTGGCACAGAGGCTGCCCAGGGATGGACTGGCGTCAGATGGACACCCGCTCGCTAACGTTTGCAGAGGGCAGCTTCGACATGGTGCTGGAGAAGGGAACGCTGGACGGCATGATGGTGGAGGAGAAAGACCCCAGGCGCGTGTCTCCGGAGACCGGCGAGACGGTGCGGCAGGTACGAGACACAGCTGCACAAATACATACACTGTAGTGAAAGCACAGCAATGTGAAAGCTTTGTAAAGCATAGGGAGGTATTGCAAAGCACAGTAAAAAACACGGTCAAAGTTTCCCATAGTAAAAGCACAGCCAACAGTATTAAAGCACAGTGAAAGCATGGTAAAGCATAGGGAAGCCAAGTAAAGCACAGAGAGGTCTGGTAAATTAGCCAGTCCAAAAACATGGCAAACCAGAAAGTTACTGAGTTCCTCCAGTCAGTGTCCACAGATCTCTCCGCTGGTTCAGGCTGCTCCCCTAGTGCATGGAGCAGCTGCCAATTCATTCATTTATTTAAATATTATTCATTAATTAGTAGGCTGGCTTGTGAGTACCCGTGTGTGCGTGACCCCATTTCATTCTCCTATCTTCATGTACAGTGCTCTGGACTGGGACTGGTGCTGTAAGCGCAGCAGTTTGTCCCCTGCCTGCCTGGCTGTGGGGAGGATATTTGTCCTCTGCCTGCCTGGCTGTGGGGAGGATGTTTGTCCTTATTTATTTATTTCTTACTTAGCAGACACCCGTATCCAGGGCGACTTACAATTGATACAAGTTATCACATTATTTTTACATACGATTACTCATTTATACAGTTGGGTTTTTACTGGAGCAATCTAGGTAAAGTATCTTGCTCAAGGGTACAGCAGCAGTGTCCCCCACCTGGGACTGAACCCACGACCCTCCGGTCAAGAGTCCAGAGCCCTAATCACTACGCCACACTGCTGCTGCCAACATTATCCCACCCCAACCTCCCCGCTCCAAGTCCCTTGGCTGTTTGCAGGGTGCGTCTCAGTAATCCAGTTCTTCAGCACTACTACAGCTCTAGAAAAGTCATTGCTGTGCAAGCGTACAGGGGAGAATGGTGGACCTGGATCTGATTCCGGCTGGGATTGGTGGTGAAGTCACTGGATCTCATCAGAGCAGTGTTGATTAGCTGTGCTGGGCTGATCCTGTGCCAAAGGCCTGCACACCCTCTCTGTGTGTGTGTGTGACTGCTAGCTGGGCTTATTATCCAATCACATTTCAACAACGTGCAACAAAACACCTAGAGTATGCCCCCATCATGAGCCAGGGCTATGCAGAGCTGGCCCACGGAACAGCGTGGCACGTGGTTAACTGTGTGGTGGGAAAGGCCTGGAACAGTTAGTTGTCAGTTAGTTAATTGGCTGTTAAATGGGTAGGTTTGTATGAGTGTGATTTTAGTTGATGTTCCATGCGTCCCTCAGTTTGTACACAGTACAAACACACAGAGCTCTGTACAAGTGGGTTACATCTAGCCTTCTTATTTCTCCAATCAGATTGTATTTTTGACAAACCCTTCCTCCTCCTCTTTTGTGTAGCACTGCATGCTGTACCAAATCTACACCTGTGATCTACATTATGGAATTAAGTAACTGATATGGGTTTGGTGACCAGCATGTAGATTGAGAGACTGAGAGGTACTTCTGTGCTTTTAAATGTTCCGGGCTAAACGAGGGAATGAGGATTTCATATTGAATTCAGCCCCCCGAGAGCGAGGCTCACAGTGAGCCAGAGACACTGAGAGCAGGAGCAGCACTTTCATCAGGAGCCACTTTGTGAATTTTACATTATATAAAAAAATAAAATAAAAATCCTTTTGAAAATTGTCAGCGTGACGCAAATGAAACTGGCTTTGTAGAGGCTTCAAAAGCCCCTCTACTCCACTGCATTAAAACACAGCACAGTCTGGAAATTTCTTACAATATAACCCTACTGTATCATATGTCTATACTGCACTGTACCTGACCTGCATAGACACCACTGCAAACAAACAACGTCCAGCTTTGGCTATGGGATTTATTTCAGGAAGTGCACATAAAGCCACAAACTCAAGTAGCTCTCAACTTGTCTATGAACAAACAAGACAGGAGAGTCTGAAGGCAGAGGGAAGTCTCCCTGAAACAGCTCTCCTCTTCAGCACAGTGAGAGGGGCTTCTTCCTGTGACTTGGGACTCCAAGACAAGTGCCTTGACTAATTGCCTCTAGTGCTCTCATTAGGCACAGTTCTGTATTAATAATGAAGTCTTGAGCTGTGTGGTGCTACAGTGTGCAGACTGGGAGTGTCTGAGCTGTGTGGTGCTACAGTGTGCAGACTGGGAGGAATGTGCACACACAGGGAGTGTCTGAGCTGTGTGGTGATACAGTGTGCAGACTGGGAGGAATGTGCACACACAGGGAGTGTCTGAGCTGTGTGGTGATACAGTGCGCAGACTGGGAGGGATGTGCACACACAGGGAGTGTCTGAGCTGTGTGGTGATACAGTGTGCAGACTGGGAGGGATGTGCACACACAGGGAGTGTCTGAGCTGTGTGGTGATACAGTGTGCAGACTGGGAGGGATGTGCACACACAGGGAGTGTCTGAGCTGTGTGGTGATACAGTGTGCAGACTGGGAGGGATATGCACACACAGGGAGTGTCTGAGCTGTGTGGTGCTACAGTGTGCAGACTGGGAGGAATGTGCACACACAGGGAGTGTATGAGCTGTGTGGTGATACAGTGTGCAGACTGGGAGGAATGTGCACACACAGGGAGTTGTTTCTTGTCCCCCCCCCCCCCCAAACTGCATATTGTCCACATGCAGGGGGGGCTGGTACAGTAGAGGAAGTAGATCAGGGTATCCCTTTAATCCAGCAAGGGCTCCCAACACAACACACATATATAAGCATACACACACATGCACGCACACAAAAAACACATATACACACACACACGTACACACACACACAACAAACACATATACACACACACACGACACTGGGGGCTTGATGGGGCAAGTCATGTTATCCCTAAACACTGTGGCACTGAGCCCGCCACTCTTCTCCCATTCCTCCCGCACCTCGCAGGGTTAACTCCGCAGCTCGGCTCACTGAGGTGTGAAATGTGTTTCTCAGCCTTGCATCCAGCATGAGTCACCCTCTCCGTTGCCAGGACAACACTCCTGGTATATTGGCGTCTACAAACACTTTGAATCCCTAACCTTTACTCTTGTTTACAAAGCTTTGATTATGCTGAGTGATGGCACTGCGTATACTTGTTTGAAGGCTCTCTCTCTCTCTCTCTCTCATCTTCCCCCTCTCCCTCAGTCACACTCCCTACACCACCCCCATTGAAGGGGAGCCCTAATGGATGCCGGGAGTTATTTTAATTGACTGGATCACAGTTTCCATTCCAGCTGTACTGTAGCTGTGCTGTTCAGGGTGCAGCCTCTTTGAATATTGCCGTTCATCCCTGAATCCTTTGGGTTTGCGGGTCAGGACTGGCATCAAGAGGCCTGATGGAAAATCTGTTTCAGATCGAAAAAATGACCATGTCGGGGTCATCATGTTTGTGTTAGAAAAAGTTTTGTAACAGAGCACAAAAGTTAACTGTGATATGCCTATATCCATCATACACTAGTCTGATAGTCACTGTAGAACTACAAAGTCACCAAAACAAATGGTACATAGTGAGTATGAAGTACCAGCCCCTGAAATACACTCCTATACCCAGATTGTGCATTGGCATGCAAGCAGGTATGATCTGAGCTGTAGAGTGCAGATGTAACCCAGCTGTTCCTGTACAGCTGTGCTGCTTTAGAGCAACTCAGTCCCAGTGGCAGAGCTCACCTGAGATGAAAAGCACGAGGGGAGGCATCGGACTTCCATCCAGTGTCTATGTTGTGCCCTCTGCCTGTTCGACGGGTGTAGATTGTTTGAGTGTATGTTACCATTCCCTGGCTTACTGCTGTATCTGTAGCCCCACTCTCGCTCCCTGTCTCTGTGTGTGTGCTGCAGTGGGTACTGCAGCTCCCTGCTGCATCAGCACTGTGGCGCAGGGACTGATTGCTGGCTAATCATTCGGCTCCAGTTCAGAGGAGCCACAAGGACAGAGAGTGAGGGGAATGCCAACGCAGGGCTGAGTCACTGGCAGGGATCATGAGGGGTGGGTGTGTGTCTGTGTGAGGGGGAAAGCAGGTTTGATATTGAATTGCTTTCTGTGTGTGTGTGTGTGTATGTCTGTGTGTGTATGTGTTGGGGGTTCACATTGAATCGCTTTGTGTGTGTGTGTCAGCGTGTGTCTCAGTGTGAGGGGGGGGGGAGGATATTGAATTGCTTTTCTCTCCGTGACACACTAACTGTCGCCTCGTTCTTGCATTTGTTTTTCTTCTCCTCCTCCCTACACCTTCATCCATCTGTGTAAAATACAAACAAACAAAAACTGAAATAAGTATTTTCAAAGCGGCTCAGTATACATCCTGAGCCCATCTGTCCAGCTCACATTGTGGCCATATCAACAACCACAGCCAATGCTGCACTCCTGGAGAGAAGCGGTCCACACAGACCATTGATTTTCAGAAGCTCTTTCCAGCTGGTTCTTTGTGTTTCTTTGCAGGATATATAGTAGAGGTGCAATTGGAAAGTAGAGCACTGGGGCGCCGGACAGGGAGTGTAACTGTGTGGATCTCAGCTGACATGTTTTCCTGAAGCGCCACTGGCATGCAAATGAGTCCTGCTGGGCTGACAAGCCTTGTGAGCAGAGAGCCTTCATCAGAGGGAGAGAGAAAGATACTGGACTAATACTGCGTGCTGTGGTATAGCGATTGAACGTACGCTAAGACTGCCGCAGGGTCATTGGCATGGGTCTGCCTTCATTGTATCCCTGATGAACGCAGCAGGAGGGCTCAGTCATTAATGAACTGCTGTGCCAAACCCCTCTTTATCCCCAGTTTCTAAATAATACAGCATAGTCGAGTCCATTTTTAATACAGGGTATATTATGTTATATGATATACATATGTTTATACAGTATAAACAGCTGAACAAATATCAAGAAATTCATAATTCCATCCGAGAATAAACTTCAATGCAGTTATAATGGAAATAAAGCATCCTAAGTGAAAGTATTTTGTCCACTAATCCCAGTGTTTCTTGTTCACATGGGAAGGACAATGGTAATATCAGTGTTGGGATGTGTACTCGGAACGGAGAGGCTGCCCTGAGCCAGAGCCCATCCTCCTCTTCCAGCGTTCTGTGTTCTCTGCAGATTAGGAGGACGGGATTATTTGTTCCTGTACTGATGGTTACACTGCGATCCAGACACATCTGCCAGCTGCTTTTGTTTGGAGGATTTGCCGCTTCATGTGCCTTAAAGGTGTAGCGCTGCATTGACTTTAAAAAGAATTGAAGGTGCAGTGCTGGGAAAAGCATCATGTATTTGAGAGACATTGTTAGAGAGGGGCACTGGGGGAGGAAGCTTCAGCACATGTTTAATAATCCACTTCTACTGCTGGCGTTTAAGAGCGTCCATGAACTTTTTCATTTTAATAAGGATGTTTTTCCCCATTTTATCGCTCTTGATTTGAAGGGCTGTTTTGAGCAGCTCCTGGAATTCTGTCTGCATGCTTTGACAAGATGGTCAGGAATAAAGCTAATACTGCTCAGAGAGGTGCATCTGTCTTCGTTTCAGGATGAAGCCTCTTTAATTAGGGTTCTGCTGCTCTTAGGATCTCGGGAGTCTGGCTACATTCACAGCATTATAAAGCAGGAACTGTTCCAGCCGCAGTTATGAGTGGAATCTGGATCTTTCAGACACAAAATTCACTGGGGCTCGGTTTCCATGGAAACAAGCATCCGGTATGGACTAAGAAGTGATGTTGCTATGGAAACGCAAGATGCCTACAGGGCTGCCATTAATTTTAATGGCTTTAAAATGGCTTTAGATAAGAAATCAACATGTATGTCTATTTATTTATCTCTCCAAGGCTTTTGATATGGTTGATCATGCAATACTCAACGAAAGATTATTAAGCGCTGGTATTGGATTGCAAGAGTCTGGAGGGTTTCTAAACGACCTTACTAATAGATCTCAGATTGTTAAACATGCAAATCTGATGTCAAATCCTGTTTTGTTAAATAAGGGTGTTCAAGGATCAATTCTTGGTCCGTTATTGTTTATTCTATATATTAATAATATCTGTGAATATTGTAAGTACCATCTCTATGCAGATGATACCATTTTATATTCATGTAATCACTCCCCCTCTTTGACAATTGAAAATTTGCAATTTGATTTTGACTCCATTCAAGGAGCTTTAAATAATTTAAAGCTTCTTTTAAACTCTGCTAAGACAAAAGCTACAGTATTCTTTGCTACAAGGACAAATGCTACTATCGATTCAACTTCAGTTACTTTAGATAACAAAGCCATTGAGTTAGTTCACAGCTATAAGTATCTGGGTATTTGGCTGGATAATAATCTTGAACTTAAACTGAAATTTGTGCTAGGTTTTCTGTATAGACTCAAATCTTGATTTTCTGTAGTTACAAAAAAAGGCTAATTGCTTATATATTTCTACCACAAATTGATTATGGTGACACAGTCTATAGGTTTGCATTGCCCTTAACATTAAGCAAACTGGATCCCATATATCATGCAGCCTTGAGATATATTACTAATTCAAGTTACAGCACTCATCATTGTGTGTTATATGGTTTGGTTGGCTGAAACCTCTTTGGCATTGCAAAGGTTGAAGCACTGGTATATTTTTTCATACAAGGCTATTCCATGTAAGCTACCTCCATACATAAATGAATACTTTACAGTCGCTTGTATTATTATTATTATTATTAATTAATTATTTAAATTCTTACTTAGCAGACACCCGTATCCAGGGCGTCTTACAATTGTTACAAGATATCACATTTTTACCTACAATTACCCATTTATACAGTTGGGTTTTTACTGGAGCAATCTAGGTAAAGTATCTTGCTCAAGGGTACAGCAGCAGTGTCCCCCACCTGGGATTGAACCCACGACCCTCCGGTCAAGAGTCGAGAGCCCTAACCACTACTTCACACTACTGCCCAACTAAAGTCTTAGATTGCACTCATTTTTGTATTTTATGGTTCCTAAAGTGCGTACTGAAGTGGATAAAAGATCATTTGCTTATTTTGCTCCATGGTCTTGGAATGACTGACCGTCTAAACTTAACCTGTAGTCCCAAATAACTTCAGTACAATTCCAGAGTAAGCTGCATAATTATCTAATTGAGAGAGAGTTGTGCTTGTTTTTAGTTGATTACACGTCACCTAATTGATTTTCACTAACTGATTGTTTATTGTACGGAGTATGACTTGTCTGTGTTTTAAAAGTATTTTATTTTTGTATTTATATTGTAATATGTTATTGTACTGTTGCTGCCTGTCTTGCTAGGACTCACTTGAAAATAGGTTTTAATCTCAATGTGATTTTCTTGTAAAATAAAGGTTTTATAATAACTGGAAGGAATGAAAGATGCGGTTCCTGCTTTGGTGCTAGTGGGCCGCTCACTGTGGATGAGGATTGCGAGAGGGAATGCGGATGAGGATTGCGAGAGGGAATGCGGATGAGGATTGCGAGAGGGAATGCGGATGAGGATTGCGAGAGGGAATGCGGATGAGGATTGCGAGAGGGAATGCGGATGAGGATTGCGAGAGGGAATGCGGATGAGGATTGCAAGAGAGAATGCGGATGAGGATTGCGAGAGAGAATGCGGATGAGGATTGCGAGAGGGAATGCAGATGAGGATTGTGAGATCGATGCGGATGAGGATTGCGAGATCGATGCGGATGAGGATTATGGAAGTCCTTCAGTGAAGGGCATGCCAGATCATATAAATCATGTACCCTAAATCAAATACCCTAAACATGACCAGCAGAGAGGCAGTCAGCTCCTGTACCGCAGCTACAACCTGACTGTTCAAGTCGGCCCAGTCCTGATGGATCAAGTTCAAAACCTGGACAGAATGTGCGTCTTTGATACAGAGCAGCTCCTGTGAGAATCGTTGGGTCAGGAATGAAAACACATCTGTACATGAAGGAAAAAAATTGGTAAAGGAATTAAGACCTCTTTTGCACTGTGGCAAAACTTGCATGTACTTTGTTGTAATCATGTATTGAGAGAGAGAGAGAGAGCCTCTCTGTCTGCTTTGTTAGCCTCTCATCACAGCTCTCTGTGTGAAGATCACGCTGCTCCCCTGAGAACCTGTGCGAGGGACCAATACAAAAGAAATCATCCAGCCTGAAAAGTGGTGCCTGCCAATCTCACCCTCGAAATCTGTCAGGAGAGACAAAGAGAACAAAAGAAACAGCGCTGAAGAACGCAGTGAGAATCAGTGAGGGAACGAAAGAGCACTGCAGCCCAGCACTGAGCTAGTCAAACCCACCGTCTTCTACACTACAGCCCAGCACTGAGCTCCTCAAACCCACCGTCTTCTACACTACAGCCCAGCACTAACCACTGAGCTCCTCAAACCCACCGTCTTCTACTCTACAGGCCAGCACTGAGCTCCTCAAACCCACCGTCTTCTACACTACAGCCCAGCACTAACCACTGAGCTCCTCAAACCCACCGTCTTCTACTCTACAGCCCAGCACTGAGCTAGTCAAACCCACCGTCTTCTACTCTACAGCCCAGCACTGAGCTCCTCAAACCCACCGTCTTCTACACCACAGCCAAGCACTAACCACTGAGCTCCTCAAACCCACCGTTTTCTACACCACAGCCCAGCACTAACCACTGAGCTCCTCAAACCTGCCATCTTCTACACCACAACCCAGCACTAACCACTGAGCTCCTCAAACCCACCGTCTTCTACACCACAGCCCAGCACTAGCCACTGAGCTCCTCAAACCCACCGTCTTCTACTCTACAGCCCAGCACTGAGCTAGTCAAACCCACCGTCTTCTACTCTACAGCCCAGCACCGAGCTCCTCAAACCCACCGTCTTCTACACCACAGCCAAGCACTAACCACTGAGCTCCTCAAACCCACCGTCTTCTACTCTACAGCCCAGCACTGAGCTCCTTAAACCCACGGTCTTCTACACCACAGCCCAGCACTAACCACTGAGCTAGTCAAACCCACCGTCTTCTACTCTACAGCCCAGCACTGAGCTAGTCAAACCCACCATCTTCTACTCTACAGCCCAGCACTGAGCTCCTCAAACCCACCGTCTTCTACACCACAGCCAAGCACTAACCACTGAGCTCCTCAAACCCACCGTTTTCTACACCACAGCCCAGCACTAACCACTGAGCTCCTCAAACCTGCCGTCTTCTACACCACAACCCAGCACTAACCACTGAGCTCCTCAAACCCACCGTCTTCTACACCACAGCCCAGCACTAACCACTGAGCTATTCAAACCCACCGTCTTCTACACCACAGCCCAGCACTAACCACTGAGCTCCTCAAACCCACCGTCTTCTACACCACAGCCCAGCACTAACCACTGAGCTCCTCAAACCCGCCGTCTTCTACACCACAGCCCAGCACTAACCACTGAGCCTCTCAAACCCACTGTCTTCTACACCACAGCCCAGCACTAACCACTGAGCTATTCAAACCCACTGTCTTCTACACCACAGCCCAGCACTAACCACTGAGCTCTTCAAACCCACTGTATTTCTGATCACCAGAGATCTGTCCATTGAGGTGACAGCAGGGGAACAGGGAGCGCAATAAAAGGGGATCACGTTTTTTTGTTTTCTTATATAGTTTTATTTTATTGCTGTTGCATCTGTAACTTACAAAATCATTTCAATTGCAAAGCAGATTTAATTTTTATGATCAGTTTCAAGGCATGAAATGAGCGACAGCACGGCTGCTGATCTGCATGGTGATCAGTGCGAATGCAGTTTGCAGTGTGCATGCAGAGACGGCTTCACACGCTATACTGGGAAACTTCAAAGCACTTTCATATAAAAAACAAATGACAGCTGCAAACTAACAATGCAACTTTAAAGCAATGGAGATTGCCTGCAGATTGTTACCCTAAACTTTCCACTAATTAAGAATTGTTCGTCATTTTCTGTTTCTTTTGTTTTCACTGCGTAGTGCAATCACTGAGCTCTTAAAGCATACTGAAGCAAAGACGAAGGCAAATAATCAGCCTGGAATCAAATGTTCTGAACTGCAGCCCAGCACTCTAACCACTGAGCTAGGCAAACCCACCATCTTCCACACTGCAGCCCAGCAATCTAATCACAAGCTTCCACTGCTATCCTGTTTTCAGAGTTAACAAAAAGATCAATTTTAATGTTAATTATAACAAGGACCCCCGCCTGTAAGCCTCTTAAATGGAGCAGTAGAAAGGCAGTTATTTTCTTTGTCGGAGTGTGAGGCGCTATACTCTCGCTTTTGAGCTAATCCCCCACCCCACCCCCCGCTCTTTGTGTTAGTGAGATTTAGCAGATAAGAGGCTGCAGCCGAAGATAGAGCCTTGCTCATTGATCCCAGCAGCAGCTTCTCACCAGAGCTTACCCAGCGAAATCTCGACACATTCATTAGCGCCGCTGAACAGCACACGATCACACACTCGAACTTCTGAGAAAGAACTAAAGCAAGTAGCAAAGGAAGGAAAGACAGGAATACATGCGTCAATTCAAGGGCAGGGTTCGGATTTGGTTATTTTGGCTGTAAGCAAGGGCTCTAATCCAACAGCACTGGCTACAGTCAGGGTCAGTACTGACTGGTCCTCATTTAAAAGCACTGCTGTTAGCACTCCCTGCTAGACATGTCCTTATGTCCAGTTAGTCTGGAGGCTTTGTGATGTGAACTAGCTGCAGACCACCAGAGCCACGCACAACCTGTGCCAAGTTTAGTTACATGGTCAGTCGGCTGGGCATGGATCGGGACGGCGGTATGCACTTGGGACTTGAGACATCCTCCAGATATTTTTTGGGAAGATGGTTTTGTAATGAGCTAGATTGGGATCACAGGAACCTGGATTTGAACATCGACTTGGGGTGGAGGGGGGTGGGGGAGACACTACTGGAGTTCACCTCCCCTTGCATGATAAACCAGACAGAGGCTTCGGTAAGGAGGTGCAGGAAAGCAGGTTTACAGGAGCTGTAATGCACACAGGGAAATGAAAATCCTTTGTAGGAAAACATTTCGACATTTAACATTCATGATTTTAATATTTAGCTTCAGTGAAGTTAAGTAGTTTCTCAGTTGTATCTTTTATTTAATTGAAGCATGACGCTGCACTAACTCAGCACCTAGCAAATGCCCTTCAGTGGTGAACTTGAACTGTACTAAGAGAGAACAGCAATGTAATCTGATTGAGACGGTCCTCAGCGCTTTATAAGAAGTGTCATTAGTGGAGCTGAAAGATGAAAAGCACAATGTAGAATACATATTTAATACGGAAGTTTGGTAGATGTTCACAGCCTCGCTTTTAAACTGCAGCAGCACAGTTAGCATGTGGCTCTTCTGCTCGGCTGTGCTGTGCCTCCGGGCACTGGGATAGATCATCTCCTTGATGAGTGGAGCTGGTGGAAGGCAGAGCTTAGTCCTCCGCACTTTTATTTCAGTGAAATAGTTATGCTGCAGCTCATCTTCGAGGCTGACCTCATTTTTTGACAGCTTTGAAACAGCGGTGCTAATTAATTCGCTACTCTCTCTGTCTGCCTGCCTGCCTGTCTCTCACTCTCTCACTTATCTTAAACACAGGATGTCTGCTTTTCTGGCAAGCATCAACCTGGATGGATCATCCTCAGCTAGCGTGCTGTACCCACACTGCAGCTCAAGATGAAACTTGTGGGGGCTGAGTGATGGGCTTCGTTAAGGGATCTGTTGGTCGAGTAGTCCTCTCTGTTTATGCACATCTGCTTCATATGTCAATAAGGCCACTCCTCAACCTTCTTACTTGACCATAGTGTTTGTTCAATCCAATGCTAAGTTTGTTTGGAAGCTGCGTTTAAGCGCTGCACCTGTTGCTAAGCCTTGAGTGTCTTTGTTGTAACCAGTGCAGTTGCTGTTTGAAGAATACAGACTGGTATTTACTTGCAGTAGGAGAATCAGAAAACTCAGTGGTCCTGCATGGGTGATACAAACAAAACAGAATGATCAGGACATGCAACCAGCTCCACACTCAGAGTAGAGATATCACTGATCCTCTATGAAGTCATCACTGCCATGCATTACCACACTGGAGACAGTGAGGAAGACTTTGTCCAATACGTTTCCTGCGTTTTTTTCGTATTGCTACATGTTGAAACCACTGAGAATGAGATTCTGAACAGGCCCAGCCTTGATTGGATCTCTTTCCATTCCTTGTTTCTGTGAACTGCTCTATTTTATTTTCCTGTTTAATAAATGATGAGCAGCTCACTAAATGAACTCATCCAAGTGGGTGATACGTATAGAAGCAGAGATTTCAAACAAATAATAAAATGAATCAAAAATATGATTTCCAATGCGGAGGCCTCAGTTTCCTTTTATGTGCTACTGGGCCTTGTCAGGTTTCCATAGCAGCAGGTTTCTATGGAAACTAGCTGACCATTCATGCTTCAGGGAAAACTGAGTCATACTTTTTGAAGAGATTTTAAAAAGCGTTACCTGTTGTTTTATTGAATCGTTTTAATGCAGGAAAATACCTTGTTTGACTTGCATCATTAATGCAGAACGTTTGAATATTTAACTTGCAGGTGAGTGGAAAAGGGGGGGGGGGGTTGGGAGCACACACTCAAACTGGCCAGCTGGTGGAAAGGAGCTATATCAAAAATAATCACAAACACTTTCCATGAAGTGCCTGTAATTACTGTGTATTTACATAGCAGTTACTTCATAAATACAGGTGTACTTACACACAGATAGTGTTATTATGCACAGTTGCAATGTAATGAATGTGGCCACAGAAGAGCCAGTAGTCTTGTGACCCTGTTTAGCTCCAGTGTTTAAAGTCTGCAGTCCTATAGCTATAGGTGTATACAATGTGATGCCTAAATAAATGATTGGCAGCACTATCTGTATTGCTGTTGGTGACCATATTGCAGACCCTTAAGCTTTATTAGGATAGTCACTGGAGGCGCTTTGAATTATCTTGAGCCGGACGCCTCTGTCTGTCAGCCAGAGACCCGCTGAGCTTGATGAGCGAAGCCAAGCCCCAGGACTGGAGCCACAGAGCCGGCCTCAGCAAGACTGGACAAGGGCAGCAAGAACAGGAATGCCTACAGGACCTCATCCTAAACCTGTGTATCTATAATCTATTCATGAAGAGTGAACGCATTTATTAAATAGATCTTAAACATGCATGGAATATGAACAGCCAAGAAAATACATACTGTAAGAGAAATATGTTTGCTGTGTGTGTAATTATATATATATAATTACACACACATAAATAGTGTACCTCTTGCACTTTAACAAAAGCTGTTTTTGGAGTCTTTGTTTTTCGCCATCATCGCTGAGTAATTAGGAGGCTATGGTGTGGATATGAAGGCTCAGTGGCTGTTGGTGTAGTTGACCATGAGAAGTGAGTCTAAACAGTGCTGTTAATGACAGCGCTGAAGAGGGCAGGCGTTTTAAACAGCATGCTTGCAGTTAAATATTAATAAGCATGCTGTGCCCGGCGTCACGCCTTGGCTGCTGCTGGCTAACCCTGCCTCTGTTTTTAAGGCTGTAAACAGTGACAGGTGGTCACTGTTCTGGTTACAGCAGCTTTCTCCACGCAGCTCTGAGCCTTAATATCATCTCCCTCCTTAAGGATACAAGGACAAGAGTTTATGACGAGGCAAATGTAATTATTGGCATGCATTCTGTACTACTGTATATTAAAGCTGCATACCCCTTCTGAACAGGGAGGAGGCTGAGCGTGAGCTGGCGGCCCTGCGCACCGCAACCGAGTGTCTTAACCGCTGTGTAAAAGTCCAGGGCTCATCTGCATTCATGGATATAGAGCTTTTAACCTCTTCTCATCTCACTGACAGAGGACAGTATCTGTAATGGCAGTGCAGCACACAACACTGGCGGGTCCACAGGGCAGGCTAGAGGTCTGGTACACTTTGATAGGAGGCTGATTGGATAAGCCTGTGATCTGGGCATGCTGTACAGCCAATGGCATGGCTACCAAATCAACAGAGCGTCTTCAGAGAAACGAAACGCTACCTCGGGAACACAGCTAGCACTGATAGCGATGGCTTTAATAAAGTCAGTTCACATGCCTTGGATTGCTGCTGCATGAAAGAAGAAACAAACATTCAATTATTTTATTTTAATTGTGTGAAGCCACCAAGCCAGGATTGGCCTCTCTCAAGCACATCTGTCAGAGGAGTCGTTGACACGGACTCTCTTCCACTGTGTCTGTCTTGTATCTCTGTTGTTTCCATGATTTCATCGGCAGGTAATTGGTTGAGGTTCCTTTGCGTGCTGAAGCAGATTGAGTTCCCTTGGGGGCAGCTCCTGGGCTAGCATTGTTCAGTTAAGGAGGTCCAGCATGTTTGAGTTCCCTGCTCCTCTTACAGGCTTCCATTGAAATGGGAGTCCCTCAATGAAAGGAGCTGCTTCACGAGGAGCTCCTTTTAACATTGGTTAAGGAGGCGCCTGGAATAGAAATAGCAAATCGGCTGGAGTAGAGAGCTAGGGCCAGCTGTGGAAGAAGTGCTGTTCCGAGACGGGGCCGATTCTCCAGCATGCTGGCTGGGTTTAGAGTCGCACTGGACTGGGATTGAGAGAGGTGGGTGCAGTGCTTCAAGCCCCAGGAGGGGAGTAAAGAATCATGTGGTCAACTTAAACAATAAACTCTGTAGATTCCAACTGCAACTCGCCAGAGGATCTCCTATTGAAGGGCTTCTGCAAGTGATTTAAAAATAAATTGTGCATTTCTTGGTAAATTGTCCTGTAAACAATAGCCTGACTCGTGTGCAGACGCTCCAGCCCTTCACTGCAGCCTGAGCTGCTCTGTAATTTCCAATCACTTTCACTGAATGCCTGTTGACATTATGTCCTGTGCTTTCCTACATAATGCAGAAGCACAAACTCGCCTGCTGGACTCAGGAGGAGGACTGATAACAATACTAAGAAGAGCGGATATTTACAGTACTTCACACTTCCAGCCACATTTGATGAATTACACAAACCACATCTGCAAAGCTAAACAGACCCAAATCCACATCTGTGTTATAAGAAGGTGTAATTGGATCAGATAATTTGAGGGCAGTGATTGCTCTGCTGTAGTGGAATTACAATTAACAGTAAGTGGCATCATTAAGGCCATCATGCGTGTTTACTGTTTCAAGACAGTTAGCATTTATTATAGATATTTTCTTGCCTTTTCCTTATCTCGTATTATACAGTAGATATTATACTATAGGACAGGTGGAGCTAGCAGAGTTGAAAGGTCACAGCCATGCATGATATGAAGTAAGAGGAAATCAAAGACAATGGACATGTTAGCATTGCACAGCACCACTGAAATCAAATCAAAGACAATGGACATGTTAGCATTGCACAGCACCACTGAAATCAAATCAAAGACAATGGACATGTTAGCATTGCACAGCACCACTGAAATCAAATCAAAGACAATGGACATGTTAGCATTGCACAGCACCACTGAAATCAAATCAAAGACAATGGACATGTTAGCATTGCACAGCATCTCTGTGTCACGATCACTCTGCACAACTGAGAGGCAGTTGCACTGTCCTCCGTAAGGAGATACTACTGGCTCTATTCCTATAACTAAGTAAGTCAGCCAGAGTGACAGACAGCAGAAGCAGGGACATCACAGGAGTCAATTTCACAAACAACCGGTTTATTGTTGTGAACAATAATGTCAACAAATGAAATAAACAAAAACAAAAGATGGACAAAACAGGCAAGTATAAAGCTGGCTCAGGCAAGTATAAAGCTGGCTCAGGCAAGTATAAAGCTGGCTCAGGCAAGTTGGTAAATGGAAAACAGAAAGCCAAAAAGTAACACAAAGGAGAAATGGCTGTAGTGTCCGGAGGGCCTCAGATAAACCCACAAACACAAAATCAATGCACAGACAGACATAGAAAGATAAAGGGGAATGAAATGATCACAGATGTGCATGAAAGTTAGGCCTAACAAGTCTAGCAGAGCAGCAATGTAGTTGAAAACCAAACAAAAGTAACAAAAGAACAAAACCAAAAAATACAGAAAACAAAGTATCAAATTAAAGTGGAAGAAAATCCAAACAGAAAAGGAATGATCTCACCAACAGATAAGGAAGTCCAGCAGAGAGTCCAGTAATGATGGGGATTGCAGAAGGTTGAAAACATTGAGTACGTTGAAAATGACAAGTTTGTCCAGTAGCGCGGAGTTGAATGGTGAACAGTTGTTTGGAAAAAATCAGGAGGATCAGGAAAAAATGGAGACTCAACAAACAAAACAGCAAACACTAAACAGACCTTGAAAAACAGCTAAACTTAAATAAGTAACAGTGAAACAAAAATAAGAGTTTAGACAAAGTGCAGGATACAATAAAATAAAAAAAGACTGTACTGGAATGATCTAAAGATACAAAATGATTCACTGACATTTACATTTGTAATGCTGCAGGTTATGATAGATTCCTCAGAGAAAGGGAATCACCTTCCAGGCCTAATCAGCCAGCTTTAGTACAGGTGCTGGCTTCTAAGGAGCTCAGATTGGAGGAGTGGATATTTGGATGAGCCAATGGGGAGAGGATGAACAGAGGGTGGTTGCAAGGAACTGTGGGAAATGAAGTTTTAACCTGGCCAGGCTTCTGACCCTAATTAAAGGGACAGGTGGATGAGACTTACACCCACATTATGTAGCATGGGAATTGTTACAACTGAATGAAATCAAAGACAATGGACATATTAGTATTGCACAGCATCACTGAATGAAATCAAAGTTAGACAGCTTCAGGGGGAAGTGAGTACATCGAAATGTTGGAACAATAAACTATTAAAACAAGATATTTCTTCATATCTGTGTTTTGATTTACTGATTACTTTGTGTGAGTTCAATAGAAACCATTCACATTTCTGTTATAATGCTGTATGTAGTAAATAGATTCACTGTACTGTGGCACTTGATTGAAGAAGATGGCTGTTATTTGTATTGGCAGAGTGAGTTAAATTGAGGGAGAGGGAGAGTAAATGTAAAATAGATCTAATCTAATATTGCAGGTCGGAAAAGTAGTTCAATAATTAAAACAACCCTCTGAGAAGGCTCCCGGTGGAACTGGGCTACAGCAAAAATAGAGTTATTTCAGATGAAAAGAAAAGAGAAAAATATGGATACAATTAGCTGTGCCAGCCTCTGGGAGAGCTGGGGTAGCTCAGTCGAATTTGAAATGATAAGTGGGGAGCTGGACACCAACAGAGAAACCGTGCTGGGAATGGACTGGGTTACAGTTACACTCCAGTAGATATCTCTACTGTACACTGTATATCCAGATGATTCACTCTCTCCAGTATAGATATCTCTACTGTACACTGTATATCCAGATGATTCACTCTCTCCAGTATAGATATCTCTACTGTACACTGTATATCCAGATGATTCACTCTCTCCAGTATAGATATCTCTACTGTACACTGTATATCCAGATGATTCAATCTCTCCAGTATAGATATCTCTACTGTACACTGTGCATCCTCTCTGACAGTGTGGGTGGAAGTGTGATTGCTCTTTGATGTATTATTTAGAGTTGCTGGTAATTGCAGTCTGCAGTCCTCTCTCTGCAGTCCTCTCTTAATCTTTGCTGATAGTTCAAAGCATGGAGCTGTCGAGATCTGTACAGCGTGACCCACAGAGGCCAGCTAAAACAAGGCAGCTTTCTGAATGAATGCTGTGTGATGAACTTTATCAATTAGGGATAATACACATCTCTTCAAGTGCATGAATAAAAATACCCTCTTCCACTGCCGGTTAAGAGAGGGAGGTTTTGATTCTTTTGTTTGCAACGGACGACTGCACTGATTAGCAGCAAACTTTAAACTGCAGAGCCAGATCCTGCTGAGTTACGATATACTTGTGACTGCTGTAAAGCACAGGGTGGACTCTCCTGTAGGCACTGGCATGTGCCCTGGGCATGGCATCAGAGAGGTTGTGGATCACATCCTGCTCCAGGGGAAACACTTTCACTCATCCCTCATATAAGTCAACTGAGCTTTGCCATTGTAAAAGTACAGCAAAGTGTAGTATAGCATAGTGGAGCAGAGCTAAACATGATAAAGCATGGCAAATGCATAGTGTACGCATGGGAAATAGGGAATTACTGTGCAAATATAGAATTTCATAAGTCACGTGAAGCATGAGTGCAATTGCATATCCATCCATGCATAATTACTGTATATTGTTTCATTGTCTTTGCAATGAAAGGGGAGTCATAGAGAAGGTTGTTCAGTCTGATTAAAGTAAGATATTCTGAAGTCTTGGATATCACTAGTCTAAGGTGCAGTACACTGTTTATTGAAATATTCTGTATTCAGGTTTTGAATCAGAAGCCCTAGGGAACAGATGCAGGATCAGTGCATTTCTGTGGAAGTAATACAAGTTATTGTAGAGCACAGTTCTCTGTGAAAATGTTTGCGGGCAGGGAAATGGTTCAGATTCTTTGTTTTTCTTGTATTTAAGAGTAAAGCTGTGTGAGACACCTGCAGATTAGGTGCCACATGTCAGTTTTCAGTCCCTGCAATACCTTAGCTGTTGGTGTTTGCACAGAGATCACTGGCCTACTACTTTTCAAATGCAGACGTATTGATGTGTGTTGTTGTTTAGTTTTTCCAGTCTGGAAGAAAGCAGGACTAACTTTTGGTGTTTGTTGTAAACTTCTTTCTTTTGTATTCCTCAAAGCTGTGGCCGATACCCCAGTTAAACTGGTGGGAGCTTTAGCTCTGTGACTGGTGGCTTGTACACTTCCATTCAGTCAGCGGTTCTGTCAGCATCAGAACCTCAGCCTTGCACAGCACATACACAGATCTTCATGGGATTGATTTCTTTCTTTTGCTGTAACTTCCTGAGGGATTATGTTTGGTCATTTGAATACCACATCCTTCGTCTCTGTCGGTGACCCTGGATTAAACAGGGAACTCGTTCAGTGATTGGCATTGTGAATTCTGCACATGCACAAGGACTTCACTTTAAATAAGGAGTCTGCTTTAAATACAATTAAAAAATTTTTTTTAAAAAAACCCCTCTTGTTTAAAAAGATCTTTGGCTACAAAATGAGTATTGCAGTTGTTTATTTAAAAAAAAATGTGTCAAATAATCCAGTTTGGCCAAATACCTGCCCAGGGACTCATTGAGCCTGTCCTCCAGACAATAGCACTGACACGTTAGCAACAGAAAGCTGGCTGCATTAGCCCACATGTGCACTTGGATTCAGCAGTGTTTTAAAATGCAGTATTTATCTGGCATTATTGATTGTTTTGTGTGATTTCTGGCAGATTTGCTTAAAGTTCATTAATTGTAAATAATAGTTAGGAGGGAATGAAGCGTTTAATGTGTCTAACCAGATTGTGTTTGTATACACATGCAGTGTCTCTAATTACGATAGGAAGAAGCAGGAGAAGCATCTCTCAGAGTCCCAATGTCAGGCTGCAGGCTGCAGGCTATGGGTGCTGTGGGATGGAAAGAGGCTGATTTCAAATTCACTTTTACACTGAGAATAAAAGAAAGAAAGCATCCCTTTTCTCTCCCAGTATGCTCTGCATTGGCGTTTCTCTGCATTGGAGTTGTTCAAAGGTTCCGCCGACATGGAATACAGCAAAGGTTCCGCTGACACTGAACACAGCAATCAACTGTTTCTTTCTCTTAAAATTGGTAATCCCAGTCGACTCACAAGGAGCAGAGAACATAAGAACATTTTGGGAGCGTGAAGAGGCTCATGGAGTCTCGTCCCCTCCTAGCAGATCTAATTGCTGTTGTTAGAGATCCTCACTGTGTCTGCTTCTGATCTTGCTCCTCTCTTCTCTCCCCAGGTGAGCAGGGTGCTGAAGCCGGGCAGGCGATTCATCTCCATCACCTTTGCTCAGCCTCATTTCCGCAAGCAGCAGTACGCGTGGGAGGAGTTCGGCTAGTCTGTCCGTCACAACGCCTATGGCAGCGGCTTCCACTACTTCCTGTATGTCATGACCAAGGGAGAGGCCCTGTCCCCAGAGGAGCGAGTGCTCCGGACAAGGCTGGACGAGGGAGAGGGTCTGCAGCCTCCCCCGACCCTGCAGATCCCAGACACTGAGGACTTCCTCAACAATATCCAGGTCTGAGGCACAGGGGCCTCCAGGGATATCAGAGATTTTCAATTCCCACCAAACATAGATACTACAGGAGGGGTGTCCATGTCTCACCTGAAGAACCCCATCACCCATGACCAGGACTGGGAGAAATCAAGCAGAATCAGTCAGAAGCACAGTTTCAATGAAATTAACATTCTCAATGGACAAACAGTATTCTTCCCCTAACTAAGATGGTTCAAACCCCATCACAGACCAGCTTCAACATGCATGTGGGGGTTGACATGCTCACTATAACAAACAGAATTCCCTGCATTATTGAGGGAGATATCATCTGACTGGGTACAGTGTAGCCATGTGATTGTCTCAGATATGTAATATATTTGTTTGAGTGAAATGGAAAATGAAGACTGAAATGATTCATTGGCTTAAATATAGCCATGCTGAACTGTGGCTGTGAGGCGAAAAGCCATTAATAAACCACAAATCATTTCTTTTTAATTCTCCACTCAAATGTAATTACAGTCTATTTTTAAGACAGAAAATGAGACTTTTTTACTTGCATTTTCTATCCATGCTCTTTAAAACTGGTACAATGTGTTCATTGTTTTTAAACAGATGACGTGTTTATAATTATGCAGAGAATTGCACCATTGCAAAACAACTCAGAATCTATGAAATCCAGCTTCATTTTCAGACTGCTTTTTGGGTTTTTTTGGTTACCGTTTGTCTTCCTGTTCAACAGATTTTTCACCCAATAGTGCCTAATTTGAGAACTACAAGTGTTGAGAAGAAAGCTCACACAGAGCTGAGACATTTTCACATGCTCTGTGAGTGCTGGAAACATCAACAGGACTTGAGTGTTCGAGGACATTGAAAAGATGTGTGTGTGAATGCAGAGATGAGGAGTATCATACAGCATTGTGCTGTGTGTGTGAATGCAGAGATGAGGAGCATCGTACAGCATTGTGCTGTGTGTGTGAATGCAGAGATGAGGAGTATCAAACAGCATTGTGCTGTGTGTGTGAATGCAGAGATGAGGAGTATCGTACAGCATTGTGCTGTGTGAATGCAGAGATGAGGAGTATCGTACAGCATTGTGCTGTGTGTGTGAATGCAGAGATGAGGAGTATCAAACAGCATTGTGCTGTGTGTGTGAATGCAGAGATGAGGAGTATCGTACAGCATTGTGCTGTGTGAATGCAGAGATGAGGAGTATCGAACAGCATTGTGCTGTGTGTGAAAGCAGAGATGAGGAGTATCATACAGCATTGAGCTGTGTGTGTGAATGCAGAGATGAGGAGTATCGTACAGCATTGTGCTGTGTGTGAATGCAGAGATGAGGAGCATCGTACAGCATTGTGCTGTGTGTGTGAATGCAGAGATGAGGAATATTGTACAGCATTGTGCTGTGTGTGTGAATGCAGAGATGAGGAGTATCGTACAGCATTGTGCTGTGTGAATGCAGAGATGAGGAGTATCGAACAGCATTGTGCTGTGTGTGAATGCAGAGATGAGGAGTATCGTACAGCATTGTGCTGTGTGTGTGAAAGCAGAGATGAGGAGTATCGTACAGCATTGTGCTGTGTGTGTGAATGCAGAGATGAGGAGTATTGTACAGCATTGTGCTGTGTGTGTGAATGCAGAGATGAGGAGTATCGTACAGCATTGTGCTGTGTGTGAATGCAGAGATGAGGAGTATCGTACAGCATTGTGCTGTGTGTGTGAATGCAGAGATGAGGAGTATCGAACAGCATTGTGCTGTGTGTGAATGCAGAGATGAGGAGTATCGTACAGCATTGTGCTGTGTGTGTGAAAGCAGAGATGAGGAGTATCGTACAGCATTGTGCTGTGTGTGTGAATGCAGAGATGAGGAGTATCGTACAGAATTGTGCTGTGTGTGTGAATGCAGAGATGAGGAGTATCGTACAGCATTGTGCTGTGTGTGAATGCAGAGATGAGGAGTATCGTACAGCATTGTGCTGTGTGTGTGAATGCAGAGATGAGGAGTATCGTACAGCATTGTGCTGTGTGTGAATGCAGAGATGAGGAGTATCGTACAGCATTGTGCTGTGTGTGAATGCAGAGATGAGGAGTATCGTACAGAATTGTGCTGTGTGTGTGAATGCAGAGATGAGGAGTATCGTACAGCATTGTGCTGTGTGTGAATGCAGAGATGAGGAGTATCGTACAGCATTGTGCTGTGTGTGTGAATGCAGAGATGAGGAGTATCGTACAGCATTGTGCTGTGTGTGTGAATGCAGAGATGAGGAGTATCATACAGCATTGTGCTGTGTGTGAATGCAGAGATGAGGAGTATCGTACAGCATTGTGCTGTGTGTGTGAATGCAGAGATGAGGAGTATCGTACAGCATTGTGCAGTGTGTGAATCCCGCCCTGGACACAGTAACCCCGCCCTGGGCACAGTAACCCTACCCTGGACACAGTAACACTGCCCTGGACACAGTAACACTGCCCTAGACACAGTAACACTGCCCTGGACACAGTAACACTGCCCTGGACACAGTAACCCTGCCCTGGACACAGTAACCCTGCCCTGGACACAGTAACCCCGCCCTGGACACAGTAACCCTGCCCTGGACACAGTAACCCCGCCCTGGACACAGTAACCCTGCCCTGGACACAGTAACCCTGCCCTGGACACAGTAACCCTGCCCTGGACACAGTAACCCTGCCCTGGACACAGTAACACTGCCCTGGACACAGTAACCCTGCCCTGGACACAGTAACCCCGCCCTGGACACAGTAACACTGCCCTGGACACAGTAACCCTGCCCTGGACACAGTAACCCCGCCCTGGACACAGTAACCCTGCCCTGGACACAGTAACCCTGCCCTGGACACAGTAACCCTGCCCTGGACACAGTAACCCTGCCCTGGACACAGTAACCCTGCCCTGGACACAGTAACCCTGCCCTGGACACAGTAACCCTGCCCTGGACACAGTAACCCCGCCCTGGACACAGTAACCCTGCCCTGGACACAGTAACCCTGCCCTGGACACAGTAACCCTGCCCTGGACACAGTAACCCCGCCCTGGACACAGTAACCCCGCCCTGGACACAGTAACCCTGCCCTGGACACAGTAACCCCGCCCTTGACACAGCCTGTTTCTGAACTGTAAAGGATTTGTAAAATCCTCTGCTGTGTTGCTGGCATGCTGTTAAAAAAAAGAACCCTGCTCCCATCAGAGAACGTACCAGAATCTTCTGTGCTTGTTCTTTATCATGCTGGCATGTGAGCATCACTGGAAACATTGGATCTTTCCAAGTGGCTTTACTCCCAAAACAGCAGCTGCAGGCTAGATTCAGTGCAGCTTAATGAAGGGAGGACTGCAGCCTAACAGGGCTTATACAGAGCAGGTAATCTGCATTGAACTGCACACAGGCATCTCCTGCACACTGAGTGCACAGTCCAGATGCATCCTTCTGAAGATACAGGGTGGGGCCACATTATTAGGAAGTATCGAGCAATACATGGTAGAGGACACATCATGAGACAACCTTATGCAATGGCGCTGGTGACTGCTGGAGCATTGCCTGCAGGACTAGGACAGCTGACCTAACACTGAATACACAGGGACTGGTGCACCTGAACAGTGAGCAGGCACTGAGACAGAGTGGATCTTTATTAATAGAGGAGCACTCTGCAGTGCAGACCAAACATCCCTACAGCCAATGTGAAAATGAAATACGAATAGTCAATGTGTCAAAGGCAGTGTGGAAGTATCAGCCCAGCCCACTTGAAGGATGCCATCTGTGCAGTGGCTCTCTGTGAGAAAGCTGCGTCCTGCCATAGTTACGGTCCTGTCTCCTTGATGGTTTCCATGTGTATCTGAAAAAACACTGCAGGGCCCATCGTTGTGGTCTAAGAATCCTTCTGCCAAGTTTCCTTTCTCCATCTGCCAAATTTCATTACTATGAGCTGAATGGTTCTTAGTTTAAAACTTCTAAGAAGCTGGTTGATTTGATTAGTCTGTACCCAGCCGAGGTAAACCATAGCTGAGAGTATTTTACAGCACAGGGTAACAGCAGAGATTGCATCAACCACCTCTGTGGGGTCTGTGTTAGAACTAGCCCTGCGTAGACACCAGAACAATGCATGTTAGTTTATGTGTAATGTACAGAATTTTCAGGTCATGTTAGCATCCTCAGATAAGCACCATCAAGAGGCATTTCTTACAGCAAGGTGAATAACCTGGGGAGAGAAGGCAGACCCCAGTACTGCATAGCAAACCCAAAACCTTGATCTGTAATGATCAGGCATTACTGCACCCTGTAAGATATTCCCTTCTTCTGTTCCATGACTGAACTAAACAACGATCTGAATTGTGTTGCTTGATCCAGTCTTTGCAGCTTGTTTGCTTCCAAACATTGCACCAACAGCTCTACTGTGAAACCAAAAGGTTTAACAATTGAATGGGCATACGTTTGATGGACATACGGTGTCTGGAATATGTTGCATGAGATGTTGTGTTAAAGCATTGCGATTTTGTGTGTCTGTGTGTGTGTGCGTGCGTGCGTGCGTGCGTGCGTGCGTGCGTGCGAGCGAGTGTGTGCGTGTGTGCGTGTGTGTGTGTGAGTGTGAGATATATATCTCTGAAATCAAAATGTCATATCTGTTATTTGCATTTAGGTTATAAATGAACACAATGATGGCTGCTTCCATTACCCACAGTACTGATGTAATCGCACTGAACTGGAAAACACATACTGTATGTTCAGACTCTGCTCCTAATGTTATTGAATTTCGATATTTTTCTCTCTTTTGTTATATTTAAATGTTGCTTACTGACATTCTAGTAAAACGTTAACCTTTCTATAGTTTCCAATCAAATAATATTACTTTCTTTGTTTAATATTATATTCATTAATATTGTATCCATATTTGTATTTATTACAGGTTTTGCATTTTGGCACATTCCTTTCCATGTATGTATTATGGAACAGTACAGCATATTATGTAATAATCGTGGTCCCGGCAGTGCAATCCTGGAGAATTGTAATACACATTTTATTTTTCCTTGACGGAGAGTACCGTCGATGCAGAGTCTCATATGTGTGTATAATTGACAACTCGTAAACACCTATAAGCATCTTTTTTTTTAATAAACTAGTGCTTTGCACGTTTTAAAAATGTATTTTGCATGGTCAGAAATAAAGAAATGTCCCTCTCCTTTTTAATGCATAGAGAGGCACATTGTGTTCCTGTGCGCCACGAACCCGAATGCTTCATCCCGAACCGAGGGGTCGTCACGGTTCATTGCATTGTGTTACAGTGTGTAACTGAGACACATTCCTCATTTCGTGTTGTAGCACGTAGCACGTTCATTTTTTTCTGTGACAAATTCAGAACAACCTGCATCTAAACATTACATTTAGACTTCACATTTGCGGTTACTAAAATCAGAGAACGTTATCATAACAATATTGTTAAAGAGAAAATGAAATAACGGGTATGCAGTTAAAAGATGCTCCTAAAAGTGTCCTCAAATGAAGACAATAGCACTTAATGGGTTAATAAAACCAAACGGATACGGGGCTAAAGCGTGATTCCTCACTGCCATTCAGTTGCTGTGAGTTTGAATTCAGCTGCGTGTCATCTTCATAGGATATGTAATGTGTTATTTACTGTTGCCGTGTATGCTGGTCCTGGGCCTCGACGATTGGGGACGCTTTAACATGGTCATAGTTTACAGGATTTAAATAGACCCTAAAGAGTCTTTGGGGGTTAAAAAATGTGAAGGCACGTGCCAAGATACCCCCCACATACACACACACACACACATACACACACACCCCCGCCCGGCCCCCCACACACACACATACACACACCCACATACACACACACCATCCCCAACCCACCCACACACCACCACCACCCCAGACACGCCTTGTAATGGGACATACAGTAATATAATGTGTGCAAAATCAATACAGCCCTCGAAATATTCTTTCACCATTTATTAATTCACCAAATACAGTGAAAATGGCATTGTAATTTACAATGAATCATTCTCAGAATGTCATGACATTTTTTTTGCTTCATTACAGTCATAAAATGATGTTTTATTTTTCAAAATATTAAGGTTTCATGCACAACAAACCACTGTATATTTATTTATTTATGCTTTTTTATTTCCGTATTTATTTTCTTCAAAAGAATAGTACAAAAGAAATCAAATAAAAAAACAACAGCTTTTAAATGTCCACAGAATGTGTCAGATGCCAGCGAGTTATTCAATCACACTCGTAAACAGTGCAGTTTGATCTGCCATTTCTGACAAATCCATCAACAAAGCTCAAGTCACAGTATAAGAGTTATTAATAATAGTTTCACATTCATGTGTGCAAAAACCGAAACACATTCAAAAAGTCTGTTTTCACATTTCCAATACTGATATAGAATGAATTTAACGACCACGAGTATCCATTACTACTGTATTTCTGACTGACGCGACATCCTGACCAAAAATACAATAGTCTGTTGATGAATTGATTATAAGACTTAGACTAGCATATCATTTTACTTTTTAAATATTAAGTTATAAAAATACAAACATGAGTTTTGTTAAAAAGAAGCGTGCCGAGGGTATGAATATTGGCACCTAAGTCGACACCAGGATCGGATGGGGGGGTGGACAACTGTTTTTTTGTGCAAAATCAGTTTTTTCTTTGCTTTTTTTTAATGATTCATTTTATACAATCCCTGCTGGCGTTTTGCTTATACAAATCTTCCTATATTTCTTTATTTGGTACAGGACGGGGCTTTACTGGTGTTTATAATGGTGGAACGTGAAAAAAATCTGAATAATAAATTCAGTTCTGTACATCGGATTTCATCTTATAACAAAAACAACAGTAATCCTTACTGGCGTTCAGTACAATATGTGGCTGTAAAGACGGCTGCTAAATAAATAAATACATGACGTATGCACTGGACTCCTTTAATCAATTATTTTTCAATATCATTGTTATTTACTCGACGGGGCAGCTCCATAGTAATACACATTCTCTGTGTGCTTTCTCAAAGGGTACATACAGGTCTTAACAAAACGCACAAGATCTGACCTGCCCGTGAATGATAGATACGCCGCTCTCTCGGTTTGGAATGCATTTGGATTCGGCTGGTGCTGAAATGGACAGCTCTCTTTGAAAGCGGCTTTGCTTTTGATTAACCTTAGTTATGCATGTATCGAAATTAACTTGAAGCTCATGAACTATACAGCTATGGAATGGTGCTTACAATGGTTTTAGCTTCCAGTTCATTCATTCTTTTTTTTTACAGCTCATCTCGGAAGAAAAAGATGGTGGTTCTGAAATGGCAAGTCCATCCATCGCAACACATCGGCTGAGGCGGAAAGACGGAGCCGCTCCGGTCAGACACCCCATCATTGTTTCTGCGCAGTGCTGGTTTGAAGAAATCAGTGTTGGTTTGGAGATTTGCCAGCAACCCCAACAATCCCTCTTTCGTTTTCGCTCTTCTTTCCTCTTTGTTTTCCTCTTTCATCCGCTTTTCTTTTTCTTTGTGCCTCTTTCTGTTTACAATCCACGAACACATGCACAGCCAAAAGTGCTTTCAAATCGGTTAGGAAAATAAAAACGTGTTGTCAGTTTGTGTCGTTTACACGCCGGGCGAAGACTTGTCTGTCATTCCCTTCAGCACGTCGTCTATTCTGTCATCTTCAATAACCACTGCGGAGAGGAAAGGAGACAAGAACACAAACACAATGATTTCGATTCGGTTATGCAGCTTCACATGGGGCTCATCATGCACAATCGCCACTGGCAGGAGCAGATCCGTGTTTGATGTCATTAAGACCCGAAGAAGCGCTGGACTTGATTACATGCCAGTAGCGCCCTCGAAATGGTAGCGATTTCAACAGGCAACGGGTTATTATTATTATTATTATTATTATTATTATTATTATTATTATTATTATTATTATTATTATTATTATTATTATTATTATTATTCCTTTGCGAGTTTAAATAACTACACTCGAATCTCCAGGTAACAAGTGAGTGCCGCGCTTTGCTTCGCTTCGCTTTGCTTCGCTTCGGCGCTGTTGCTCAAAAGACAGGATAGCTACGGGATAGCTTCACGTTGTCTTTGACTAGGTCTGTTCACCAGTCATCAAACCCGCCTGAAGTGGAATGAAACATGTTCGATTTATTTATTTTACAAGAATTCCGCGCGCATAATAATGCATCTACATAAGATTCGGGTAAATTGCAGTAACTTTTTAAAAGTGCTTTCAGCTTGTTTAAATATAAAAGCTTTTCTTGCAAATCGACGTACTAATACAAACACGCATCTTTAGTGTACTGTACCAGTAGGATGGCTGTGAATTGATTCGCTTTCATGCATTACGGCTTAAACAAGCCCGTACTGATGAGACTGCTTTTGCGCAACTGATAAACAAGCGGAAACAAGCCTAATCTGGGTGATTCATTTTGCATTTCGCCTATCGTTTTCATGGCAGCCTGCTGTTGTTTTATATACAATAGGTAGCTCCTGTAGGCTGCGTGCCCGGAGCGACATGATATTCTCGCAGAAACATATCGCCTGCAAGGCAAGCTGACTCGCAAAGATCCGATTCTATCCATCATCGATTCATTTTACTGGGATTTTCTTTTTTGTTCGTTCGTAGTTAGAAAAGAAACCCAGACATAAATAATGTGATAGCATGCAGCCTGATCACGATGGTAATAATAATAATAATAATAATAATAATAATAATAATAATAATAATAATAATAATAATAATAATAATAATAATAATTAAACGGGTGCCCATTGAGCTGCACAGTATCAATATTTGATCGACAGCATCTATTTAACATTATCATATTATGGCTAATCGCTTACCTCGCTTGGCTCTGCCGATCTGTCCCAGCTTAGGTGGTCTCTTGGGCTGCGACCCCCCGAAGAAGGTGTTGGTGTCTTGTAGCCGACAGCTAAAGGAAATCTGACTTTCACTGTCAGTTCCGTAGCCAGCCATCTTCCCCTCGCTGTATGGCATGATCTCAGACATTATGGTACTACAAGTTTGGACAGCCGGACAGAGAAATAGAAATCTTGTTTTGCGAGGCGGATCAGGGACGCTAAATTGCACTTTCTTCTGCAGTTCTCCAAAACTTCTGTGAAATATAGACCTCTTCTCGTTGTCGCCTGTGAAGACTCTGCAGTGTTCAGTTACAGTATCGGATGTATAGTTGCCGTGCCCTCTCAGGTTACTGCCACCGCCGCCGCTCTTGCTGCTGCTGCTGCTGCTGCTGTGAATCTCTTGCAAAGACAGAGTGGAGTGTTCGCGTGTGCGCTCGAGATATCTTCTTGGAGAGGTCTGATGAGAAAAGTGGGAGACCCCGGGATCATAAAGGAGACCCGGGCGGAACAGTGAAGTCATCCATCCGGGTTACAGCGAGAGGGGGAGAGGTGGGGAGGGAGGGTGGGGGTGGGGGTGGGGGTGGGGGTGGGGGAGTCCGTAGGCTAGGAAAGAAATGAATCGAGCGACATCAACAGGCGAGATAGGAATAGTAATGAGAACTGCAGCAAAATAACAAGAAGCAATTCACACTCCAATTCATACTCCAATTCACACTTCAATTCACACTCCAATTCACACTCCAATTCACACTTCAGTTCACACTTCAATTCACACTCCAATTCACACTCCAATTCACACTTCAGTTCACACTTCAATTCACACTCCAATTCACACTCCAATTCACACTCCAATTCACACTTCAGTTCACACTTCAATTCACACTCCAATTCACACTCCAATTCACACTTCAGTTCACACTTCAATTCACACTTCAATTCCTGCAAGCGAATGAAGCTGGAGGGGCATCTGTATTATTATTATTTATTATTATTATTATTATTTTATTTCTTAGCAGACGCCCTTATCCAGGGCGACTTACAATTGGTACAAGATATCACATTATACATATTATACATTATTTCACATTATACAGATATCACATTATTTTATTTTTTTACATACAATTACCCATTTATACAGTTGGGTTTTTACTGGAGCAATCTAGGTAAAGTACCTTGCTCAAGGGTACAGCAGCAGTGTCCCCAACCTGGGACACTGCTGCTGTACCCTTGAGCAAGGTAAAAGTAAATATAAACTAGAAGTAGAACAATACTTCTAGTTTATAGTTACTTTTAAGAACATAAAGTTTACAAACGAGAGGAGGCCATTCAGCCCATCTTGCTCGTTTGGTTGTTAGTAGCTTATTGATCCCAGAATCTCATCAAGCAGCTTCTTGAAGGATCCCAGGGTGTCGGCTTCAACAAAATTACTGGGGAGTTGGTTCCAGACCCTCACAATTCTCTGTGTAAAAAAGTGCCTCCTGTTTTCTGTTCTGAATGCCCCTTTATCTAATCTCCATTTGTGACCCCTGGTCCTTATTTCTTTTTTTCAGGTTGAAAAAGTCCCCTGGGTCAAAATTGTTAATACCTTCTAGGATTCTGAATGCTTGAATCAGATCACTGCATAGTCTTCTTTGTTCAATATTTTTAATGTGGACTGTAGATCTATTACACACAGATTCAGTTTGTTGTTTATTTTCTTTACAATTATTTAGCGCCGATGCGTTACATCAAACATTCGGCTGCATTCCGTCGTTAAGAAATTGAAGCGCTATTACCGCTCACAGTGACTGGACATTAAAACTACAGTACCCTCGACTAGTCAAATCGGTCATTGTGTTTTTAACCAGTGTACATTAACGCAGGGATAGAAACCCATGCTGCTTAGCAGGGCCTCGCTTTCTACCTCTGAGGGTTTCAGATGAATCACGTTGAATTTGAACAACAGCAGCCACAGTGCTGTAGTAGGCGCTCGGTTGGTAGGTGTTTCTGGGTCCTGGGTAGGTACTGGTGTTCCATGTGCCTCGCACCCACTGACACTGTTATGGTAGGTGTTTCCAAAGCATTCTCTTAATCCCTGTACGTCACCTGCATATCTGTGTATCTCTTTATCAGCATGCGATGCAAATCCATGAAGAATAACACGGACATGCTGCCATGCAAATAGAGACGGAGGGAGAGAGAGAGAGAGAGAGAGAGAGAGAGAGAGAGAGAGAGAGAGAGAGAGAGAGAGAGAGAGAGAGAGAGAGAGAGAGAGAGAGAGAGAGAGAGAGAGAGATGTACATCGGTCTGACCCTTATTGGGCTAAGCCTGACGTGGCTGACACACTACGGAAGAGCTGAGCCAGGGATATGTAAGAAGGACCGACATGAGCACACAAGCACATGCGAGTATATCACATCGCTAATGATTTCCTACACTGCTGCTTGGGTGGCCTTGGATTCTATTCTCGACTTCACTTAAAGAGTAAGTAGCAAGTAACGGGGTGCTGAAAAATACAGCGTTACACACCCCCACGTGTTACTACAGCCGATTCAATAACGTGCCTGTCATTTTCATTTCCATTGTTAACATCCTGACAGCTTGGAACGTGCACAGTGCATTTTGTATTGGGAGCACTTTCCAGTAGGGATGATTTATCTCAGCAGAGTGGTTCTGTGTGGGAGGACGCCGGATCTGCACGTCAATAGAGTCTTAATGATCTCACGCAGTATTGTGTTCGGGTCTGACGGCTGCCCCTGCAGCGCCCGCTTACCGATTGTGCGCTCACAGCAGCGCCGCCTCTGCAGCCCAATTGCATGGGCTCAGGCTAAGATGCGCCTTACAATGCAGTGCTGTATGTAACCACTGCGAAACATTCATTGGACGGGCATGTTAACACCGCTGCTTTCTGTTTGAAAATGTTATAATGTTCCAGCAATCTGTTGTCAGAATGCGAAGAAAAAACGCTGTCGTAAAGAATGCGTCGCTTGGCATTGCAGAAATAGGTATTTCAGACACACACAAAACCAGTGCTTCGTTGTGTTTCTGAAATACAGTAAGAGAACAAAGATTAGTTGGTATTGTGGATTATTGTGTACATTCGTTATGTCCATTTGCATTTAATACTAAATAAGCACTAGAAAGAACTGCGTAGTGTCTTCTGCTATTCATTTAGAAATCACCCGAATAGCTTTTCATTTATAAATTCCTCGATGAGCTATAGGCGGTACACTATATCTTCTAAATTGAATCAATTACATTGGTTACTACAGAACTACGTTTAAATAACAATGGTTCTTTATAGAACCTAAAACAGATAAGGGTTCCAGAGAAAGGACTGGAGAGCATCTCGTTCTGTATGTGCTGTTTATATTCAATGAATGTCGGGGAGGACGAGGGAAGATGGTTTGGCATTACAACCTTAATCCTCTGGGGTTTGGCTGTTTCTTTTGTGTCCTCCTACTCGCGCTCCTCTGCGTCAATTACCTGACTGAGTTATTCAGAACCACGGACAGCGCTTCAAAACGCGTCCGCCGGGCACGCCGCCCTGGCCACGGCATTGCTGTAGGGGTGTGGCACTCAGCTGCCTGTAATCTCCCTATGAGAACTGTCAACATGTCTACTCATCGAGCGAGAGACAGAGAGAGAGAGAGAGAGAGAGAGAGAGAGAGAGAGAGAGAGAGAGAGAGAGAGAGAGAGAGAGAGAGAGAGAGAGAGAGAGAGAGAGTAGAGAGAGAGAGAGAGAGAGAGAGAGAGAGAGAGAGAGAGAGAGAGAGAGAGAGAGAGAGAGAGAGAGAGAGAGAGAGAGAGAGAGAGAGAGAGAGAGAGAGAGAGAGAGAGAGAGAGAGAGAGAGATGTACATCGGTCTGACCCTATTGGGCTAAGCCTGACGTGGCTGACACACTACGGAAGAGCTGAGCCAGGGATATGTAAGAAGGACCGACATGAGCACACAAGCACATGCGAGTATATCACATCGCTAATGATTTCCTACACTGCTGCTTGGGTGGCCTTGGATTCTATTCTCGACTTCACTTAAAGAGTAAGTAGCAAGTAACGGGGTGCTGAAAAATACAGCGTTACACACCCCCACGTGTTACTACAGCCGATTCAATAACGTGCCTGTCATTTTCATTTCCATTGTTAACATCCTGACAGCTTTTACAATTCTAACTTTAAAGACGGTTTCAAAGCTATTTTCAAAATGGTTCTTTCAACACTGACACAGATAACGGTGCAGCTAATTTCAGTACAATGGAGTGACCTGGGGAAGCGGGTCCACGTAGCTCTAATTTCGGTGCAGTGAAGTGACGTGGGGAAGCGGGTCTACATAGTTCTGCTGACCCCCCAGACCACACACCTAGCTGCAGTGGCTTGAATTTAGCATGCTTTGACCTTCGTGACAGTTTCTCATATTGATCTAGTCCCCATTGCGCTCCCATCTGGAATACAGTCGATGCCCGATGACCTCTGGAATCATAATAACTGAGACACGGCCTGCTTATAGAAGCGTTATATAATATTCTAATATCTCTTGCACCAGTATAATAAAATACAAAAAAACAGAAGCGAGGACAGGGACAAGCATACATTTAAACGCCATCAAAAAGCAATTGCGTGAGTATCCATCTTTAAATCCTCAATAAACAGAACGAAGAACATACAGTATGGTGAAGTGTGGGAACATATTGATAATCCATTCATAACATCTGTTGCTGAAGCTAGAGGAAAGAAGGACACACACACACACACACACACACACACACACACACACACACACACACACACACACTATATATCTATATATACCTCACGGTCTTCATTTTCCACTGGACACGTATCTGAGGTTAGGACAGGCAACGGGAGTTCTCTCTGCTATTCCGAGAGAGTCACGGGTCATCATGGGAGACAGAGCTACTTAATTGAGAGTTTCAGAGACTGTAGGACAAGTATTCAAGCCCCCCTGTTAATGTTGCATAACTTCAGGGCTGCATGCGGGCGCATGCAACGTAACACTGACTTCACAAAGCCCCTTATACAGCTTTCTTTACAGTAATGAAAACACAGTTGTAATGTTATCACAAAATTAGAACTCAATCGTGAAACAAAACGAACCGAACTAAACTAAACGGGCACTCTAGTGAGAACAATACAACCCTGCACATGCAGTCACACCTCCAATTAAAACGAAGCGGTAAGTTTGTAGCGGAGTGCGGAGCCGCTGTGTTGTATTCCATGGCTCTCCTGTTTTGGCTTGCTCACCAGGCCTGCTAGCCAGCTGACTGGATTGGTTTCCCCTGCTTCTAATTACCGGACGATCTGCTGGCACTGAAGGCTTAAAAAACTCTCAAACGCACTGTGTTTCCAAGCTTGCTATTACCAACCCCCCCGGAGTGCAATCTCTTCATTGCATTCTGAGCTGTGTCGAGTTATTTCTCAGTTCAATCGCTGTGTCGCGGCCTCGTTTTTTATTGTTCCTTGGGGTCCCTGTTGTTTTGTGCGTGTTGTATTGTGATCAGCCCAATAACTGACTGCCAGTCATTCCTTACTTACACTATGACTATCAGAATAATGATGGCTGGAACATCATTAGAATGCCATTGAAAGTCCTGATTAGTGACTTTATTGCTCTCTGGAAATTGCCCTTTATTTAGTAAAAAATTTTTTAAAAAAAACAGGTCAAGCAAACGAGCAGGTCAGTGAAAGCTTGTCTGCTTCCTATCGCCTGCACTGTAGCAGAGGAGCGCAGTGGGAATGTGTCCTGCAGTGCTGATAAATGCCAGCTGCTGGTGAGGCAGTCCTGGATGTTGATTATGATTCTCTAGCTTAGTCGCTGGAATGGGGTTCAGATGTCAGCTGCGTGTCTACAGTAATTGGCAGTCACTCGCTGAGATCTTAGAATGTTCTGTTTTCAAGAGGCTTCTCGGGATTATGCATACGCTTCACTTCCAAGAACAGCACTACTGTCAATTTATTTTTAATAATAATTTTAAAAAAACTCAGCAACGAGTCAGAATGTATCTTTGAGATGCTGGCGTGCAGCTGAAACTATCGAGACAGTGCTGTCACCACGTCCTCTCCGCTAACGGCCTCAACTGGTAAACATTATGCTAATGGAGAAGAAAAAACACGTGCAGAACACTTTCACTCGTCAAAACGTATTACTGTATTGCCAAGATGTGGAATGTGAGCAGCAACGTGCCTCAGAGCACTGATGTTCTCACTGCTGAGCCGCTGCACAGCACAATGACAGACAGCAACGTGCCTCAGAGCCCTGGACCTCACTGCTGAGCCGCTGCACAGCACAATGACAGACAGCAACGTGCCTCAGAGCCATGGACCTTCTCACTGCTGAGCCGCTGCACAGCACAATGACAGACAGCAACGTGCCTCAGAGCCCTGGACCTCACTGCTGAGCCGCTGCACAGCACAATGACAGACAGCATCGTGCCTCAGAGCCCTGGACCCCACTGCTGAGCCGCTGCACAGCACAATGACAGACAGCAACGTGCCTCAGAGCCCTGGACCTTCTCACTGCTGAGACGCTGCACAGCACAATGACAGACAGCAACGTGCCTCAGAGCCCTGGACCTCACTGCTGAGCCGCTGCACAGCACAATGACAGACAGCAACGTGCCTCAGAGCACTGATGTTCTCACTGCTGAGACGCTGCACAGCACAATGACAGACAGCAACGTGCCTCAGAGCCCTGGACCTCACTGCTGAGCCGCTGCACAGCACAATGACAGACAGCAACGTGCCTCAGAGCCATGGACCTTCTCACTGCTGAGCCGCTGCACAGCACAATGACAGACAGCAACGTGCCTCAGAGCCCTGGACCTCACTGCTGAGCCGCTGCACAGCACAATGACAGACAGCATCGTGCCTCAGAGCCCTGGACCCCACTGCTGAGCCGCTGCACAGCACAATGACAGACAGCAACGTGCCTCAGAGCCCTGGACCTTCTCACTGCTGAGACGCTGCACAGCACAATGACAGACAGCAACGTGCCTCAGAGCCCTGGACCTCACTGCTGAGCCGCTGCACAGCACAATGACAGACAGCAACGTGCCTCAGAGCCATGGACCTTCTCGCTGAACTCTTATAAACACCTTTGCATGACTGACCTTCCTCCCAGACTCCAGGATAAGGTGGGACTGCTCGTCTCTTCACTTCTCCTATTTCTGGTGTAGCAGCCGGTTGTATGTGTATTTAAAACCAAAAAAAAATTAAACAAAACTTGCAAAAAAACGATGTGCATTTGAAATGTGCTGAAATGAGACCGAGGCTGGGTTTTGTGATCATGTGATCCGTGCAGTGCTCAGCCAGGCTTGCTGTGCCGCTCAATAAACCACATGGTTTGGAAGCTATCCCCCAGTGCCACCTTGTGGACAGTTGAGAAGATTCCTGGAGTCTAACCCACAGACTGCAAACAGTACTGCTACCAATCCACAGCAATGGAGGGTTACTGTGAAGGGTAAACACAATGCACTCGCATTCAAGATACCTTTTATTTTACAGCAGTTTTAAAAAAAAACAATTGAGCACTACAGAAATCATTTAAATAGACCAGAATGAGGTAACCACTCCCCCGTGACTGAATTATTCCATTATTAAACCCCTGAACAGAGCCGGCCTGGTCGAGGCACACAGTGACATCTGGTGAGCAAAAGTTTATTGTGCAGTATGGCGCTGGGCTGGAGCTGAGACTTCAGGATTAACTGTTACAATGTCACTGCTGCTCTCCCTGCACACAGCATGTCACTGTGGAGCTGTCCACACTGCAGAGCTGAGACTTAAGGATTAACTGTTACAATGTCACTGCTGCTCTCCCTGCACACAGCATGTCACTGTGGAGCTGTCCACACTGCAGAGCTGAGACTTCAGGATTAACTGTTACAATGTCACTGCTGCTCTCCTCCCTGCACACAGCATGTCACTGTGGAGCTGTCCACACTGCAGAGCTGAGACTTCAGGATTAACTGTTACAATGTCACTGCTGCTCTCCCTGCACACAGCATGTCACTGTGGAGCTGTCCACACTGCAGAGCTGAGACTTAAGGATTAACTGTTACAATGTCACTGCTGCTCTCCTCCCTGCACACAGCATGTCACTGTGGAGCTGTCCACACTGCAGAGCTGAGACTTCAGGATTAACTGTTACAATGTCACTGCTGCTCTCCCTGCACACAGCATGTCACTGTGGAGCTGTCCACACTGCAGAGCTGAGACTTCAGGATTAACTGTTACAATGTCACTGCTGCTCTCCCTGCACACAGCATGTCACTGTGGAGCTGTCCACACTGCAGAGCTGAGACTTCAGGATTAACTGTTACAATGTCACTGCTGCTCTCCCTGCACACAGCATGTCACTGTGGAGCTGTCCACACTGCAGAGCTGAGACTTCAGGATTAACTGTTACAATGTCACTGCTGCTCTCCCTGCACACAGCATGTCACTGTGGAGCTGTCCACACTGCAGAGCTGAGACTTCAGGATTAACTGTTACAATGTCACTGCTGCTCTCCCTGCACACAGCATGTCACTGTGGAGCTGTCCACACTGCAGAGCTGAGACTTCAGGATTAACTGTTACAATGTCACTGCTGCTCTCCCTGCACACAGCATGTCACTGTGGAGCTGTCCACACTGCAGAGCTGAGACTTCAGGATTAACTGTTACAATGTCACTGCTGCTCTCCTCCCTGCACACAGCATGTCACAGTGGAGCTGTCCACACTGCAGAGCTGTGCGGTCCTGTGGGCTTGCAGCTCCACCAAGTCAAAAGGCACTTTCAGTTGTTTTATTATTACTGTTCTTTGCCATGGAAAAGCATGTCAGCTACTTTAACCCTACTCTGCACTACATGTTGTGACAGACAAAGCTTCAGTTAAAGCTATTGGAATGACCCCCATCTTCCGCCCCAGCGTAGGTAAAGCCACAGCGTGCTGAGCCCCTAAGCCAGGGTATGAAGATGCAGCTTCATTCAGTATCCAACCCCACTGCCACACAACTCACACTTCGCATTGATAAAAAGGCACTTCATGAATAATATTCATTAATAAAATACACAGTGTGTGTGCATAGAGCGGGGTCAGGCCTGGTAGAGGGGCACCACCCTGGACACAGCGCTCCGGCAGATGGGGCAGTTTGGAGAGGGCAGTGCCTGGTAGCATCTGAAGCAGCAGCAGACATGTCCGCAGTTGAGGAGCACGCAGCCGCGGGGCCGGGACAGGCAGATCACACAGGCGTTCTCTGTGATCTCTGCATCCCTCTCCTCTTCCTCCTCTCCTGCTGACTGCCTGACCCCCAGCCCTCCCAGACTCATCCTCTCAAACTCCCTGCGCCTCTCCTCTCTCTCTCGCTTCTCCCGCAGCCTCTTGTAGTGCCTCCAGGCCACCGCCAGCAGAATCGCGGCCCCAGCCAGCCCGCACAGCGCCGCCAGAACTCGCCAGACCCTGGCGTGGCCCTCCTGCTCCCCCAGCAGGCTCTCGAAGTCCAAGGGGCTCAGGAAGTACTCAGAGCCATCGCTGGGCGGCCGCAGCTTGACCACACCGTCTGTGTCCAGGATGAGCTCTCCCACGCCGGTCAGCACGGCCCCCACCTTCACCATTTCCTCGGTCTCCAGCACCCCCTTGGGCTTCTCCCCACTCAGGTAGTGCCCGATGATCTCACTAAAGCCGTGCATCGCCTGGTGGAACTTCTCGTGCACGACCTCCAGGTGCAGGCTGGACGCCTCCAGGGGGCTGAGGACCCGGACCGATCCACCAGCATGGGCCGTCACCAGGTCAAAGGGCACTGTGTACACCCGCTGGTGCAGGGTCTTCTCACTGTCCATCCTGTGGGGGTGGAGGGGAGAGAGTGCGGTCAGCATCGTTGTTGAATTAAATAGATGTACACTGTGTTTCTTTGTGGGAGAGTGGGATGAGAGCTGCTTAAAAGAAGACCTCTGTACAGACAGATATGTCTCTACGTCATTTTAAAAACAAAACTGTACCTGCTGTCAAGTAGCAAAATTAAAGTAGACACCACCATTTACTAACTGTCTTATGTAAAGCACCCTGGCTCTTCATCTTCCACCAATCAGGGAATAAGAGCTTGGTGAAGCCAAGGGGACCCCCTCCCTCCCCGTCTCCTACCAGCTGAGGGGACCCCCTCCCTCCCCGTCTCCTACCAGCTGAGGGGACCCCTCCCCTCCCGTCTCCTACCAGCTGAGGGGACCCCTCCCTCCCGTCTCCTACCAGCTGAGGGGACCCCCTCCCTCCCCGTCTCCTACCAGCTGAGGGGAACCCCTCCCTCCCCGTCTCATACCAGCTGAGTGGACCCCTCCCTCCCTCCCTCCCTCCCTGTCTCCTACCAGTTGCGGGCGATGTTGTTCCACACCAGCTTGTGTTCCTTCAGAATGAGTTTCTGGATGACTCCGAAGCAGTTCTCCTGGTATTGGCTCCTGAGCGGCTCCCCGAGCGGCTGCACTGCCCCTGGGAACAAGAGCACACCTGAGTGAGTCAGCTGACTGAGCCCTGAGCCCTGCACCCTGCACCCTCCCGCCCTGCCTATACCCTGCCCCCAGCCTGCACCCTGCACCCTGCCCCATAGCCTGCCCCTGCCCCCAGCCTGCACCCTCCACTCCTGCCCCCAGGCTGCACCCTGCCCTCCAGCCTGCACCCTGCACCATCACCCTGCACCCTGCCCTCCAGCCTGCACCCTGCCTCCCAGCCTGCACCATCACCCTGCACCCTGCCCCCCAGCCTATACCCTGCACCCTGCACCCTGCCTCCCAGCCTGCACCATCACCCTGCAACCTCCACCCTGCCCCCAGCATGCACCCTGCCCCCAGCCTGCATCCTGCACCCTGCACCCCAGCCTACACGCTGCACCCTCCACCCTGCCCCCCAGCCTGCACCCTGCCTGCACCCTCACCCTGCACCCTCCACCCTGCCCCCAGCCTGCACCCCTGCCTGCACCCTCACCCTGCACCTCCACCCTGCCCCCAGCCTGCACCCTGCCTCCCAGCCTGCACCATCACCCTGCAACCTCCACCCTGCCCCCAGCCTGTACCCTGCCCCAGCCTGCATCCTGCACCCTGCACCCTGCCCCCAGCCTACACACTGCACCCTCCACCCTGCCCCCAGCCTGCACCCTGCCTGCACCCCTCACCCCTGCACCCTCCACCCTGCCCCCAGCCTGCACCCTGCCTGCACCCTCACCCTGCACCCTCCACCCTGCCCCCCAGCCTGCACCCTGCCCCCCAGCCTACACACTGCACCCTCCACCCTGCCCCCCAGCCTGCCTCACGGAGCAGGGACATATGGTCCAGTCTGGTTCAGACCAGACTTTACAGAGATGGTAAATCAAGGAGAAAGGAGCAGTCTGGAGTAAATGTACTGACAATGTATTTAAACAAGCTTGTAAAATCAATAACTAATTCACATGGATGTGTGTGTGTCTGTCTGCCTCTCTAGACAGTCCACAGTGCAGACAGAGCACCAAACTATATCAAGAACGAGGCTAGCATTTACCTTCAATAATAACGTACCGCAAACACTTCCCCGGCGTGGCGTTCAGGATGGCAACCAGCTGCTCGTCAAGGGGCAACATTGGGGCATCCTGGAAAACATAAACCCAAAACAGAACGTGAACAACCGCGTGGTTACTGGAATATACCCAAAAACCAGCCCGCACCCACAGAAAAGGGGCTGAATCCAAGAAAGCACCTAGATTCTTTAAGTGCTGTGTGGCTCAGTCTACTGTGCTGGCTGCTTGTAAAGACCAGGGTGAAAGTATCCCCCCTGCACTGTGCTCACTAGCCCCTGGCGTCTCCACAGTGCTTCGTTACCTTTAGCTTGCCCACAGTTTTGCTTTTCCTCCTGTAAATGTAGAAAAAGAGTCCTGATAACGCGACGCTGGAGCCCAGACAGATGAGCTCCAACGAGCTAATGGGGATGCTGTCCATCTTCCAAAATCTGCAGCTTAATATGTTATCTCTGCAGAAAAGAAAGAAAGAAAAAAACAGGAATTAAATTGAATTAGAACACACAGGGCTGGCTTCACAGACCCAGACTGGCACTACTATTGCACTAGCTAATGTTACCTCAGACTAGCGCTAATCAGGGTCTGGAAACATCACTAATGTTATAGACTAGCGCTAATCAGGGTCTGGAAACATCACTAATGTTATAGACTAGCACTAATCAGGGTCTGGAAACATCACTAATGTTATAGACTAGCACTAATCAGGGTCTGGAAACATCACTAATGTTATAGACTAGCGCTAATCAGGGTCTGGAAACATCACTAATGTTATAGACTAGCGCTAATCAGGGTCTGGAAACATCACTAATGTTATAGACTAGCACTACATCCTCCCCTAAGGTATCACTTTAGAAACACTAAAGCAATGTTTGTCTTTTTAAATTCAGCACTATGAAGTGTTTTATAGTTACGGATGGCATACCCAAGGTACTAACTGATTAGTGCTAGTCTGAGGTAACATTAGTGATGTTTCCAGACCCTGATTACCGTTCTGGTCGCCTCGTTACAAAAAGGATATTGCTGCTCTAGAAAGAGTGCAAAGAAGAGCGACCAGAATTATCCCGGATTTAAAAGGCATGTCGTATGCAGACAGGCTAAAAGAATTGAATCTATTCAGTCTTGAACAAAGAAGACTATGCGGCGATCTGATTCAAGCATTCAAAATCCTAAAAGGTATAGACAATGTCGACCCAGGGGACTTTTTTATCCTGAAAAAAGAAACAAGGACCAGGGCTGTGTGGTCCAGTGGTTAAAGAAAAGGGCTTGTAACCAGGAGGTCCCCGGTTCAAATCCCACCTCAGCCACTCACTCATTGTGTGACCCTGAGCAAGTCACTTAACCTCCTTGTGCTCCGTCTTTCGGGTGAGATGTAATTGTAAGTGACTCTGCAGCTGATGCATAGTTCACACACCCTAGTCTCTGTAAGTCGCCTTGGATAAAGGCATCTGCTAAATAAACAAATAATTAATTAATTAGATAAAGGGGCATTCAGAACAGAAAATAGGATTGTGAGGGTCTGGAACCAACTCCCCAGTAATGTTGTTGAAGCTGACACCCTGGGATCCTTCAAGAAGCTGCTTGATGAGATTCTGGGATCAATAAGCTACTAACAACCAAACGAGCAAGATGGGCTGAATGGCCCTTTCTTATGTTCTTAACTTAGCAAATATGCTAAGCTGATTTCTGCCCCACCCTTGAGGGGGAATGCCAAGGGGAAATGTACCTTCACTTGTGTGATGCATTCGGTCACTCACCACAAAGAAAAGAAGCTTTGCGGGGTTCTGATTTTGAATAGCTTTGTTCTCTGTTGTACAGTAACCTCACACAGACAGACAGCAGCACGGCGCGTGCAGGTCACCGCTGTGAGTGATACACTCTCTCACACAAGGTCACAATGAGTCAGTGCCTGATCTGGGATTTCAAACAGAGATCTTGTCATAGGCACCTGTAGGCTTTACTGCCTGCTTAGACCAAACAAAGCATGGTACAGTGTCAGTAGAACACACACACACGTCCCTGCTTGGGGTCAGACTCTACCTTATGTATTTAGCCTCAGTTAAATGCCCTCAGTATAAAAGCAGCCTCTGACAGGGCTGCTCTTTGAACACAGGAAGTTTCAAATAATATGACTGCATATTTCTTTTCTGGATATATCTATATCTATAGATATATATTGCATAGCAGTCTGATCCATTCCAGGTTTTATGTGGAGTCTAAATCAGCCACAGTGTATAGGTAGCGTGCCGAGGCATATACGTAAGAGGATACAGATCCTAGCTTATTAAAAAGACAAACAAATTGAAATCCAGAATCCTCTTGTTTTGGCAAATATCGAAAGCGTTGCCTGAACATGTTGAAGTTTGTACAGTACTAGCAATGACACCTCTGTGCTCACCCAAAGATATTACATTGCATGCCTCTACTGATTGTGTAAGCACAGCGCTGACTGTGTTTCTGATATTATTATTAGTTTCTTAAGATTATAATCAATATATGGCTAGTAGTTTTTTTTTCGCTTCATTTAAATACACGGAAAACCCCTACAGAACAAGCCCAGGTCACTGCTTGCTCGCTCGTCCCTGTGCTGTGTCACGCCGGTACCCGACACGTTCTCTTTCACTGTTTATTTTGCACTGCGCCGGGTTTACTTCTGGTTTACTGGGTTAAACAATATTTTATATTAATTAAACACCAAAACTACAGAAGAAGTGGAATTGATCACAAAAGTCAACCTGTACCTTTCCCGACAGCTTCCTCCGAATCAGTCATGAAGATCCTTCCTCTTAGCCACATACTGCAATGTGGGAGTTGTAGTTCATTCAGTCCAGACATCAAGCCCCAGACGTCATTGCCGCCCTCCTGTGCATTGCTCGACGGGAATTGTAGTCCTGTTACTGCTGGCACGCCGAAAGAAAGCAGAAAGAGGTCACGAGTTGTTCCGTCCCTCCTGTAAATAATGTTGCTATTATTACGTCACTTCAAGCTTGAAGTTTTATTATGCATATGGTTGTAATCGTGTCGATAATGAACCAAAAGTTATAGCTTTATTACACGGTGCTATGCTTTTACTTTGGGAAACGTTCAGAACAAACCTCTTGCGTAGTGTATTTTTATTTTTTTTATTTGTCAATAATCTTGTACAACAGCTGAATGCAAAGGGATTTAATCAACCCTCAGGTCAAATACAGTGTGTTTCATACAGAAGACTGGCTCTCCAACAATCAAAAAAACAAAAAAAGCCAGCAATCAAAAACAAATTCACATACAATCGTAACAATTTCATTACATTAAACAAGGCTTAAGAATAACAAGATAACAACATACAAGCAGTCAGCTGGGCAGCGGTTTGAAAAACAGTGTGACAGTGCAGAGGACCTGGAGCGGTTTGAGAAACAGTGTGACAGTGCAGAGGACCTGGAGCGGTTTGAGAAACAGTGTGACAGTGCAGAGGACCTGGAGCGGTGTGGACACTCCAGGACCTGAAACAGTGTGACAGGGCAGAGGACCTGGAGCGGTTTGAGAAACAGTGTGACAGTGCAGAGGACCTGGAGCGGTTTGAAAAACAGTGTGACAGGGCAGAGGACCTGGAGCGGTTTGAGAAACAGTGTGACAGTGCAGAGGACCTGGAGCGGTGTGGACACTCCAGGACCTGAAACAGTGTGACAGGGCAGAGGACCTGGAGCGGTTTGAGAAACAGTGTGACAGGGCAGAGGACCTGGAGCGGTGTGGACACTCCAGGATCTGAAACAGTGTGACAGGGCAGAGGACCTGGAGCGGTGTGGACACTCCAGGACCTGAAACAGTGTGACAGTGCAGAGGACCTGGAGCGGTTTGGACACTCCAGGACCTGCTCAGACCGTCCTGTGTCCCGCAGTCTTGTCATCGTCTGGTCTTTCCCTCACAATAATGGCACTCGGTTGAATGCAGCGCTCTGTGGCTTCTTGCAGTTATTGTTATTAATCCGTAATGAATTACAAACTGATTTGGTTTAAAATCGTGTCATTTAGTGTTGGATCCACCCTTTATCTATCAGATATATAAATGGAGATATTCACTGCATGTGGGAGCGTTGTTGACACTGGCTATCTGTCTGCATAGACGCAATGCAGTGCTGAAGTGGACCTCGTCTTCCCTATCCAATGTAGCGGAACAGAACTGTGACGTCATTTAAGGACAAGTATAAATCGAGCAGGGTAAGGGCCAATCAGGAGTTCACTCTGTACTTCAATGATGTCACAATGTGTACTTCCACAAATCACATTTAACTAGAAGGGTGAGCGCCAGAGTTTAAATCATGATCGGAACACTGTGAGAGAAGTGATGTGGCTAATCTGAAAGCGATGTCATAGTAAAGAAAAGGTCAAAATCTCTGACAGTACTGGAGTTATCAGACAACCTCACAAAGATCCACTCCAAGGAGGAACAAACAGGAAACACAACATTCAGAGCTGGCATATTTAAAGGCATCTGACTGAAGTTTCTGTTTACTCCCTGTGTGTTTCCTGTGTGCTTCCTGTGTGCTTCCTGTGTGCTTCCTGTGTGCTGGTTGAACAGACACTGAGCAGAGTGACACAGAAACACCAGACAATGCCTTTCAGACAACAGCTATGGGAGTCGCACACCAATGCATGGTCAAATCTCACTAGACGGGGTCAAGACTTTACCAGTCTTTTTTTATTCTTTTTCAGCTTTAATATCTTTACCAACAAACCAGTATGTATCCTTTGCAGAACACAGCTGTTATTATAAATATTTGATCAAAACAAGAACAACTTATATTTAACAGACAAGAACAAAGATCTGGTGGTGCACTCTCATAATGAAGGACATAAATATAAAGACAGCGTGTATTGTAGCTCTCTTTCTCGCTCAGGTTTTTCTCTTGAATTCCAGCATTATTTTGTCTTTTCCACAGTAAAGTCCAGTGCCTGGCTTCAGCCTCTCTACCACACCTCGCAGCGCTGGCCCGAGTTCATCGGAGAGCCCGTGGGACACTTGAAGTGTTCCGCAAAGTCTTTGGAGTTGGAGAGCGTGCCGATGACCCGGAACTTGGGAGGGCTGTGGGGGTCGGTCATCAGCCCCTCGTGGGCACTCTCGGGGGTCCGAACCGAGCACCAGACCTGGAGAGAATTAAACAGAGAAACAGGATGGGAATCCAGCAGTACCCTGGTACAGGGTCATAAACCAATAGCAATAGTAGCATCACATTGTTTTTAATATTTAGATCCACATACCATAAAAGATATATAGGAACATATTATTAGCCTTTTCAATCCCCCTGTTTATTAGCACTGTAACCCTGCGACTCTTTGCTGCTCCGGCTGCCTCACCTGTGCAAATCCCACGAAGAAGAGCTGGTGGTTGTTGAGCCCCACGGCCGGGAGCAGCTTCTCCTCACCGTTCCTCTGGAGCCACGACCGGTATGCCTGCGAGGATCAGAAAGGATATTGGGAATTAGAGCAGTGACTGAGATACACACACTCGCACAGCAGAGGAGTGTGCTGGAAGTGCAAATCACCAGTCAACAGCTGCCTGTATCTTCAAGTGCACTGCAAACGCATGACTTGTATATTACTGAAGCTAATATATTTGGATACAGAACAATGTATTACTGTAGCTGTAGTACGTAGGTATGGCACAATGTATTGTTTTGAACATTTGAATAACCATCATGTTATAAAGCAGTCCTTGTTTACAAAGACTGTAGCGTTGAGAAGAAGTCTCCTCTGAGAAGAGAAGCTCAGAGGGTGTGTTGAACCGTGAGCCTCTCCCTGCCCAGTGCACCTACGTGATAGGCAGCTTTGAGACCCCCGTTGTCAGCGATGTTCTCCCCCAGGGTTTGCTTGCCATTGATGTGCTCTGCGTTGATTGTGTACTGGGTGTACTGCTCCTCCATGCACTCTGTGCGGTTCTTAAAGGCCTCCAGCGAGGAATTCTGCCACCAGGGGCGAAGGTTCCCGTCCTTATCATATTCCCGTCCTGCCAGGAAGAAGGAAGCACAGCTGAGTGAGATGAGAATACGAAACGGCTGCAAAGCTTTTCAGTGCATTTATTCCTATGTGCCGACCAACGCTCATGACAGAGTTACAGTGGCAAGGAGCACCCTTAGGGACACCGTGCTGTCTCTATCCGGACGCTATAGAACACATCCCAGCGTCTTCACACAGATATTGGGTTGAATGTGCTGGTTGAAGCGTTCAGTGGAATCACATCCACGCTGAAAGTGACAGACCTTGGTCATCGAAGGCGTGTGTTAACTCGTGACCCATCACCACTCCGATTCCACCAAAGTTCAGAGCCCTAGAAAGAAAACATGTCAAAAAATAAAGTTTTCTGAAACAAAACTTCTTTCTTGCTCAAATTCCAAGGTGTGAAATGTCAATACAATAGTCTGTTAGACAGGTGTGTGTTTAAGACCATTGGTAGCAAAGGGTCTTCTGTATTTAGTGACTACTCTGCTGTGCAGATTTTCTATGATAAAGCTTCCCCTGCCTGGTGTTATTTGCACGGGATTCTGCTCTGTTTAGATTAGTTTAGAAATTCAGACTGCTTGCATCTGCAGCTCTATGGCAGAACAGAGTTGGGCTTACTTGGGGTGGTCCCTGGCATAGAAGGGGGCCTGCAGGATGCCCGCTGGGAAGACAATCCCGTTCTTCGTCGGCATGTAATAAGCATTGACTGTAGGGGGCGTCATACTCCACCTGGACAGGTGAGAGAGAGAGAGAGAGAGAGACAGCATGGACGACCTCATTCACCTGCGACGTTCCATTCTGCTCTATCAATTCATTTGTCCTTTACCAGGACAGGACAATATGTAAGGTACTCCACACACAGGACAATGTGTAAGGTACTCCACACAAGGACAATGTGTAAGGTACTCCACACAGGACAATGTGTAAGGTACTCCACACACAGGACAATGTGTAAGGTACTCCACACACAGGACAATGTGTAAGGTACTCCACACACAGGACAATGTGTAAGGTACTCCACACACAGGACAATGTGTAAGGTACTCCACACAGGACAATGTGTAAGGTACTCCACACACAGGACAATGTGTAAGTTACTCCACACAGGACAATGTGTAAGGTACTCCACACACTCTGCTCCGAGAGCCCTACAGGTTTCACAATAGTCCACAGCATCATGCTAGAGCTGAGAGACTGAGGCTGCTTCCACACTGGAATGACCTGGGAGCCCAGAGCTTCCACATTCCTGCTGCTTTGACATGAAATGAGATTTTAAGTGCAGTATCCCACAGTACAACGACACAGGGAAAGCACAGGGGCATGACTTTAATAAAGGAACGGTCATTGTGCTTCTCAGGTAAACTCACTGGTCCTTGTTGGGTGCTTTCCGGAGCTGGTCTGCCATCACTTTGGCTGAGAAGTTGTAGAAGTTCAACATGTTCTGGAAGAAGGAGTCTTCAGAAACGTCGTACTGAGGAAAGAGAACAATACCGTCCATCACCCACCATCAACACAACAGAATCCAATGCAGCGTCCTTTATCAGTCAATGAAATGATCTAACATCTGTGCCCTCAGATTAGTACTCACTCCATCATAAATATCATCCAGATCTTTGTTATCCAGAATGAAATCAGGAAACCCGATCATGTCGTAGATGGCATCCGCCTGAAACAGGAGAGGTTTTTAATCATTCCCTGCACTTCTTTTTCCACAGTAGATGCTGTCGTCACAGCTAAAGCACAGAGAAACACCAGCGCACTGCATACTACCTGTCTCCTAGCTGTATGCAAAAAATAAATGCATGCATGGATTACAAGCATCCCTTACTTTTTCTTTAGCTGCTTTTCGGGTCTGGCTATCCATCCAGCTGAGCTCATCTAGTCCCTCCTTGAAAGCGGATCTGATTTCATTGATCATTCCCTCCGCCTGCGGGAGAAAGAGGAAAGATAACACTGCAGTGAGACATAGCCTAGGGTAGGCAGTACAGCACGACAGCAGAGTGAAACGCTGAAATCACGCTGAAATCCGTTTACTCCAGCACCACGCGTGGCCCATTTATAATTCAGAGCTTTCAATACAGCTCAGTCCTTTAACTGTGAGGTGCACCAGCACTGTGTTACTGTTGAACTGAACGTTTAACTGCAGAGCCCATTCATTCCACAAGGTGGCAGTCACGCACATGTAATTTCACAAACTCACAGCTCTCCTGTTTTCCTCATTGTTGAGTCGAGTGCCAACTCAGAACAATTTAGACCAAACCCACGCTGTTAACTTGGTGTTACTATTTCAGGGAAAGTGTGGATATTGGAATTGAGGTTTTGGCTGCACTGTAGAATCTTACTGAGAAGATTAGAAATGAGTGAGGTTTGCTTCAAGTTGGATTTTGGTAAAGGTTTGAACATTAAGCAAACAGCTGAAAAGTGTGTCTTTGGACCTGAAACAGAAAGTTACATTAGTGGGAGTGGAGTGCTGATGAGACTGGTTTTATTATTGAGGGGTTGTTGTGTGTACTAAGGGCACAGGTAAGGGGATAGGGGAAGGCTGGGCACTCACAATCTCTTTGCTGTGCTTGTCGAATGTAGCCTTAACGAACAGCGCCCCGAGAGCAAAGCCCAGCGTGTCGTCCGTGTTTCCGATGCATGTCTGCCAGCGAGGCGTGCAGGACTGAAGGGAGAGAGGAGGAGCAATGAGAGGGAGAGAAAGAGACAGACAGGAGGTGACCAGCAAACAGGAAGGGAGAATAGAGGGACATCTTTACACATCTATTACAGACTGGGTACTTAGAGGAGCAGAGATTCATTCTGTGGGTTTTATGTAACAGATCATTCATTTTTGTATCCAGTGTACTGAGCCAGCGAGGCTGACTGAAGTGCAGGCTGCAGCTGCTCAGTGTGCTCGCTCAGTGATTGACAGCTCGCTAGCCTTTGCTAAAAGCCGTGTTCTGTTGCCATGGCAGCCACTGAAATTTCAATCAAGGCTGCTGGTTGTCAGGCGCTCACAGAAAGGTACAGGCTGTTCCCTGGCTGTCAGGCTGTAAGCATAGACATCATCCCCTGTGCTCTCTCCACTTAACGAGAACATTTCACAGCACCTCTCCTCTCAGCTCTGCTTTTAAACACAAGCATCTGCATTAACAGCAATGTAATGATTAACACCCCCCTCCCCCCGCCCGTGCTGTCTGACAGACCCTCTTAACCAAGCCAGTAAGTCTCTTCCCTGATGTACAAAACGACACTTGAAGTGAACCAGACTAACGAAGCCCTCCTCCCCCATCCCCTCACCTTCTTGGTGCCGTACAGACTCTCAAGCAGCTTGTCCTGGGCGTTCTCGAAGCGCTGGTCCAGGCTGGAGGCTGTCTTCTGCACGAGGTTCCAGATCATGTAGTTGTTCAACAGGCTAAAACAGGAGAGCAAACACTGAGGGGCAGTGATAACGGTAAGGTTTTAAACCCTTGGCTAGCACTCCTTTAAAAAGCCCTACTAGTTGTTGGCTCAGCATCATCTACCGTGCACGCAATATACTGGAAGGAAGCCCCATTAGTTCCACTCCAGGAGCATTCCAGTAAATCCAGTTCCTGATGTGTTGCACAAACAGACACTTGAACAGAACATGGTCAGCAATGCTCTGAAGCAGCTCTGTTGAATAGCTGGCTATGCTCAGTGTGCCCCACTCTATGCCCCTGCTGGTGTCAGGTGTGGGAGAGGGGGGCACCTCACCTCTTGTCAGTCTTGTTGATGAGCTCCGATACCTGCTGCAGGTACTCCCTGGCGTACACCACCACCAGCTCTGTGTCGTTCAGGTCCAGCGGAGACAATGCAGAGGACAGGTAATCCAGCCAATTAATCACCGGAGCCAGAGTCTGCAACACAGTGTGGAGCGAGAGAGTCAAAGAGCAATCTACACAGAGCAAGCTATACAGTTATACTGCAGTGTAGAGAGCTAACCAACACAGTGTGGAGCAAGAGAGTCAAAGAGCAATCTACACAGAGCAAGCTATACAGTTATACTGCAGTGTAGAGAGCTATCCACTGCACAGAGCTACACGCTGCACAGAGCTACACACTGTACAGAGCTACACACTGCACAGAGCTACACACTGCAGTGTAGAGAGATATCCACTGCACAGAGCTACACACTGCAGTGTAGAGCGCTATCCACTGCACAGAGCTACACACTGCAATGTAGAGAGCTATCCACTGCACAGAGCTACACGCTGCACAGAGCTACACGCTTCACAGAGCTACACGCTGCACAGAGCTACACACTGCACAGAGCTACACGCTGCAGTGTAGAGAGCTATCCACTGCACAGAGCTTCACTCTGCACAGAGCTACACGCTGCACAGAGCTACACACTGCACAGAGCTACACGCTGCAGTGTAGAGAGCTATCCACTGCACAGAGCTTCACTCTGCACAGAGCTACACGCTGCACAGAGCTACACACTGCACAGAGCTACACTCTGCACAGAGCTACACGCTGCACAGAGCTACACGCTGCACACTGCATGGATCTCAGGGAATTTTAACCTGCTCTTTGCCTGCCTGTCCACCTCCCTGTTCCTCCCTCAGTCTATTAGTAAGCCACAAGTAGCCTGTGACTAATTGACCAATTTCCGCAGGAATGCCTTTCCTGTTCACAGCCTGTGATTAAAATGCAGTTTGGCTGAAGGTTTTATTCACCCGGCCGTGTGACAGTGTGTAATCGCCCTGCCAGCTCTAATTCCAGGCAGAGTTACCAAAACCAATAGAATTTCATGACCTGCTTTCAGCCTAAACCATCTCATCTCATTGATCTTGTTAATCTAGTACCAACCATGCCAGCCTTGGAAGGGCACTTGACTCTCTTCCTGCTAGTTTTAGAACTTACAGTACAATTATTTTATTACTTTGAAGAAAAGTTGCCTCTATTTGCGCTTGCTTCAAAATAAGAATCCTGAATATCCAATTGCAATGGAAGATATACGACTGAAACACTGGAGAAGACTACATTTCACACTGGAAGAGACACAGTACTTTGTCAGTTATTACTGTTATAATACTTTTAACCAATTAACACATGTACTGTATTAGGTTACATTGGTTTAGGAGACCTACATATTTTTCGAAGCTTGAAACAAAAGTCACCGATCCTGCAGAAGAAGTATTTCGCAGTGTGATGTGCAGTGTTGTGCAGCATGCAATTTCTGAACTTGTTTTTTGTATTTACTGTATCCAGTGTGTTTACTTGCTGCAGCCCCTTCTTCAAATAGAATAAGAAACTCAATCATCTGTCTAAGCTGCTTGGTATTCAAGTAGGAGGCTGTGTGGTCCAGTGGTTAAAGAAAAGGGCTTGTAACCAGGAGGTCCCTGGTTCAAATCCCACCTCAGCCACTGACTCATTGTGTGACCCTGAGCAAATCACTTCACCTCCTTGTGCTCTGTCTTTCGGGTGAGATGCTATTGTAAGTGACTCTGCAGCTGATGCATAGTTCACACACCCTAGTCTCTGAAAGTCACCTTGGATAAAGGCGTCTGCTAAATAAACAAATAATAAACAAAAGTAGCATCTCCTGTCCCCTCGGGTCTCTGGTGTAAATAATGTAAAAAGAAAGAACCCTGAGCCTCTTCCCTGGAATTAGAAACAGCTTGGAGCCGTGCAGCTGAGCGGCACCCCTTCCACTCAGAGAAGCAGGGAGGTAGTGCACTTCCAACGGGGGCAGGAGGGGATGCAGATTATTTGACATCACAAAACCACCACACAATTCTGCACAACTGGAATGCTGCTTAAAAACAGGCTGTGACCAGTACAGTGCTTGCAATGCCATGAGAGCAGGTGTCTATGTGATAACAGTTGCACCTTTCATCCTGGACTCAGTTCCTGCTGCCCTTAAGCTTGCCCGATTTACGCTGGTACTCAAAAAACTCTCCCTCGACCCGGCTGACTTATCTAATTTCCATCCCATCTCCAATCTCCCTTTTCTCTCCAAAACTCTCGAAAGGGCTGTAGCCAGTCAGCTGATGAAACATCTCACGGATAACAATCTGCTTGAATCTCTACAGTCTGGTTTCACAGTACTGAAACTGCTCTGCTCCGGATTGTGAATGATCTCCTGCTCAATGCTGAAGCTGCTGCTCCCTCTGTGCTTGTCCTCCTTGACCTAACTGCTGCTTTTGACACCATAGATCATGAGATTCTTCTTGACTGGCTTTGGTGCTTTAAATCAACTCTCAAGACCCACCTGTTCTCTCTTGCTTTCCATGCTCTTTAAGCCTGATATCTGCTATTAGCTGCTGTGTTGCTGCTACTGTTTCATGTATTATGCTACTATCATGTATTATGCACTTTCCACTGTATTTAATGTATTATGCATTTTTTTATACTGTATATTATGTATGATGCATTTCTCTGTATTTAAAGTATTATGGATTTTCTTGTTGTTACTGCATCTTGTAAAGTGCTTTGTGATGGTGGTCCACTATGAAAAGCGCTTTATAAAATAAAGATTGATTGATCAACAGCAAAGAACAGCTGCTAAGATATGCCAACTATTTACAGACATCCTCCGCTCTGTGTTCAGAGGCACGCTTATGTATAATGCACCAATTCTCCAGATATAAAGTGCTATTGACACTGATTGAATAGATGGGCCGGCATTGGTTTCTGACTTCAGTTTCAGAAGGACCGGTGCCCGTGCTCATGCTGTATGTCATTTAACGCACAGCATATCCAACACCACCCCAGGGAATGAGGCATGGCATTTTAATACCGAAGACACAACGCCTTGAGGGAGTGGTAATGGTGCAGCTATCCCTGTAACAGCACAGAGCAATTTCAGAAGGATGGACAGACTCACAGACGCAGGGCGAGTACGGTACCTGCAGGTCCGCGACCGTCATCTTGTGATAGATCTTCTCCTCGTCTCTCCGCTCGTCCTGTGGCACGGTGATGTTGGCCAGCATGGTCTCGAAGTCCAGGATCTGCTGCATCTGCGCCCGCGTGGTGTTGTGATCCCCGCCCAGGAGCACGCCCAGCTCAGCCATGTACTCCAGGTATGCCGTCAACACCTGCCAACGAGGAGTCGGGATGAGAGGAACACCAGGAGCACCACCTGCTCAGTGAATGGAACACAGTCTGCAGACTCTGGGTCATCTCCACATCTCACTACCAAATGTGTGGGGCCACCTCTATCCTGCTGTAACACTTTACATGCAACTCGGCTCAAACCGCATTCAGTTATTCTGTTATTTAGAGTCGGAATTTGTCAAAACCAGCTTGATTAGTTTGTGAATGCAGGCTTGCTGTTCATATAAAATGCATTCAGCTCTTTGGTAAAGCTTCATACAGTAAGAATCATACACTGTGTGTATCACCCCTTATAACACTTCACCACATTAAGTTTGCAGTGTAATTTCTTAGCTTCCCCATGCTTTTCCTATGAAGTTACCATTGTTTACCATGGTTTTAAATCTGCTTTACCTTGCATGCCTGGGCTTTATCGTGCTTCACTATGCTTTATTATACATTGCTATGCTTTTACTGTGGTAAACGTTTATGAGGGACACATCTCCGCATACACACACACACACACACACACACTCGAATTACACAGGCACAGTCTATCCTCCCAGCTGTGGGAACATTCCTGCTGAAATTTCAGAACGAAAAAAAAAAGTACAATACAATAGAAATATTGGCTTTCTTTTGAAATACCTTTCTGTTTTTGCAGCTGGGGCTGATTATCCTGACCAGAAGACTTCTAACCCTCTAAGCAGCAGGGTTTGGAGACTGGTATTAGAGGCAGTGGGACTCGTTCTCCTTTAATAAGGCATGTCAGCAGCATATATATCCCCCACCAAGGATACAAATAATGCATTGCATGTGTCTGTACTGCTGGAAAGTAGGTCAGAGTGTGCATAGGTAATGCTCTGATCACAAACAGTCACAGATAGCTTCATCAGGATATTATTACTATTATTATTATTATTTGTTTATTTAGCAGACGCCTTTATCCAAGGCGACTTAAAGAGACTAGTGTGTGTGAACTATGCATCAGCTGCAGAGTCACTTACAACTACGTCTCACCCGAAAGACATAGCACAAGGAGGTTAAGTGACTTGCTCAGGGTCACACAATGAGTCAGTGGCTGAGGTGGGATTTGAACCGGGGACCTCCTGGTTACAAGCCCTTTTCTTTTACCACTGGACCACACAGCCTTCTCATCAAACCTGCTGAACAAGACAAAGTCTTCTGTATTTGGAATAACTTTTTTACAACAAATATCTATGTAATGTGTAAGACATTGTGAGAGTGTCAAAATGGTCAACAGATGATAGCACCTTTAGGGCTAATGGAGCCCACAAAGACAGGCAGACTGAGCATTGGACAGTCCTCAGCCGCTCCCTCTATATTGTGTTAATGTCAGCATTCCTGTCAGCAGTATGCCACGCCAATGGGGGAAACAGACACTCACCTTTTCATTGGCCGTCTTGTTGAGGTAATAATCCCGAGAGGGAAGGAACAGTCCCGACTGGTCGACCTGGAAGGGAGGAAAACAGGGAGATGAACCCCCCAATCTGCCAGCAGTATGGAGACACCTGTGCTCACACCCTCAAGAGAGGAACTCCCCAATCTGCCAGCAGTACGGAGACCCTTGTGCTCACACCCTCAAGAGAGGAACTCCCCAATCTGCCAGCAGTAATCTTCCCTCTCACCTGGATGACGTTGCTGTTGGAGTTCTTGGGGTCAACGCTCACATAGATGGTGAAGAAGGGCATAGCTCTGTAGGGTCCCGAGATGGTCTTCAGCACCTCCATGAAGTTGTCTTTATCCCAGGGGCCGGTGATGTTCCAACCGCCTATCTACAGATACAGGACGGAAGAGCATTGCCTTCATTTAACTGACAGACACACAGATGCAGCTTCATAGAAGCTAGGGCTCGAGCACATCAAAGCAGAATATCAACTGAATAAATCCATTAAGAACTGGACCGAAAATCTTACAGAGTGAACCTCAGCATTGTAAAAGGGTAGAAAGACGTTCTTCACAGCATTCATAAAAATATACATTTCATGTCTCATGTCTCCTTCAGATCAGTTCATATTCTGCTTTGGATGCTAGAGAATTTGCCTCTGGGGGATTTTTCTGGTAATTCCTTCTGAATTATTTGAAAAAAGGATAAATAAACAAGACAAAAGATTCTGAACCATACAAAAGAGTAGAGAGAGAGAGAGAGAGAGAGAGAGAGAGAGACTGCAGAAAGTCTTATCAGTCTCACTTTAGCTTTCTTTCCTCCAAATGTCAACAAACCATGGGGATGAAGGGAAAGGAAAGAACATAAGAACATAAGAAAGTTTACAAACGAGAGGAGGCCATTCAGCCCATCTTGCTCGTTTGGTTGTTAGTAGCTTATTGATCCTAGAATCTCATCAAGCAGCTTCTTGAAGGATCCCAGGGTGTCAGCTTCAACAACATTACTGGGGAGTTGGTTCCAGACCCTCACAATTCTCTGTGTAAAAAAGTGCCTCCTATTTTCTGTTCTGAATGCCCCTTTATCTAATCTCCAATTGTGACCCCTGGTCCTTGTTTCTTTTTTCAGATCGAAAAAGTCTCTTGGGTCAACATTGTCAATACCTTTTAGAATTTTGAATGCTTGAATCAGATCGCCGCGTAGTCTTTTAGCCTGTCTACATACGGCATGCCTTTTAAACCCAGGATAATTCTGGTTGCTCTTCTTTGCACTCTTTCTAGAGCAGCAATATCCTTTTTGTAACGAGGTGACCAGAACTGAACACAATATTCTAGGTGAGGTCTTACTAATGCATTGTAAAGTTTTAACATTACTTCCCTTGATTTAAATTCAACACTCCTCTCAATGTATCCGAGCATCTTGTTGGCCTTTTTTATAGCTTCCCCACATTGTCTAGATGAAGACATTTCTGAGTCAACATAAACTCCTAGGTCTTTTTCATAGTTCCCTTCTTCAATTTCAGTATATATTTATATATTTGTTTATTTAGCAGACGCCTTTATCCAAGGCGACTTACAGAGACTAGGGTGTGTGAACTATGCATCAGCTGCAGAGTCACTTACAATTACGTCTCACCCGAAAGACGGAGCACAAGGAGGTTAAGTGACTTGCTCAGGGTCACACAATGAGTCAGTGGCTGAGGTGGGATTTGAACCGGGGCTCTCCTAGTTACAAGCCCTTTTCTTTAACCAGTGGACCACATAGCCTCCCATATGATATATGATATATGATATTTATAATGCACATTTTTATTGCCTGCATGCAATACTTTACACTTTACAGTACTTTCTGTTTTCTACATGTTAACCACTCCCTAATCCATGTGCATGCATTTCCTTGAATCCCTACTGCGTTCAGTTTGAGAATTAATCTTTTATGCAGGACTTTGTCAAAAGCTTTCTGGAAATCTAAATAAACCATGTCGTATGCTTTGCAATTATCCATTGTCAATCCATTGTCATTGTCAATACCATACCCCTCTTCCACCTAGTTTTTAGTTTTCAAGCTTGTCTCTGATTTGGGCTTCACCCCCCTATTTTTCTCTTTAGTTCAAAGAAGTTGAGCCGTGGGAAGCAGTTTTGTAAGTTGAGTAGCATCAGTCTGGAATGAAAAGAAGGGTTTGTTTTGCTTTGCTGTTGGTTATTTTCTGTAACCCTGGGGTTATTTTGAAAGTTGTGGTTGAAGACCTACCTTGTTGATGAGGTCTATGAGCGGCTGGGCTCCCAGCTCCTCGATGCTCTGCTCATTCAGGCAGGACAGGTAGTAGTGCTGTGTCTTCTTCTCCGCCTCGCTGCTCGAGTTAAACGTGGTGTTCTCTGCAGGGGAAGCACAGTGCTGTCAGCGAGCTCACACTGCAGGAGAGGACCTGGCACACACAATGAACTCAGACAGACCACAATCCTCAACGGCAAACGTTACACCTGTGATAGAGATCATCACGTTGAACCAAGACAACCGAAACACAGACACGAAATTCAGGACAAGCAAAAAAAAAAACATGTCCTGCTCCTCAGTTCTTTCTTTAATGATGAGTTACTTTGTTTCAGTTCTTTCTTTAATGATGAGTTACTTTGTTTCAGTTCTTTCTTTAATGATGAGTTACTTTGTTTCTGTTCTTTCTTTAATGATGAGTTACTTTGTTTCAGTTCTTTCTTTAATGATGAGTTACTTTGTTTCTGTTCTTTCTTTAATGATGAGTTACTTTGTTTCAGTTCTTTCTTTAATGATGAGTTACTTTGTTTCTGTTCTTTCTTTAATGATGAGTTACTTTGTTTCTGTTCTTTCTTTAATGATGAGTTACTTTGTTTCTGTTCTTTCTTTAATGATGAGTTACTTTGCAGATCTTCTGTCTCACGTTTTGGGAACCACACTCAGTTTGCTCTTAACAAAATCCAGAGAGTTGTTTAAAGACATGCTCAATTACAAAACTGACTAATTGCAGAGCCATTTCTTACTCTGTCATTGATTCCACTGTTTCGTGTCTAACCCAATGGGAGTGACTGATAAACTGTGCTTGGAGTGTATGGAGCTTTACATACAGAGGTGCTGTCAGCAAGCAATGTCCTAATGGAACATCAGAGGTAATAACTGCCATGGAGACAAGGGTTAAGGATTGTTGATTTTCATATGCAGTGCAGCGTGCAACCTGGGTTTTGAATGGGATCATGCATACGTGCAGCAGGTGTTACAGCTAAGCAGTGGTGCAGAGTTGTATAAGATTTAGGATTGCAGGGGGGAATGAACACAGGAGAGCACATAGTTCCTGCAGAACAGCATCAGATTGAGCCTGAATGTTGCATCTTGTTACTGTTGGTACCACACAGCTGTGCAGTCGACACACCAGACTTCAATCATTCTTGACTACTCAGAGATTAAAACATGAAGGCAGAATTTTAAAAAAAGTCTTCTGTTATAAATGTGTTATTTATCTTTGCTGTATAGTACAGTAAATAAAAACCAATAGATCACAGTGCACTGTATCAGTGTCCCAAGAGTGGACAGAGCCTTATTCTTACATTCCTTTTTTTCTCAGCTACAAAACCATCAACTTGGTTTCTGATCTATGAAATATCTACAAACACATCAGCCTCCCTCCAGCGAAAAAAAAAGCATTTGTCTTCTTGGCAAAAAAACCCAAAAAAACCCGAATGGCTTTATAAATCATGCATAATAATATATTCTTACGAAGACCACTGAATATTTCATGAAGGTCTTCAGCAGACTTCTCTGAAGTTTAGTTCAAAGGTAATTGTTCATCTGAATCAGCCTCAGATAAGGCTGACTATGTGCACTTGCTTTGTTACTGCAATGTGTCTCGGCTTCTCTCAGAATAAAAGCAGATTGTAAGACCCGTACCCAAGACCTCGCTGCAGTGCTGGCTGGCTGACTTCTCACCCATTCCACTTCTTTCCTTTTTCATCTCTTTACTGTTTTCTTTTAAACATACCTGTAGCAGGCCGATTGCCCTGCACAGGGGAAATTAGTGTTGGTGTAATTTATATGTGGAAACAGGTTTGTTTTGTGTGCTTTTTGGAGTTGTTATGTTTGATCAAATGACTGTTTACAGACGGGCGCTCGACTGAGACTTGCTGTCTGCTAGGTTTGGTTGAGAGGAAGGGCAGAGAGTGATTTGGCTGTGTCGGTCCAATGCAGGTGATCGGGTCTCAACTGTCTGTCAGCATAAAAACATCCGGTGGAGATCGCTCGGGGCAACTGCAACGCCATGCTATAGAGGGGAGTTGCGTATACTCCGGAGGAGAGAGTCCGATCTGCAGGAACGACAGCTACGCATAACCCTGAAACTGCAAGCGGTGCTTGTGAAGGCAGTGCCCAGCCAAGACCGTATGAAGAAGCAGGAGTCGTCGTAGAAATACCGGCTCATCAGTACGTTAGTTTAGGGGATAGTGAGCCCATGTGATGGGTTACGTAGTGTAGCCGGTTCCTGGAGCGGGACGCCTCGTTTTATAAGGCTAGTGTTCGCCCTGTGTGGTATCTTTTATTTGTAGTTTTTGTACTGTGTTTTATTTTGCCTTTTGTACAGCTTGCTGTATGTGTCCTCTGTGCGTTACCATCGCTGGTAACGTCACATGACCCGTTTGTTTACTTTCTGTTTTGTGTTTATCCTGCGTGCCTGTGCCGGCGTTTCAAGTCCAACTCCTAAGTCTCTCTGTCTTGCAATGCGGTGACCCACACATGTGACACCAGTACCTTATCACAGTACTGTTTAAATATTAAACAATGTGAAGGAATCTTTATAAAAGTACTATATATTGATGTTCAATTCAAATTGCCGTTTTGTCATTATATTCTGGTACAGAAAAATGCCAACCCCTATTATAGTGAACACCCTGATATAACGAACATTTCTCCAGGTCCCATGGGGGTTCGTTATAGTGAAGTTAGCTTGTATATAAATTATTGGTAAGAAAGAAGGACACATGAGAAAGGTGATGCACAGAAGTAAATACTGGGAGAAGGGTGAGATAACCACACACAATTATTACGAACCCAGAGTCGATAAAGCACCCAGAGTGTTTACTGTTCTACAAATGTAATCGCTGGGTGTGAGCTTGGTACGAGGGCTCTATCATGACGTTAGCTACAAGTACTTGTGTCGTTCCTACCTTACCCTAAAACAGCATGCACTGAAACAGGGCACATTCAAGTGGTCACTTGAGGCCCAATTATAATTTATAACTCACAAATCAACTAATCAGGTATCTGAGGGGTCTGGTTCTGATGACTCACCCAGCAGCTGTTTGAGGAGTCTGGTTCTGATGACTCACCCAGCAGGTGTTTGAGGAGTCTGGTTCTGATGACTCACCCAGCAGCTGTTTGAGGACTCTGGTTCTGATGACTCACCCAGCAGCTGTTTGAGGACTCTGGTTCTGATGACTCACCCAGCAGGTGTTTGAGGATGGCCTGGTTCTGGTCCCAGATGCTGTTGAAGGTACTCCAGCGAGAGCGCCCATCAGGGAGTGGGTTCTTCTTCATCCAGCCCCCGCAAGCGTACTGGTAGAAATCCTCGCAGGGATCCACGCTGCGGTCCAGGGCCTCGATGATCTTAGAGGACACCGTGATGCAGGCCTCTGTCAGGCAAATGGTGCGGGCCGGGTCTGGAACCAGCAACATTACACTTCACTACAGCTCAGTAACAACAAACTGGTATTTAGATCTGTATACAGTCCCACCCTGAAGTTCTGAACGACGAAACAAAATCTGCAGAGCAAAAGCCAAAGAAAGTATTTTCTTACCTGTGCTGTAGCGGATCCCCAGGCCCCCAGCTCTCTCACCTGTGCTGAAGCAGCTCCCCAGGCCCCCAGCTCTCCTCTCACCTGTGCTGCAGCATTTCCCCATGCCCCCAGCTCTCCTCTCACCTGTGCTGTAGCATTTCCCCATGCCCCAGCTCTCCTCTCACCTGTGCTGTAGCATTTCCCCATGCCCCAGCTCTCCTCTCACCTGTGCTGAAGCAGCTCCCCAGGCCCCCAGCTCTCTCACCTGTGCTGTAGCATTTCCCCATGCCCCCAGCTCTCTCACCTGTGCTGAAGCAGCTCCCCAGGCCCCCAGCTCTCTCACCTGTGCTGAAGCAGCTCCCCAGGCCCCCAGCTCTCTCACCTGTGCTGAAGCAGCTCCCCAGGCCCCCAGCTCTCTCACCTGTGCTGTAGCGGATCCCCAGGCCCCCAGCTCTCTCACCTGTGCTGTAGCGGATCCCCATGCCCCCAGCTCTCCTCTCACCTGTGCTGTAGCGGATCCCCATGCCCCCAGCTCTCCTCTCACCTGTGCTGAAGCAGCTCCCCAGGCCCCCAGCTCTCTCACCTGTGCTGAAGCAGCTCCCCAGGCCCCCAGCTCTCTCACCTGTGCTGTAGCGGATCCCCATGCCCCAGCTCTCTCTCACCTGTGCTGTAGCGGATCCCCATGCCCCAGCTCTCCTCTCACCTGTGCTGAAGCAGCTCCCCAGGCCCCCAGCTCTCTCACCTGTGCTGTAGCATTTCCCCATGCCCCCAGCTCTCCTCTCACCTGTGCTGTAGCGGATCCCCAGGGCCCCCAGCTCTCCTCTCACCTGTGCTGTAGCATTTCCCCATGCCCCCAGCTCTCCTCTCACCTGTGCTGTAGCGGATCCCCAGGCCCCCAGCTCTCTCACCTGTGCTGAAGCAGCTCCCCAGCCCCTCAGCTCTCTCACCTGTGCTGTAGCAGCTCCCCATGCCCCCAGCTCTCCTCTCACCTGTGCTGTAGCGGATCCCCAGGGATACAGCACACCCGAACAAGGCCAGGACCGTCACCAGGAGCAGGCCAGTCAGGATCACCTCCAGTTGGGTCCTCCTGCCCATGGCACCCAGAGAGTGGACACCTCCCTTCCTGAAGCCGACCTGGGATTGGGGAGGAGGGAATACTTTATTATTTTTTGTTACTTTTGCAATTAAATTATGTCAGAAGTTTTTGTTTTTATATTAAAATAAAGGTCAGTTAATACTTTTAACACCATTAACTCAAGAAACCTAAGTGGGAAATGTAATTTAACCAGGCTCCTGACTGCTCAATTAAAGAACCTGGTTGGGACATGGTCCAGGACTGGAATATAGTGAAACTGCCACAAGTGAGTACCACTGGTTTAACCCTATGCCATGAAGCAAAACCAGCAAAATAATTTAAATCTGAAACAGTTATTTGCCCACCAGTGTCCTGGACAACAACATGTGTTAGTACAGTGAGAGATGGTCTGCCTTCACAGAGCAGAAGAAGAAACAACACAATGTGATGATGAAAATGAAAACAAAAAAGCAAACACATACACACCCTGTAAACTACATCAATTCGAGCACCGAGTCCAGTGCTCAGCGGGTGAATGTTTGTATTTGTCAGTCTCATTACCCTGGTCCCTGCCTGGGACAGAACTGATGAGCAGGACTGATGAGTCTGACTGAGTGAGATGCAGCCCTTCTCTGAACTGAGGATGTTATTTTGCCCGTGGTTTAAGAGCCTGGACTGTGGGAAGTGTTTTCCTGGATGTTTAGTTTGGCTTTTGTTCTGTTTGAGTTCCATTTATTCAGGCCCCCGAGGAGCAGAGTGTCAGTATGGCTCTCACTGAGACTCGGGGCACTTCTCTGTCACACTGAAGTCTGCTTTGAAACCAGCTTTCTTGACAACTGTACCCTGCCTCCACTGTCTGATCTCATCTGCAAACTCACTGATCACTTCCAAATTACTAATGGCACGTCAGCTGCTGTCATATCAAAGACCACAGAGAGAAAAAACTGGGAACAAAAAGTACTGAAAGCTGAAGCACTAATCCCCTTAGCAAGGGAATAGTGTCAATGTGTGAATCAGTACAGATCAGTCTTTTAGAGACTAATGTCTCCTCCACCACACTGCTGTGGCTTTGATTGCATGGTAGTGACAGCTAACCAGCGGGGAAAAATGTACCTTCAGAATCCTGTTCACACCAAGGCCTCCCAATCAAAGGACATCAAAGATGAAGGTGGCAGTAATCTGCAGAGCACCCTGTTCCAATCCGAAAAAGAACCCTGAATGCTTTTTATGACTTTTGTGTTTTTGTTGTCACAGAACTACTGACAATCTTCAATATTGTCATAGAGACAGAAAGCCACAGAACTACTGACAATCTTCAACATTGTCATAGAGACAGAAAGCCACAGAACTACTGACAATCTTCAACATCCTCCCAGGGTAGCCAGCAGTGGTTTATTGAATCGATGCAGAATGGGAAGGGGAAGCCAGTCCCAACAGATTATGTGCTTAAGTACATGTTTACTTCTCTCCTCCTGTGGTTACTGGCACTGCTGAGCTTTTCTGACTTTCTGCCTCCCCGCCACCCACCAGTCTTGTGTAACCCACAGCTAAGGCAGAGAGGAGCAGCTGTACACTGCAGCCCAAGAGTCATTAGAGACAGGAGATTTGATAGTTATCAGCTACTTCATTAAAACTTCATATACTTAATGTAGCTGATTTAAAAAAAAAACGATTATCAGTTTGATCAATTATTTTTTTTAGAACAAAACAAGTAATTACTACTGGATGTGTTTGCATACTGAGTGAGGCGCTCTGAACAGCAACCCTACATGCAAGTCTGTATATCTGAATAACACTGAACTGTAGAGGAGCCTGCCTAAGTGCTGTCCAGCTAGCTTTCAGGAGCAACTGTAGCCAGCTCATCAGTCATTCAATTAATGAGAGCTCTGGAGAGAGTTAACTGACAGCCAATGAAAAGAAAAGCTCTGAGTCCTGCAGTACAAGAACCACCCATTGGCTGTTAAAAAGAGTAAGAATGTTATTGCAATACATGACCTTTTTGTTAACAAAAAACCTTCCATTCTCCAGCTCCACAATAGCCCTGAGGAATGTTGGTGACTGAGACTCTCAATAGTGCTCACTTCTCCTGGCGACAATTTAAACAAACATGGAGCAGACAGGGAACCGCTAGCAATGCCAGGCAGGGGGGTGATTGCGTTTGTGTTGCTTGTATTGTTCCAGCGGAGTGATTGGATCAGCTCAAGAAGGCATGCACAACAGTAGCAGTCTCTGGCACAGAGCCGTCATTCGCTGCAGACAATGAAAGGAAGCTAGACTCCTAGACTTGACTGTCGAGGAACAGAACATTGCTGAGTAAAGGCTTCACACAGGAGCTGGTGCAATCCAATCCAGTATCATCTAGATTCAGATTATTAATACCACATGACTACCCAGGTGAGTATATAGTCAACACTAACGGAAGGCATGGTCAGAAAGCTCTGCTGAGAACATGCAGCCAGTACCATAGAGGGCACTAGTGGCACATTTAAAGGCAGAATTTTGCCCTCCTCAATATACCTTGTGAAAAGATACATGACTGATCAAGTCCTCTGAAACACTCCCGATCTGCAGCCTCGAGCCAGAGAGTTAAACATTCCATTCAAATAGAATTGTATACCGAGTTATTAAACTGGATAGCTGGCAGGACATCTAGATAAGTAGGAATCTGTAACCCCTCATCACGCCCCCCACTCACCTCCACGCCGTCCGGGGAAGCTGCACCATCAGCGGGGATGTCAGGGACATCATCGTCCTCGAAAGTCGCACGCTTGTAGTTCGACATCTGCAAAGTGAGGAGCAACAGAGAGTCTCTTAGGGTTTCCATGGAGTGAGAGAGGAATGCGGTTCAGAGAGGGAGAGAGGCTGAGACACGGGGAGGGCGGAAAGAGAAACAAGCACACAGCTGGCCACTCTCATGTCAACCTTCTAGAGTTTCCTCAACACACAAACACAGGCTGAGGTGCACTGGTACCGGCACAGGAATTCTCATTGGAAAAAAAAAGAAACCACAAGAAACAGCTTTACATAACCTAGAGCAGGGAAAAGACGGGCTCAGGTCCGAATTCGGACCGCAATACATTTTGACCGGACCGCTAAGTCATATGCCAATCTGTGTTTTTACTTGCATTCACATTGTAAATGCTGTGAATTTTTCAGACAGCATAGTTCTTATGAGAGTGTGGTATGTGAGAGTACAGTAGGTGTCGTGTGATAGCAAGTAGTAAAAACAAAATGTACAAGTCAACAGCTCCTGACTCAGGGGAAGCACACAATAAGATACCATACTGCACCACTCGTGTGCAAGAAACTTCACTTTGCAAGCAATGGTAGCGCAACGGACAGAACCGCAGCCACCACAGATATCACATCATTCCACGAGCTGTGTGTGCAACACTTAGCAAGGAGTATGCTGACTGCATTGCCGATTAAAATTGTCAAATTCTGCGATCCAAGTCAGGCTTACACCACATGTTTCCTGTCTTAAGTATCTGCAGATCACATTATGTGTCCAAGACGAACATTATTCATTTTAATATCAGCGCTCTGTTCTGACTCATGCAAACCTTTGTGTCTCTGTATTGATCTTGCTGCGCTAACCTGTGACTCAAGGCTCTTGAGGACCTGCCACGTCTCCCACTTACTGTGAGTATTATACAATTCTAAATGTACATAAATGTGCTCCGGATCTTGACCTTGCTGTAACCAAAAATTTTGGACGGTCACTAAAATAAATGAGTGCCCCTGAGCTAAAGGATTAATTGAGGGTCCTATGGGACCCTCCGCCACTCCTGTAAGATCTCTGCTCTCCCTGATGGCCCTGTGTTTCTACTGGACATCTGAAGAGGAGGAAGACCCCACATCAAAATGGGCAGAAATGTGTCATTTCAAAGGCAAATGCATAAAACAATGTAACAATAATGAAATATGGGCCAAGGATGAAACAATGTAACAATAATGAAATATGGGCCAAGGATGAAACAATGTAACAATAATGAAATATGGGCCAATGATGAAACAATGTAACAATAATGAAATATGGGCCAATGTGTGTTTCTATTGTCCTGCTGGTGGCTCCTGTGTTAATTCACATGTAATGTTCTCAGTGTCCAGCAGGCTGCTCCAGTGATGTCAGTAAAGAAAACTGACTCTCAGTGTGCCTCAGCCTTGCCTTCCTGCCAGTGATCCAGAAGGATTCCCACCATCGTATCTCCACAGATACTCACATCAAAGGCTTCTCCACTGAAGGCCAGGGATTCAATTTTCAAATCCTGCCCTCTCGGAATGGTAAAGCTCAGAGAGGTATAGTAAAACATACCAAAAAAAAAATCATGTCAAACCATGTTAAAATAAGGTAAAGGCATGGAAAAACTGCAAGAATACTGTGCCCACTTACACTGAGACGAAGACCAGCTTTAAAGAGACGGTTTATCTTGGCCAAAAATGTCACTTAAATTGACCATAGCAATAACAAGCTCCCTTGATTTATTGACGAGCAGACGATTTTATGCAAATGCATAAGAAATTGATACATACTGTATATAAATGTAGTAAAAGCAAGATAACAGATCCTTGCACAAACGATTCTGATTATCATTGAAACTGATTCATGTGAAGCACGGTACAACCTGGCTAACACAAACATGAGCAGATTATTTTCAGAGATTCTGGTTCTGTAAAAACAACCCCTCGGCTCCGGGCTGTACAGACCACCTGTGTGCTGTTTTGCGTTGACTGAGCCAAGCCCTCATGCACGCATTGGGAATTGAAGCCAAAGTAATCAATTACCAAGTTCAGGAGCAGGACACCAATGAAACTGGACGAATATCCAAAGATGTTGTTTTAGGAGCCGTGACAGTTTGCTGCTTGAAGCATTCGACTCCTGCTGGCTCCAGTCCTTGGCATTCAGGTGCTGATGAGGGAGAGCAAACTAACTAGCCTGGAACTTCAAGCATGGACGTGAGAACACGTCACTATAGAGACAAGCAACCATCTGAAGACCCTGCATTGAACCTTGAACCCTGAGCATGCTGCGCGGCTGGGAAGAGAAGGTTTTTAAAAGCCATACTACCCTGTTCAGGCTGCATCACGTCAAATAATTGAGCTTGTTTTTCGTATGGCAGAGTTGCCTTTTATCCAAGAGCACTTAACTCCTCTCTGCAGTCAATGATCTCGCTGTAATGCCGCTGCCCCAGGTGGAAGTGCTTACCACTAACTGTCAGGCTAATTGAGAACCACATCTGCAATGTGAAGCCTCAAAGTTATTTACAGCACTCACATTAACAGCAGTAACTGAACCACATGAACAGCACAGGAAGGCTTTGCTTTCCTGGTAATTGTCAATAGGAATTAGTTCATGTTACACAGCTGAAACCCGAGCTGTTGTTAGAAGGTGCATAAGGCAGAATGTTTGTTCAAACAGCACAGGGCCACATGATTGGAGCAGGCCCCCTGTGATGGGGATGGTTTAACCCAGATTGGGTTGCTGATAAAGAGAACCCAGGAGCTGCCAGATTGATCCAGGAAGATTAGTGGGGGTGCACACAGAGAACAGCTAAGGGTTTGTGAACTTCTGCCTTTGCATACAGTATCTGTAAATACCCCCTATTCAAAATACTCTAAATGGAAATCGTTTTGGTACCAGGATGCATCAACTTTTATTCTTTGTCTGCATTTCAGTTCAGAGGGCACCCTCCAGCGTTATATGCCATTCATTTTAGAGAGCTGTTATTTATTTGCCCCTGGTACATTGGGGAAAAAAATTGTGTTTGATTACAGAAAACACACAGTTTGTGTTACGGAACAACACATGTTGTGTTACATTTAATACCAGCTGTGTTGTCCTTCACATTTGTCTTTGCAGAGTTAATAAAACTGCTTCCTTGCCTGCAGTTCTGGTAGTTCCTCTTCTCAATATGACAGCAGGCATGCAGCGAATTCAACCTCTGCTGGGAATATTTCATCCTACCACATCCCGTTTGGAACAACAGCTCTGAAACTGAACCAGAGAGCATGAAATCTTGGTCTGCTTCTCCTAAAGCTCAGAATTAATTAGTAGATGCTGTAAATCAGGAGCAGCTCTGGAGAATGACTCCTTGACTTTAAAACTGTCTCATTTGTCAGTGCCTGCTTCCACTGTCTTCAGCACACACGGTGGTGTGAGACACACTGCTGTGGTTTAACTGCAGAGGAGGGCAGATCAGTGGGGAAAAAACACAGAAAACCACTGCATTCAGACTGCACTATAAAGTTACAGAAATAGAAAATGGATTTTCATTACTGTATATATTACTAACAGTTTTGTCAGGCACACAGGTTCTGCACTTTTATAAGTATTACATGTCAGTGTGTTAGCGGAAAAGTTTATTTAGTTATTTTTAAAGCTCATCAGTCTCATTCTAAGGCAAAGAAACATCATGAACTGGAAGAATGAGGTCAGAGTTACTGTCATTCACTGCCAGTGCTGGAAGAGGAGAAATAAACTCTGTCTTGCCAAACTATTGACCCGTGTGGAGGTGTGAAGTAGCTGCTGAACCAAACCCAACCCTAACCCCAACCCTAACCCTAACCCTAACCCTAACACCTCTAAACCAGAGGTCCATGCTCTAATTGAAGTTTTAAAAAGCTGCTGTATCTGCATGACAGAGAACCAGCAACACCCAAACAAAACCAGTGCCAGCTCAGCACTCACATGACACTTATAAAAACACACCATAGGAAAACAAGTTCAAAATTGAACAATGAACCCTGCTGAAGATCATTAAGCCATCATGCGCTGAGTGATCATTAGCCGTGAGTCAACACAAATATGAATGCACTGGACACTCAAAACAGCTCTAACGGCAACACATACATGTTGTGTGGGGTTTGGTGACGATTCCAGAACACAGACCAATCACCTCTCCCTGAACAGTGTTATGAGAAAAACAAAAGGCGCTGTGCTGTGTGTGCTTTGAAGGATGGTGTATCACATACTACAGGCCTGTGATCACACAGGTGGGTGTGCAGTGGAAGCAGAAAGATTATTAACAGGGTGTAGTGACTAGTTGTCAGTAGGAATGTTTTTTATAGAATGCAAGCACACAAGTGAACTATGCCCAGCATGTGCTTATGACTAACATAGGAGGCAGCTTTTCCATTTGCTCTTGTGCTTGTTTCCCCCGCACCCACTGTACTAAAATCCCATCCTGTTTAAAGAAAGCTTGCATGCCAGTGTCCGTTAAAGGCTTTGAACTACCTGACTGTCCCACCTCAGGTGTCTGCTCCCCTCCGCTCCCAAAGTCACTGTAGTAGCACTCTATCCATCATCTCCCCAAAGTGCTTTCAATTATCTCTCCCACTGCTATTGACCAGTTTGCTTGTGTATTCTATCGCAGCACTATAAAGGCTGCTCTTCCTGCAAATTGACATGCAGGCTAATGTTGCCAGCAGGCGGAGGGTGGTGATGATGTCAAACCGCAGACAATCAATCCCATCTACCTCTCTCCAGGCCTGAACTGTGGTATCAGAAAAACTACCGATATTGTGCTGTGTGTGTGGTTTGAATGATGGAACAGCACTGCCACCTTGAACTCACAAGTCAGTGTTTGCAGACTATGTGCACTGCATGTATAATGTGTGCTTTATACTTCTAAACGGTGCAGTGGCTAGTTGTCAGTGCCAGTGTGTGCAACTCAAATGTGTACAAAAGTGCACATTAAACTTCTTTGAGGAGATCACAAGGACTTTGGATTCAGAGTGCAGACATATTCTTCATGAAAATTCTTGACAATGTGATGCACCTCAAGAAGCTCTTCATAAACCAACAGTCAGGTTTTACCCTCTTCGGTCTTGCTACACGGAATGCTTACACAGCCATGAAGCGAGGGCTCCAGCTTAAGAAATAACCAAGCTAGACTGTTTCTGCTCCTTGCAGTCTGTTCCTCGTGGGTGCAAAAGGCACCGGCAGAGTTTCTTTCATTTTGCACATCCAGAAACCCAGCTGACATGTTGTTCTGAGCTTTCACATTCACATCCATATCACAACAAAACCACTTGAAACAGGAACCCACCCTACAACAGAGGAGTAGTGTGTGTTCTTGTTGTGACAAAGTGTGCAGAAGCTCATAGTGGGTATGTGGAAAGAGGCTAACCTTCTCAGCCCCAGAAACAGTAGCTGTTTCAGACTGGGGATGTGACTCGATGTGACTCGTGTGTGAACTTATTTGTGTAAGCATGGGAAGTGGGATCACTTTGTATAGCGTGTTCCTGGGCTGAACCTGTGTGTTTAAAATGTGCATCAGTGAATGAAGCTTGCCTCGTGGACAACAAGGGTCCGTCACCATGGGTCAGTGGGTATACAATAGCCAACGCCTGCATGTGCTAATGCACGACTTTGGTAGATTCTAGGACTACCAGCCTTTAATGTTATCCCACCAGCAGGTTCCTAAACATGTTTACTTTCCCCGTAGCAGTACAGGCTAAAGCAAGCTAACACACAGTGGACGGCAATGTAAGAGAGTCATGATTCAATGCAATAAGCAGAATCAAAACTAGATCTCGTTTTAGTAAAATTGTAAGTCAGAATGTAAATGCTTGTTTTGGGGCAAATGAAATTGAATGAGTTCAACGTGGTATAAATCCATGTATAAAATAAGTTTCTCTAGAAAAACAAATGGTGTTGAATATACCAAAAGTACCAAACCAGCCCTTACACAAGTGTACCAAAGTGTTTCTGCACAGTATTTTTGCACTTTTACCTGCTTTTTCCATGTTAATTAATACACTTTACCATACCTCACTGTTCTTTACATTGCTTTGCTGTGCTTTACTATGCTCTTGCATATTAACTCTTTTTACTATGCATAACTTTTATAAGGGAGCTGTTGCAATGACATGACTTAGTGTATGCTACCCACACAGCTAAAGAGCAAACACAGAAGTCATTGAATATACTTTGAGCTCGAAATATCACCTTTATGGGTTCATATTGCTTTTGTTTGCAATTCCTTCCAGTTTCTTCTGTCGAGATTTACAGAAAATGATAAAAGAAAAATGCAAAAACATTTTTTTGGTTGTTTTTTTTAACTGACCGCACAAGAACAATCTATTGCCAATTGAAATGTATGGATGGAACTTACGTCAGCCAAGTCAGAATGTGGTCTCTATTGTGATTCAGACACCTCTTACCATGGGAATTGTACATTCAACTGATTTCTCAACACAGACTCCCCTCCCCAATACAGCTCCAGCATTCTTCTGCAATGACAGGGCCCTGGAGCTCTGCAGTGAGCTGCACGGTATGATCAAAAGGATATGAATTGGATGTGATGTTGTTGTTAGCCAGGGTAAGGCTGCCTGGTATTGAAGGTATGTGTATTGTGCCTGACAGCTCTGTGAAGCGGGTGGTATCTACCTTGGACAGAGTGCTGAGTGCCAGACTCTCCGCACACTGAACTGCATCAGGGTGCCTTGAGGACTTGTTTTTAAAGAGACACTGGATGCTGTTCAGAGGGTGCCTTTGGCTTTGAAGTACAATATTGATTCCTTTGCTGTACCTTCTCTGGGGGTAAATTGGATACCATATTTCAGATTCCAGAATTTTTAATTAGCACTAAAACAATAAAACTGGAATGTGAACTATTTAAAAACGTTCAGAAAGTGGCTCCCGAGTGGCGCATCCAGTAAAGGCGCTCCGCGCGGAGTGCAGGATGTGCCCTATAGCCTGGAGATCGCAGGTTCGAATCCAGGCTATGTCACAGCCAACCGTGACGGGAGTTCCTAGGGGCGGCACAATTGGCTGCGCCGCCGGGTAGGGAGGGCTTAGGTCGGCAGGGGAATCCACGGCTCACGGCGCATCAGCAACCCCTGTGGCGAAGAGGCCTGTGGTTCTGCAGTGGAGCCGCCAGATCTGTGTTGTCCTCCGGCACTATAGGTCTGGTGGCATTGCTGTGGATCTGCAGTGGAAAAATGACGGCTTGGCGGGAGCACGTTTCGGAGGACGCGTGTTCCAGCCACCGATTCCCAAGTAAATTTAAAAAAAATATATATATATATAAAAACGTTCAGAAATTGTACTTTGTTATCACGTTGGTTTAGGTTAACAGAAATATGATTCCAGACTTGAATGCAAACAATCCCTGCTGCCATGCTGTTTGAAACAGCGTTCAGTCTGGCCAGCTGGAAGCCTTCAGCTAGCCCAGTATCTGTGGTCACCCCAGTCAGGGAACTGGGATTCACTCTGGCTCAACACAGTCTGGTTCTCAAAATAAGGAAGTTTGTGACTCTGAGAAAAAGTCATACAACTGCAATCCCTTAACCCTGTAGCTGCCAAACTTGTTTTGGGGAAGATGAAGGGAATTGAACATGATTCTGTTCAACAGAGTCCCGGCTCAGATCGCAAAGACACCATAAGAGCTCAATTGTGAAGCAAAGGCAAAATAATAAAACCAGTGTAACGCTTCAGAAGGGTGATGAATAGCGACTCTAAAACACCTCCTCGTTTGAACTAACACAGTCGCAAGGACTAGCCAATCCCACCCATAGTGCCACAATTAGAAAAGAAAACTCGTGAATATTCTGGCCTGTTTTCTAATGTAATCACATCCCCTCAACAATTACAAGCACATCAAGCAAGGAAATCATGATTGCCTGTTTTACTTTGCAGAGAACAATGTTTGCAATAAACAAACCTAATTACAGGCCAGCACCAGTGGGGTTTCTTCAACAAACAATAAAGCGGTGTGGAGGGACTGCTAGTGTTTGGCAGAGAGGAGAGCTGCTTATTATTTCACAGGAATGTGGGTATTCATGGAGAGGGAGCATGCTGGGCATTGGCAGAAAGGGTTAGACTGCTGTGTTACTGTGCTGAGTACAAGGCAGCATGCAGAAGGCTGATTAAACAGCAAGCTTACAGAACAGAAACCATCTGGGCAGCTCAAGGAGAGGGACATGTGTGTTACTTTCACAGGGCAATGAGACACCTACCAGCACGCAGTATGAGAATCCTTTCAAACTAGTGAGAAATATCTGCAATTGTTTTTATTTTCTACGTTTTAAATATCTTCATTTGCTTCTTTCGTTAAAGACAGGAGCTGTGTGTACCCCCACTCACTCCCCATCCCCCAGCACACAGGAGCTGCGTGTACCCCCACTCACTCCCCATCCCCCAGCACACAGGAGCTGCGTGTACCCCCACTCACTCCCCATCCCCCAGCACACAGGAGCTGAGTGTACCCCCACTCACTCCCCATCCCCCAGCACACAGGAGCTGCGTGTACCCCCACTCACTCCCCATCCCCCAGCACACAGGAGCTGAGTGTACCCCCACTCACTCCCACATCCCCAGCACACAGGAGCTGCATGTACCCCCACTCACTCCCCATCCCCAGCACACAGGAGCTGCGTGTACCCCACTCACTCCCCATCCCCAGCACACAGGAGCTGCGTGTACCCCACTCACTCCCCATCCCCCAGCACACAGGAGCTGAGTGTACCCCCACTCACTCCCCATCCCCAGCACACAGGAGCTGCGTGTACCCCACTCCTCCCCATCCCCAGCACACAGGAGTTGCGTGTACCCCCACTCACTCCCCATCCCCCAGCACACAGGAGCTGCGTGTACCCCCACTCACTCCCCCGTCCCGAGAACTTGCTGATGTCATTCACAACTTCTCTGAAATCACGAGGGCCCCAGGCAGAGAAACACAGGAAACCGAGGTACAAGACACACTTTCACAGGCTGCACACAGAAAGAAGTGACTGGGGTATTGAAAACACTCACAGGATGTGCCTCGTTCAAAGAAACATGCTGCTATCTGAGAGCATCTGAGACCAGTGCAAAACAAGCTAATCCTGTCTCAACACAGCTTCTGTAAAACAAAGCTACAAAAATAGACAAGAAAAGTCATCTGTGTTGCAATAATGTTACAAAGGCAGTTAGATTAAATATTACCGTGCTGCTCTCTCTCCACAAACACACGCAGAGTGAAATGTGAAAACACTGTCCACCTCACTCTGCTAGAGAAGTAGATACACTAACAAATTGAGGGCAAAACTCATGTGCGAAAGAGTTCCCCTTTTACTCTTGCCCTGACTTTTGGGAAAAATAATTAATAGAGGTTAAAAAATAATTGCAGTTAGGAAACTAATGGATGTCAATGCAATGTCCTCACTAAGACAGTACAGTGGACAGGTGTGTCAATGCGATGTCCTCACAAAGACAGTACAGTGGACAGGTGTGTCAATGCGATGTCCTCACAAAGACAGTACAGTGGACAGGTGTGTCAATGCGATGTCCTCACTAAGACAGTACAGTGGACAGGTGTGTCAATGCAATGTCCTCACTAAGACAGTACAGTGGACAGGTGTGTCAATGCGATGTCCTCACAAAGACAGTACAGTGGACAGGTGTGTCAATGCAATGTCCTCACTAAGACAGTACAGTGGACAGGTGTGTCTGTGTCACTTCTTCCCTCTTGTGGAGCTCTCCAGTTTTCAGCTCCAGCAGTTTCTCCTAACCCTATAAACAGAGAGAGGCCCTCCCTATAAAGAAGATGCTTTCTTCACCTATATCTTGAACAGATTTGAAGGGCAGGCTCTGGCTGGTAATGCTGCCTGTGCTGGTCTCATAATCACAAACCCCCAGCTTGAGCAACTTTATGAGTAGCGGTACCTTGGTAACTGAATCCCTCCTGAAAGAAACTTGAAGAAACCTGAAAGAAAGCGAAAGCAGCGTCTGGCACCTACCTTCACAAGGGTCTCAAGCTCCTCTGTGGTAAATCCAGCGGAAAGAAAAGGCTCTGTCCTGCTCTCAGGTCTGTCTCTTTAATAATATAAAAACATACAAACACACACACAGCCTTCAAGACTCAGAGACCACACACACACACACACACACACAGACTGCTGCAGAGTGTGCGCTCAGATAAACAGCTCTGCTGTGACTCTCAGAAAGGAGGCGGGGAGGAAGGGGAGGGAGGGGGTGACAGGGCAGAGAGGAGAGGGTAAGCTGGTTTTTTTTTGTTGGCTGGACTCTTTTTTCTCGCTTTAATAAAGAACAGAAAGTTCTGAAAGAAAAAGAGGAAACGCCCATCCCTTTCCCAGTTCCTGAGCGCCTCTGAATCAGTGGAGTGCGTGGATACAGAATGGAGCAGCAGACTGTGTCTAGGTAGCACACTGAACCCACACTGTGCATTGCACTGCACAGGATATCAGAACCTCTGTCTGTTTGTGATTAACTCTCTGAACAAGTCGGCCTTAACATTCTGCACTGGGAAACCAGAGAAAAGAAATAAATGAATGAATCAATAAATAAATAGATGCCTGCTTTCTTGATACAGGGTGATTGAATTAAGCAGGGCCAGGCAGTTCAGCTGTAGTATCTGAAGAATTAATGGTGTGTAGCAACAGGAAAAACAAATCATAGAGTTACCACAGGTGGGGATAGGGGGTGCTGTAATAAAAGCACAAAGCACACAGGCAAGCATGTACAGAGCCACACCCCGGGGCAGTGGAGTGCTGAGAGCCAGGATAGCAGTCATGTACAGAGCCACACCCCGGGGCAGTGGAGTGCTGAGAGCCAGGATAGCAGTCATGTACAGAGCCACACCCCGGGGCAGTGGAGTGCTGAGAGCCAGGATAGCAGTCATGTACAGAGCCACACCCCGGGGCAGTGGAGTGCTGAGAGCCAGGATAGCAGTCATGTACAGAGCCACACCCCGGGGCAGTGGAGTGCTGAGAGCCAGGATAGCAGTCATGTACAGAGCCACACCCGGGGCAGTGGAGTGCTGAGAGCCAGGATAGCAGTCATGTACAGAGCCACACCCGGGGCAGTGGAGTGCTGAGAGCCAGGATAGCAGTCATGTACAGAGCCACACCCGGGGCAGTGGAGTGCTGAGAGCCAGGATAGCAGTCATGTACAGAGCCACACCCGGGGCAGTGGAGTGCTGAGAGCCAGGATAGCAGTCATGTACAGAGCCACACCCCGGGGCAGTGGAGTGCTGAGAGCCAGGATAGCAGTCATGTACAGAGCCACACCCCGGGGCAGTGGAGTGCTGAGAGCCAGGATAGCAGTCATGTACAGAGCCACACCCCGGGGCAGTGGAGTTCTGAGAGCCAGGATAGCAGTCATGTACAGAGCCACACCCCGGGGCAGTGGAGTGCTGAGAGCCAGGATAGCAGTCATGTACAGAGCCACACCCCGGGGCAGTGGAGTGCTGAGAGCCAGGATAGCAGTCATGTACAGAGCCACACCCCGGGGCAGTGGAGTTCTGAGAGCCAGGATAGCAGTGGAGTTTCAGAGCTTCCCAGTATTGACTTGCACTCTTGTTAGCGGAGTATTGATGGCAACGCGCTTTACATTTTAATGAACCTTTTTCCTCCTGAATGCACGTACACATCACAAACTACCCAGAGGCAGCTCTCTCTATCTCTCTATATATCTCTCTATCTCCCTCTCCTTCTCTCTCTCCCCATCTCTCCCTCCCTGTCTCTCTCTCCCTCTGGTTGTTTTAAATAATAGTAAATCATTGCTCGTTACATCTCTGTGTGCCAGTCTGATACTAAAGCAGTGCACAATGGTGTCACTTTGCAGTCCTGTCCAGACGGCTACAATATCCACACAAAAAAGAACGTATTCAATTTGTTTTCCGGCCATAATTCCCTGTCGTTATACTTACCAACCACTAGAGGGGGGAGGGGGCTGTCACACGGTGCCCATGGGCACAGCTGATTTCAAATGGATTCTAATGAGTGGTGAATGTGTCTCTGTGCTGGCAGACAATAAAGCATTGAGCACTGACCCCAAACCCTTCCCCCATTTATCATTCATTCACTGGCAGGCTTCCTTTCAGCTGCAGCTCTTTTACTGAGCATGATGAAGGAGTGTTAGTGCTGAGATTGAGTGGCCTTTGCTTCTGGAAGCTCCTACAGCTTTACAGACCTGTGTGCAGCTGGAAGTCACTGCTGACCAACTGCAGTCATCAATCAACACCTTCCCTGATCAATATCATCTATCGACTTGATCTCCGAAGCACGCCCAGCCAATCTGACATCTTTAAGAGACTGCCCTGCGGTGCCCATGGCGAGGGGGGTCTAGACACTAATCCAATACAAAAGTCTATATCAGGACTCAGGTGGCCAAGGCAAATCAAAACGTTAGAGACAGTGCTGTAACAGACGAGAAGAAGTGTTGTGAATTGGTTTGAATTGTGTCCTACAGTGTAAATGTGAGGAGCTGTCCTCTGGCATTACATATTGCTTGAATTACTCTCCAGATACATGCTGTTCATTGTAATGATGGGATTTAGGGTAAAGCCTGCACTGAGAAATTCTGCTGTAAATTACATTGTTAATAAAAGCGAAAGCGATTCCCCCCAGGGGCTGGTGGTCGGAGGTTATGCTACCTCTGAGATATTAACATTAATAACTAATGGGGAATAGCTTCTTATTGGACTGGAATGACAGCCAGGGTCCCGGGAGAGCAGCACAGAGAGGAGCTCAGCTCCTAACACTCTTACTGAGGGGTGCACTGATCTGCATGGGAAAAGTCGTTACCCGATCTAACATGGAGGTGTGATTGTGTGTGATTGAGTGTGAATGTGATTGAGTGTGAGTGTGTTATGTTCAGAGTTACTGCAGGATCATTACAGAGCTGCAGTGTGACTCACCCTAGCTGCAGTTCAGAGTCACTGCAGGATCATTACAGAGCTGCAGTGTGACTCACCCTAGCTGCAGTTCAGAGTCACTTCAGGATCATTACAGAGCTCCACAAAAAACCTCCACTCAAGTTTGGATCAGGCAGTTTCAATCAGTCTTTACCTTTAACATATTATTTGGCTCACATTTTGAAAATACAATAAGGCACGTTGACATTGACCTACCTGATTAGATTTAGCACCTCCTTGCATATTGGAAATGCATTTCAAAACACATTTCAAACACTAAGTGAATTCATATGAAATCAGTAATCATCCTGACTGACCTCTGCTCTGGATCGGAGGCAGGACCCTGCTGTTTCAGCACAGCCTTGCACCTGTCTATTATTATTATTATTATTATTTGTTTATTTAGCAGACGCCTTTATCCAAGGCGACTTACAGAGACCAAGGTGTGTGAACTATGCATCAGCTGCAGAGTCACTTACAAATACGTCTCACCCGAAAGACGGAGCACAAGGAGGTTAAATGACTTGCTCAGGGTCACACAGTGAGTCAGTGGCTGAGGTGGGATTTGAACCGGGGACCTCCTGGTTATAAGCCCATTTCTTTAACCACTGGACCACAAAGCCTCCTTAACTAACTCTCACACCAGCCTCCCTGGCTTCTGAGCTCAGCCTTGCACCTGTCTAACACTCACACCAGCCTCCCTGGCTTCTGAGCTCAGCCTTGCACCTGTCTAACTCTCACACCAGCCTCCCTGGCTTCTGAGCACAGCCTTGCACCTGTCTAACTCTCACACCAGCCCCCATGGCTTCTGGGCTGATATCCAGCAGCTTCATCAGCAGACATAGCTGTGTGCTCTGAAAGCTCTGTGACACAATTAGGGCCTGATTCAATTAAGTTTAACTATGAAAGAAAAAAAAACATTTTAGGAAAATATTAATTTATTAAATTAGACCACAGGGAGCTTTTTTTATTCTGTTAAGATTGAATCAATGATGAGTCCAAATAAAAATGGATCTGATCCACTTGCACTCTTGTTTGCTGCTTAAATGCTGCTTGAATATTTACTGCTTGAATGTTTGCTGCTTGAATGCTGCTTGAATATTTACTGCTTGAATATTTACTGCTTTAAAAATTTACTGCTTGAATGTTTGCTGCTTGAATATTTACTGCTTGAATATTTACTGCTTGAATGTTTGCTGCTTGAATATTTACTGCTTGAATATTTACTGCTTGAATGTTTGCTGCTTGAGTGCTGCTTGAATATTTACTGCTTGAATGTTTGCTGCTTGAATATTTACTGCTTGAATATTTACTGCTTGAATGTTTGCTGCTTGAATGTTTACTGTTTGAATGTTTGCTGTTTGAATGTTTTCTGCTTGAATGTTTTCTGCTTGAATGTTTGCTGCTTGAATGTTTGCTGCTTGAATGTTTACTGCTTGAATGTTTACTGCTTGAATGTTTACTGCTTGAATGTTTGCTGCTTGAATGTTTTCTGCTTGAATATTTACTGCTTGAATGTTTGCTGCTTGCATGTTTACTGCTTGAATATTTACTGCTAGAATGTTTACTGCTTGAATGTTTGCTGTTTGAATGTTTTCTGTTTGTATATTTACTGCTTAAATACAAAGTCTGGGTGGCAATGGTGTGTTTGAGTACATTCTGTTTTCTATTTCACATTCAGACGCCTCTTCACATCGCAATAGTGTCTGGCTAGCTAGCTCCAGGACATTCCAATTAAAATGTACTGCAGTGCAATGCAGCTGGCAGGGTGGCCTTGAAATCCTCGTGCGCACAGCTGCTCTAGTGGAGATTAGGGGGCTACAGTAGCTGGCTGCACATTCTGCTCCATCTGGCCTCCCTCTGCAGGGCCTGGGTTTGTGCAGCCCCCCTGTGCACTATAAGCCTCACATGCCACGCCCCCCTGTACCCCTTATCTGATTCAGTGGCTCTGGCCCTCCTTATCAACATGACAACAGAATGATCTTCCGCACACCCTGATCCGGAGATCCAGCAGGAATGAAAGAGGCTCAGGGTGAAACGGGGACTGGGAGTGTCACCCCTACCTCTGGGGACAGGAATCACTGCATATTATTAACCTTTAGATGGCTCATTTTTCCCATATGTATACCTCGGCTTGCCATGAAACTGACCTGCAATGCCGTGTCTATAGAGACACAGTAATACAATAACACTGTAATAAATGCCTGGACTAAAGAAGCTCATAAATTGCTAGCACTGTATGGGGAGCGTTCAGAACATGCAGGCAGTCACCGTTTTGTGCTCTAAAGTCTGTGCTTGCTTAGGGATGGCAGGGGGAGGGGGACTGAACACTGAAGAGGTTTAGCCTGGGCACCAGGATTAATATCCTTGTCCTTCTACTTCAATGATATTTAATGTCCAAGGAGCAGACTAGACATGGGTTCTTTACAGCACAATGCCCCCTAGCACCACAGAGCTTCAGTGCCATATGCACTCAACCACCAAAGTACTGCTGAGAAGACCCAGCCTTTCCCAGCTTGGAGAAATGAAGACCCAGCCTTGCCCAGCTTGGAGAAACGAAGACCCAGCCTTGCCCAGCTTGGAGAAACAAAGACCCAGCCTTGCCCAGCTTGGAGAAATGAAGACCCAGCCTTGCCCAGCTTGGAGAAACGAAGACCCAGCCTTGCCCAGCTTGGAGAAATGAAGACCCAGCCTTGCCCAGCTTGGAGAAATGAAGACCCAGCCTTGCCCAGCTTGGTGAACTGATGAGCTCCTGTTCCAAGCAAGTGTAGCAGAGCAACGACCCCTTGCACCCGGTTCTTGTTCTGTGCTCCCAGTTCATTAGCAGTGATTTCCCAGCAGGACCTGCAGGAGCCTCCACACTAGCAGCTGTCAGCAGTGGCAGCTCCTTCACTTCATTGCTTTAATGGAACTGATTGCGTTTCTGAGCTTTACTGAAAGTGTATCGGCACCCCTGTGGTGGTCCTGTATGAAGTAGGAACAGCACAATCCACTTCAAGTGGTCTGATGTCCCCCCACAAGCAGCTCAGACAGGGAGCCCTGGGGTCACTTACGGTTCTCCTGGCATTCAGGGCTTTTTAAAAAAAATGTTATTCAATTAGCACCAGGTGCTTAATCACACCCACCCACCAACCCCTTATGTCAAATTCTTGCTTTCAGATACAAAAATAAATGTAAGAGTGCTTCATCTGTGAAGTACTCTTTGCAAACAGCAGCAAATGTGCCTGCTTAACCACTGCAGGGCTGGTGACAAGCACACTGCAGAAGCAGCGGGACGTTTGTGCGCTTTGGCAGACTTTGCTATTGCTTTGGAGCAATTTTTTTTCTTTCTTGAAGGCTTTTCAATGACTTTGTTAAGACGTTGAATGTATTCATGGTTGAGGAAGCATGATGCAAAGTATAACTGAGGATTAGAAAGGAAGCCTGAACCCCCCATTGCAGCCCATGCCTTACTGGGTAACGTCATTTAAATGATTACCCTGTTGCATGTTACATGCTGGTTATCACATATGGGACCTTGCTCTCTTTGAAGACTGTTTGAAGGACAAACCCCATCCTAAGTAATTCAATGAAGTTTAATTTTCAGTTGTTTTAGTAGGAGTTTTCAAATGCTCCTTCAACAGCCCTTATAAAGGTTCACCATGGTGAATCTATCATGGTGTTTTTGCACTTTTCCCATGGTTTCCTACTGTTTTTACATGCTTTCACTGTGCTTTACTATACTGGAGCATGGTTAACCATGGTGTACTATAGAAAACATTTCTTAGAAACAGCTATTGTGGTATATCATGGTATTCACATGGTCCAGTATAGTAAAGCACAGTGAAAGCATGTTAATACAGTAGGAGATCATGGGAAAAGTGTGAAAACACCATGATAAATTCACCATGGTAAACCTTCATAAGGGAGCCCTTAAAGGTTTGCTATGATTGTTCTGTGCTGTTTCTTTGTTCGTCATAAAATAAATAAGTAAATAAATAGGACACTTAACAATAACAATATGCTGGAAAGATTTCTGAGGATCAAAACCCTTTTCAAACTATTTTCAACATCCAGTTGATATCCCCAGTCACTGCAATCCAGGCAGCCGTAGAAACACACGCAGCTCAATCCCATTCCATCACAGTGACACGTGAAGCTGTAGAGACACACGCAGCTCAATCCCATTCATTCACAGTGACACGTGAAGCTGTAGAAACACATGCAGCTCAGTCCCATTCATTCACAGTGACACGTGAAGCTGTAGAAACACACGCAGCTCAATCCCATTCATTCACAGTGACACGTGAAGCTGTAGAGACACACGCAGCTCAATCCCATTCCATCACAGTGACACGTGAAGCTGTAGAGACACACGCAGCTCAATCCCATTCATTCACAGTGACACGTGAAGCTGTAGAAACACACGCAGCTCAATCCCATTCCATCACAGTGACACGTGAAGCTGTAGAGACACACGCAGCTCAATCCCATTCCATCACAGTGACACATGAAGCTGTAGAGACACACGCAGCTCAATCCCATTCCATCACAGTGACACGTGAAGCTGTAGAGACACACGCAGCTCAATCCCATTCATTCACAGTGACACGTGAAGCTGAAGAAACACACGCAGCTCAATCCCATTCATTCACAGTGACACGTGAAGCTGTAGAAACACACGCAGCTCAATCCCATTCCATCACAGTGACACGTGAAGCTGTAGAAACACACGCAGCTCAATCCCATTCATTCACAGTGACACGTGAAGCTGAAGAAACACACGCAGCTCAATCCCATTCATTCACAGTGACACGTGAAGCTGTAGAGACACACGCAGCTCAATCCCATTCCATCACAGTGACACGTGAAGCTGTAGAAACACACGCAGCTCAATCCCATTCCATCACAGTGACACGTGAAGCTGTAGAAACACACGCAGCTCAATCCCATTCATTCACAGTGACACGTGAAGCTGTAGAGACACACGCAGCTCAATCCCATTCCATCACAGTGACACGTGAAGCTGTAGAAACACACGCAGCTCAATCCCATTCCATCACAGTGACACGTGAAGCTGTAGAAACACACGCAGCTCAATCCCATTCATTCACAGTGACACGTGAAGCTGTAGAAACACACGCAGCTCAATCCCATTCATTCACAGTGACACGTGAAGCTGTAGAAACACACGCAGCTCAATCCCATTCATTCACAGTGACACGTGAAGCTGTAGAAACACACGCAGCTCAATCCCATTCATTCACAGTGACACGTGAAGCTGTAGAAACACACGCAGCTCAATCCCATTCATTCACAGTGACACGTGAAGCTGTAGAAACACACGCAGCTCAATCCCATTCATTCACAGTGACACGTGAAGCTGTAGAGACACACGCAGCTCAATCCCATTCATTCACAGTGACACGTGAAGCTGTAGAAACACACGCAGCTCAATCCCATTCATTCACAGTGACACGTGAAGCTGTAGAAACACACGCAGCTCAATCCCATTCCATCACAGTGACACGTGAAGCTGTAGAAACACACGCAGCTCAATCCCATTCATTCACAGTGACACGTGAAGCTGTAGAAACACACGCAGCTCAATCCCATTCCATCACAGTGACACGTGAAGCTGTAGAAACACACGCAGCTCAATCACATTCATTCACAGTGACACGTGAAGCTGTAGAAACAGACACAGCTAAATCACATTCATTCACAGTGACACGTGAAGCTGAAGAAACACACGCAGCTCAATCCCATTCATTCACAGTGACACGTGAAGCTGTAGAAACACACGCAGCTCAATCCCATTCATTCACAGTGACACGTGAAGCTGTAGAAACACACGCAGCTCAATCCCATTCATTCACAGTGACACGTGAAGCTGTAGAAACACACGCAGCTCAATCCCATTCATTCACAGTGACACGTGAAGCTGTAGAAACACACGCAGCTCAATCCCATTCATTCACAGTGACACGTGAAGCTGTAGAAACACACGCAGCTCAATCCCATTCATTCACAGTGACACGTGAAGCTGTAGAAACACACGCAGCTCAATCCCATTCATTCACAGTGACACGTGAAGCTGTAGAAACACACGCAGCTCAATCCCATTCATTCACAGTGACACGTGAAGCTGTAGAAACACACGCAGCTCAATCCCATTCATTCACAGTGACACGTGAAGCTGTAGAAACACACGCAGCTCAATCCCATTCATTCACAGTGACACGTGAAGCTGTAGAAACACACGCAGCTCAATCCCATTCATTCACAGTGACACGTGAAGCTGTAGAAACACACGCAGCTCAATCCCATTCATTCACAGTGACACGTGAAGCTGTAGAAACACACGCAGCTCAATCCCATTCATTCACAGTGACACGTGAAGCTGTAGAAACACACGCAGCTCAATCCCATTCATTCACAGTGACACGTGAAGCTGTAGAAACACACGCAGCTCAATCCCATTCATTCACAGTGACACGTGAAGCTGTAGAAACACACGCAGCTCAATCCCATTCATTCACAGTGACACGTGAAGCTGTAGAAACACACGCAGCTCAATCCCATTCATTCACAGTGACACGTGAAGCTGTAGAAACACACGCAGCTCAATCCCATTCATTCACAGTGACACGTGAAGCTGTAGAAACACACGCAGCTCAATCCCATTCATTCACAGTGACACGTGAAGCTGTAGAAACACACGCAGCTCAATCCCATTCATTCACAGTGACACGTGAAGCTGTAGAAACACACGCAGCTCAATCCCATTCATTCACAGTGACACGTGAAGCTGTAGAAACACACGCAGCTCAATCCCATTCATTCACAGTGACACGTGAAGCTGTAGAAACACACGCAGCTCAATCCCATTCATTCACAGTGACACGTGAAGCTGTAGAAACACACGCAGCTCAATCCCATTCATTCACAGTGACACGTGAAGCTGTAGAAACACACGCAGCTCAATCCCATTCATTCACAGTGACACGTGAAGCTGTAGAAACACACGCAGCTCAATCCCATTCCATTCACAGTGACACGTGAAGCTGTAGAAACACACGCAGCTCAATCCCATTCATTCACAGTGACACGTGAAGCTGTAGAAACACACGCAGCTCAATCCCATTCATTCACAGTGACACGTGAAGCTGTAGAAACACACGCAGCTCAATCCCATTCATTCACAGTGACACGTGAAGCTGTAGAAACACACGCAGCTCAATCCCATTCATTCACAGTGACACGTGAAGCTGTAGAAACACACGCAGCTCAATCCCATTCATTCACAGTGACACGTGAAGCTGTAGAAACACACGCAGCTCAATCCCATTCATTCACAGTGACACGTGAAGCTGTAGAAACACACGCAGCTCAATCCCATTCATTCACAGTGACACGTGAAGCTGTAGAAACACACGCAGCTCAATCCCATTCATTCACAGTGACACGTGAAGCTGTAGAAACACACGCAGCTCAATCCCATTCATTCACAGTGACACGTGAAGCTGTAGAAACACACGCAGCTCAATCCCATTCATTCACAGTGACACGTGAAGCTGTAGAAACACACGCAGCTCAATCCCATTCATTCACAGTGACACGTGAAGCTGTAGAAACACACGCAGCTCAATCCCATTCATTCACAGTGACACGTGAAGCTGTAGAGACACACGCAGCTCAATCCCATTCATTCACAGTGACACGTGAAGCTGAAGAAACACACGCAGCTCAATCCCATTCATTCACAGTGACACGTGAAGCTGTAGAGACACACGCAGCTCAATCCCATTCATTCACAGTGACACGTGAAGCTGAAGAAACACACGCAGCTCAATCCCATTCATTCACAGTGACACGTGAAGCTGTAGAAACACACGCAGCTCAATCCCATTCATTCACAGTGACACGTGAAGCTGTAGAAACACACGCAGCTCAATCCCATTCATTCACAGTGACACGTGAAGCTGTAGAAACACACGCAGCTCAATCCCATTCCATCACAGTGACACGTGAAGCTGTAGAAACACACGCAGCTCAATCCCATTCATTCACAGTGACACGTGAAGCTGTAGAAACACACGCAGCTCAGTCCCATTCATTCACAGTGACACGTGAAGCTGTAGAAACACACGCAGCTCAATCCCATTCATTCACAGTGACACGTGAAGCTGTAGAAACACACGCAGCTCAATCCCATTCATTCACAGTGACACGTGAAACAGAAGATAACGAGGTGGGCTCTGTTCACCAGCCCCTGCCTGAAATGTCATGTATTCATGTATGCTTTCCACAAACCTATTTCAATATGAATGAATATACCACTGTCTGCTGAACGTGAGCCCATTGGCTGATGCACATGCTTGCAGCAGATCACAGTTTAACGGCTCTGACTGTAGCAGACAATCCTGGCTAGTGATAATCGCATGCACTTTGTGGGAAAGTAACGTGGGACGCTTGCTGTAATACTGGCAACAAAAACACTGCGCTTTTTAACAGGCACTTAAATTAATACATACAAAGTCAAAGGGAAAATACTGTAAAAGGCTCTGCAGGCACTAAATGACTGTGGGGAAGGTCCTACCTGCCTTCTTATTTAGTCCTATAGCAGGTACAGTAGCATCCACAGTGAGGTGTAAATGATATGCATTAACACATTATAAACCAGGCGTGTGCTGCAGGTTATTTGTACTATAGAGATTTTAGAAGGGAGTGGGTTGCGCCTGGTAGCCCATGTGTTGTGTAACAGGTTTGTATAAGACTGTCCTTGAACAGAAAACGCTGCCGCTGGTGCACTGTGCAATACTGTATCGACAGGGAGCAGAGTTTGCACAGTAACAACCACCTGTAGGCCGGTCCGCGATTTGCGCTGTTTAAAATCGATACTAAAATCGATTAATCTGATTTCATTATCAACCGCACCACTGTCGAATAATTTAAAACGCTTTGGCATGAGAGCTGTCGAATGTAAATACAAAGAGATAAATGCGTTTTCTTTTTCGACGCTCTTTCACCCAGTTATAAGAAAACATGTTTACAACCGCAAAGCATGTGTTTATTATTAATGCGCGTTTAAAACCACAAAGCATGCGTTTATCATTTAATGCGCTAAACATAATTAAACATAAATCAATTCTGCAACAGTTAATCCAGTCGAATGCAGAATCATTCATTATCACCCGAACACCCAGCAAGACCAGCATGCGCATAGATAGGTTGGACCCTTTTATATAGTGAGGTGTCTATGTGTTACTTCTCAGTTCAATCATTTGAATATAACAATTAAAATAAAACGAATCAATGAAACAGTGCCGTGTAATACATTCTCATAGGAAAGGGCAAACAAAGCCCCTGGATGTGTGACTTATCATAATATAATAGAATGCTCTTATAATAAAGCTCTGACTGTATCCGAGACTCAGAGTACGCAGCAGCAGCAGCAGCAGCTGACATATGTTACTGATAATAATAATAAATCAATGCTAGCAATATTATACAGGGCGCATATATATATATATATATATATATATATATATATATATATATATATATATATATATATATATATATATATATATGAATGATGAAAATAGACATGCTGATCGGCACTTACATTGTTCCTGAGGTCTTGCAAAGCTACGCTCATCGTGGAGTGGAAAGCGGCATTGGCGGAGAGTGGCGGCGGTCTCTACCTCTTTAGATGCTGAGATGAAAGCTGATAGGATTTGCCGCTGCGATTCCTTGCCATGTCTCATTTGCAGCGGGTCATCAGGATCGCCATCACAAAGATGCGTAGCGACGGACCAGTACGCGCTACTCACTGGCTATACTTGTATTCTCCAACTGCTATTTATTATATTATAATGTACAAAAAGAACTGCCTTTTTACTACAGCCCGCTACTGGCGTTAGCAACTGAAATCACATCTTCTAACACGATGCATAACGCTAGCACAGAGCTTTTCTATTGCATTAGGAGCGCTCTCTCTCTCTCTCTCTCTCTCTCTCTCTCTCTCTCTCTCTCTCTCTCTCTCTCTCTCTCTCTCTCAATTCAATTCAATTCAATTCAATTCAATGGTGCTTTATTGGCATGACTTACAATAGCAGGTGTTGCCAAAGCAATTATACAATACTTACATGTATATATACAATGCATCATGAATACATACATATATATATATATATATATATATATATATATATATATATATATATATATATATATATATATATATATATATATATATATATATATATAAACAAACTGATTTATAAAGTACAGTAAAAAAAAACAACAACATATCACTACTAACAATAAACATGTATCAGGACAATAAGTATTTACATAATACATACACAACAACATACATACTGTATATACATAAGTGTGTGTGTCTCTGTGCAGAGCTCTCATTGTGTGTCCCTCAGTCTGTGATATGCAGACACATACTGGGCTGCTAGTTGGGCTCTCTCTCTCTCTCTCTCTCTCTCTCTCTCTCTCTCTCTCTCTCTCTCTCTCTCTCTCTCTCCCCCTCTCTTTGTTCTCTGTTCTTTCTCCTCGCTCTCTCTCTCTCCCCTTTCTGCGAGATGGTTATTGTGACAAAAACATCTATTGTAGCTGCGAGCCATCAGGCTGCATGTAGCATCAGGTGTGGCTGGGGGGAGCATTAGCAATTAAGATGAGGGTAGCGAGAGAGATGGAGAGGGAGACAGACAGTGAGTGTGATTGCGTCATGTGGATAATGGGGAAGCGGATGGTAGTGAAAGTATACAGTGCAGCTGGCAATGGCACGCTTAAAGACAGGGGTTGTGTGAGTGCCAGGTTTGTATTGTACAGCACAAGCAGCATGGATGTGTAGCTCTATAAGAGATATGCATTAAACACCATGTCTATATCGCTACTATATCTACTGTATATACATCTCATGGGTAGTGCTAATTAGTACTACTATTAATAATAATAATAATAATAATAATAATAATAATAATAATAATAATAATAATAATAATAATAATAATAATGTAATGAAGTGCCCATGATTGTGGAGCGTCATCGAACACATGGTCTGTGCTGTGCTCAGGGTGAGAGCTCTCTGACACTTTTAATCACTTTAAATACAACCACATTAATAAATGTCATGAACTCCAGTATTTGTATCATTCCAGCGAACCCCGTGATTTCACAGTGCTTCACATTAGCAAGGTTGAGTATCTTTCAAGCCAGCTGCCGTTCAGACTGAGGGCTTTGTTTATGCACGTCTACAGTGTCTCTTGCCTTCTCCTCTACCATGGATGTACACAGTGAAGCAAAAGAAAGCGTGGGCTGTGTGTTTGCTGCTTCTCCTCTACCATGGATGTACACAGTGAAGCAAAAGAAAGCGTGGGCTGTGTGTTTGCTGCTTCTCCTCTACCATGGATGTACACAGTGAAGCAAAAGAAAGCATGGGCTGTGTGTTTGCTGCTTCTCCTCTACCATGGATGTACACAGTGAGACAAAAGAAAGCGTGGGCTGTGTGTTTGCTGCTTCTTCTTATTGTGATCTCTAGATTCCCTTCTATACCCAGGTCACTGCCTTTCCACCTGGCTTTCATTTGGAACCCTTAAAGTTCTGGGCAGTCTGCCTGCTAGATTCAGGTCAGGGCGCCGCAAAGCCAGCCTGGCAGGAACGTAACCCTTATAAAGCCAGGAATTGCTCACATATAATTTCTACTTGAACTCCCACTCCAGCTTGGACTCAGTCCCATATTCCTTGGCAACAATGTCTTTTGTCTAACCACTTAACAAATGAAAATATAAAACCTGTGGTTTTCATGGTTTTGACAAGGTAACTGCTTCACAAGCCCATAGCGACAGACAGTCCCAGTCACTGGGTTTGCTGTGTAATGCACTGAGGCACCTCAAGCAGAATGCTGCTGTTAAAGAGAATGGGTTTACAGTATTGTGCACGACATTAACACAAGGAAAACAGTGTTAATAATGCCTACTTTTATATAGCATGTATTATTAATAAGAAATGCATTGTAGAAACCTGGGCTGCGTCACCTTGAGACTGCGGGTAAAATGATAATATGGAATGAAATCTATCTATCTATCTATCTATCTATCTATCTATCTATCTATCTATCTATCTATATATGCTCTAGATATATTCTGTCTAAGGCTGCCTCTACCCAGATTGCTTGGCCAGTGCTTCATATCCGGCTCTTCCACTCTATACAGTAATTCTCTTTGAAGCTATAACATTTGTTTATTCCTGCAGTTAGTATTACACATTGACCACTAGAGGGAGACAGCCTGGCCGATCTAAAACATCACTAATGCAGTATATTAGTTTAACATTGGTTTAAGTAGCTTTTTAAAGTAGCTTTTTAAATGCATTTTATAACATAGCATGCTAGATGCATTCCCCTTCCTTTGCTCTGTCTGTAAAAGAAGCATGAAGTGAATCTCACTCATTGTTTGCCTCTCTCTCTGTTTTCTAAAGCTAACCTTGACTGAAGGTTATTAACCACACTAGCCTGCCTGCCCTCCTTTCTGCAGCTGCCTTTATGAATGCCTCTCTTGTCTCATATGAAAGCCTGCACAGTAATTCTCTTCATCCCTGGGCTCTTTGTTCAAGCTCTGTCACTGGTTTGAAGCTCTCTCCTCTTTCTCACAGCGAGGCTGTCTGTCTGCCTCACAAGACAGACAGACAGACAGACAGACAGACAGACAGACAGACAGACAGACACAGCACACTGAGTGCCTGCACCAGACTATTCCAATCTGTTCTAGCAGTACATATGAGATCCATCAAAACACTGGCGCATCAGCACTAGAATATTACACTGATGAAGGTCTTTCACTGTCTCAGTTTGTGTATCAACGTTCAGAGAGGCAGAGTGCCTCCATACACCCCCATACTGTGATGCTCTTAATAATTCCCTTTCACGTTTCATCACAGCTGGACAAGTGCTTCTCTAGATACTGTTGAGAGCTATGTGTGACAGAGAGGGGCAGACAGACTCCATCATATGCACCCAGATTGTGAGATGCTGAAAACATGTATTAAAACATGCCCTTGACAAGTTAAACCAATATTTCAAAATGGTGTAACATACAAACAGACGGACTGACAGATAGATGGTCTCTATTTGCCTCCAGATTCCGATGCTACCAATAACTTCTGCTAAAGAATGTCTTTGACAAGAGTCTCCATATATCACGAGATAATAAGATACATTCAAACGTGTCCATAGCAGGTTTCATCACAATTGGACAAGATGCTAAACTGAGGCATCCTCACAATTGTTTCAAACACTAAACACAAAATAAAATAATAGTCAAAAGAAACATCAAGGCGCAGGAGGAGAATAAACACTATTGTAGGCATTACATTGTACAGTGTAGAGGAAAACATTCCTCTCAGAAAACTATTATTACACACTAGAAAACCAACCAGTAGCTTTCTGTGGTTGTATTTATTAAAAACACACATTTAAACAAACCGCCAGGGGGCAGCGGTAATGTAAGACTTTGGCAGGTTCAAGGAAAGACAGAATGACAAGACCACTACATTCAAAGCAGACGTGCTTTGGAATCGATTTTTTTATTATTATTAAGAATGAATGATTCTGATATAACAAAGACTATCGTAATATATAAAAAACGCCTGTCTTGTAAAGTTTGAGACAATTGACAGTTTCTCGGGATTGTGCTGCGAGCACATCGTAGCCGGCTTGTCCCTGCTGAGACGCCGTCCACTCGGAGTGCTTTGCGTTTCCCAGCCTGCTCCGCGGCCCAGCTGGCAGTATCCGGAGTCGCTGAGGGACAGTGAGACTGCAAACATGGAGGAGGGGAAAAGCAAAGAGAAAACTCAGCCCGAAAAGACCGAGGAGAAGGGCCAGCAACCGGCCAGCAAGGACAAGGACAAGGACAAAAAGAAAAGGACAAGGAGGAGCTGGAGCTGGTGAGGGCGCGCTCTTCCTAACTTTACACGCGTTTTTATTAGTGAGAGCGGGGAGTTTGGGTTGAGAACAGGCTTCACATTATACCTGAGTCACTGCCGCTGACAACATGGTGGTGGAGGCGCAGGCCGGGCTTACTAAACGGTACAGTACAGCACTGTGCAGTACAATGTATCTGTTCGTGTGTTTCACATACACTGACCCACGGGAGCTAAAGAGATACCGCTGGTTATAAGAGAATTGCGACAGGCGAAGTATAGTCTGGCCGAGCATTCAAACCAAACATACATGGATGACACGGATATGAACTACAGTAAGGACGTTAAGAGAATTAGTCATGAGCATTGTTGTTTTTACTTAGTATTTTAAAGAAACAAATAAGGTGTTTGTTATTAAGTAAAAAGAACACACTGGTACGGTAACTAAACGTTACTGTGCTATCATATTATTTAAAGTCAGGTGCATGTCTTCTGAAAACCGCTATTGGTAGCTCTAGTATTGACCACACGTATGTATTATACTAAGTGGTGTATCAGGTAGAAACCGTGCCTGGAACTGAGTGACATGCATGTTGCTGTTTACATGAATTTCAGTGTTGAGCTCAGAAGGGATGGCTAGACCAACGATATATTTCTTTAGACTAGCCAGCCCATGGACCTGACTGCTGTTGACTGATACACGTTAATGTTCGACGCTATTTATATAATTTGTGTGGTTACAATTGTTAACTATTAAATAAATAAATAAATAAAAACATGTTTATGAACAAATCTGAAGATGTTTATTATTTATGTATCTGATGAAAACACTCAGTATTCTAGCGGACCAGGTGAAAAGGGGAACCCTATTTGTATGTGCTTGTAGGACTGTTTTAACTGTTTTGTGTTCTTCCAGTCTGAAGAGGATAAACAGCTTCAGGAGGAGCTGGAGATGATGGTGGAGAGACTCAGTGTAAGTATGGATTCATTGAGCCTCCAGGTGGATTTTAATCTGGGTCCTGTGTAACAGTGTGCATGTTTCCATATCCATATGTTCACATGAAATGCATACGAACAATGCATGTCCAGTAATTAGATATAGCAATACTTGGGGCCTGACTTCAGTACTGTGAATGGACATCATCTTTTTATTTATAGAAATAGGTTCCCTCTACTTACCACTAAAGCCTTTGAATATTTGTTCTGATTTTCTCTTGTTAAATTTTCAAATTTAACTTTCTCCCGACTTGTTCAGGAAGAGAGATGCAACAAGCATATAGATGATCTGAGATAAATAAAACTGAAAGCAGTTGTCAGTTTGTAGCCTGTGATGAGAAGCATTCCCAGTTACGCACAAGGGTAAAGGCCACTGTGTCCCGGTGCTCACCCCTTGTTTGTGATCCCCCAGGAGGAGGACAGCTCTCTGTACCGCCCGCTCTGGAGGAGCTCCGCCCGGCTGATCCGGCTCCTCCACCACCTCCATGACCTCCGTCCCCAAGCCACTCAAGTTCCTGCGGCCACACTACGCCAAGCTGAAGGAGATCTACGAGGGAATGGCCTCTGGAGACAACAAGGTGAGGCTGTGCTGGGCATGCAGAACTTCAGCCTGTCTTCCTTGCAGTGCAGGGCTTTCGAAGGCTCTCCTAAGCACAAGCAGGTTTTTAATGTTTTTAAAACTGGATTTGTTGTACTTCCAGGTTTTTGAATGGCTCAAGTTAAAGCTCAGTGAGACAAAGGAATATATCTGTTCCAGACAGTTGTGTATGGATGGATGTAGTAATTATTGTTCTCTTTCTGCAGCATTTCTGTGCAGACGTCGTGTCTGTGCTGGCCATGACGATGAGCGGGGACAGGGAGTGTCTGAAGTACAGGCTGTTGGGGTCCCAGGAGGAGCTGGCTTCATGGGGACACGAATACGTCAGGTAGGGAACACGGTCTGGGGCTTGGGAAGGGGCAAAGGTTGAGCAACTCAAACGGCACACTGTTACACGTTACATAGAGACTTCTGCTAAAGCAGCAAGTTCAACTAGCTTAGGAATGGACAGTTGTTCAGTATTTTTTCTTTCTGGGGTGACTTCTGGGGCTTTGTAATCGGTTTCAATGAATCTATCCGTACGCCCGGTTCCAAATTGGCTCGTGCTTGCAGGCACCTGGCCGGGGAGGTGGCGAAGGAGTGGCAGGAGGTTGATGAGAGTGATAAGAGCCAGCAGGACACTCTGCTCAAGCTGGTGAACGAGATCGTCCCGTACAACATGGGGCACAACGCGGAGCACGAGGCCTGCGACCTGCTCATGGAGATCGAGAGGCTGGACATGCTGGAGCTCTACATCGACGAGAATGCCTACTCCAAGGTCTGCCTCTACCTCACAAGGTAATACTGCACTCATTATCCAGGGCCAAGGCAGGGGGTGGGTGAACAGCAAAGTGTTTTACTGAACCTTTAACTGTAAATGCTACGTGAGGATCTTACGTTGGTTTTTAATTCTGTAGACTTCGTGATGAATTGTAAACCACTGTAATTGAGAACATACTGTAAAGCTGTATATAAATACTGAATCCAGTCTACATTGAAAATGAAACCTGAAACCCTGTTTGTTTGTTTGCCTGCCTCCCTCCTGCCCTCTCAGCTGTGTGAGCTATGTCCCGGAGCCAGAGAACTCTGCCCTGCTGAAATGCGCCCTGAATATCTTCCGCAAGTTTAACCGCTATCCAGAGGCGCTGCGGCTGGCGTTGATGTTGAATGACATGGAGCTGGTGGAGAACATCTTCACCTCCTGTAAGGAAATGTGAGTGAGCTCAAGGGTTGTCTGTTGTGTTTTCAGAGCCTGTGGTGGTGTCAGATTTCTGCAGACTGCACGTTAAGAAAAAAAAAAGTCTAAGTCTGTTATCGCTCCTCCCCCGCTGTGTTCTCCAGAGTTACTCAGAAGCAGATGGCGTACATGCTGGGTCGGCACGGCGTGTTCCTGGAGCTCAGTGAGGACGTGGAGGACTACGAGGACCTGACGGAAATCATGTCCAATGTCCAGCTCAATAGCAACTTCCTTGCCCTGGCTAGAGAGGTGCGTCTGCTGTCCTACTGAATACAAAGAAAGTGTACAAGATACACTAACCACCTGACTAGACCACACTGATTCCCTGCAACTAAAGGACCGATTGATCTTTTATGCCAAATAACTTTAATTGGCCCTTGTTTTAAAAAAAAAAAAAAAAAAAAAAAAAGTGAACAGGATGGCTTTGCAGGGGTGAAGTCAGACCAGAAACAGACTCGACACAAGGAATGGCAGGGCAAAACTGAAGCGCAACAAACACAAAACAAAAGGGCACGTTGGACAAACAAACAGAACAAACAAGTAATCTTTAAACAAGAACGAGTACCTAACCTACCTAAAGGTCTCAGTTGGTAGCAATCGCCTTTCTTATACTCGCAGTATTGTTTTACACTCCTCCTCTTAGCTCTCTCGAGCACTCTCCACCCTGAACAAAGACAGCTGCAGGCTTTTATATTCTAGCCGAGGAGTTAACTAGTTATTTATTATCTTATTACCCCTCGGCCATAGTCTGCACGAGTTTAATAAGGATGCGTGACTGTCAGCTAGTTAAATAATCAGTAGCTGATCAGCCACGCATCCTCACAAGGTTTTATAATCAAAACACAAAACAATAACAAATAATGGCGGCTGTTTTCGTCCGCGCAGCAAATAATAATACAAACAATAATAATACAAATAATAATAATACCAACAATAATAATACAAATAATAATAATAGTGCGCATATATATAGGGGCGGGACACTCCGCCACAGAAGGTTACTGATGTAACTAAACTAGCAACAGACAGCAGGGACACACTTGAGCCCATAAATGAAAGCGTCAAACAGGGGAGGGGGAGGGGCTACACAATGTCTTCTGATAGAAATTTGAAGATTAAAAACCAAAAGGCTTCTCCAGATTTGTGTTGATGATAATTCTCAGTCCTGTGATCAGTTAGTCAGTTGTTTGTTAAAGGTGTTCTTCTTTGCATTGTCATGTTAAATGTCGGTCTTCTCTTTTCAGTTGGATATCATGGAGCCCAAAGTGCCAGATGACATCTACAAAACGCATTTAGAAAACAACAGTAAGTCAGACTTCAGCTCTTTGGTTCTTCAGAAGAAAACCTCATTACTTTCCCTGTGCTTAGTTGTGCAGGCTGTATGACATCATAGTTTAATTTAAAGATTTAAACCAGACATTTTAAATTGGTACTACAATAAAGCTACAACCAAGAGCACAATCTGTTGCATTAGAAAGTAACGAGTGATACTGAAGTTAGTTTTCTCCCCAGTGGATAGTTGGTTGGTGCCCCACTAGTAGTGCCGTGTCCCCTGACCCTGTCTCTGTCTTTGCAGGGTTCGGGGGGAGTGGATCTCAGGTGGACTCTGCCCGCATGAACCTGGCCTCCTCCTTCGTCAATGGTTTTGTGAATGCAGCCTTCGGGCAGGACAAGCTGCTGACAGACGATGGGAACAAGTGGCTCTACAAGAACAAAGATCACGGTGAGACAGGCACAGGGGTGCCAGTGTGTGCATTTCCTGTGAGTGTAGTTGTGCAACCCTAGGGCTGTGTAATCATGACGCTGATGTCTATAGGGCTTTTAGTGAGACATGCCGAACATCAAGTACATTTCACGTTTTTCTTGTTTGGTACTTCTTTTAAAGCTTCTATAAGGATATCGGTTCCGTGTGTGTGTGTGTGTATATATATATATAAAATATATACAGTACTGTGCAAAAGTTTTAGGCAGGTGTGAAAAAATGCTGTAAAGTAAGAATGCTTTCAAAAATAGACATGTTAATAGATTATATTTATCAATTAACTAAATGCAAAGTGAGTGAACAGAAGAAAAATCTAAATCAAATCCATATTTGGTGTGACAACCCTTTGCCTTCAAAACAGCATCAATTCTTCTAGGTACACTTGCACAAAGTCAGGGATTTTGTAGGCATATAGTCAGGTGTATGATTAAACAATTATACCAAACAGGTGCTAATGATCATCAATTCAATATGTAGGTTGAAACACAATCATTAACTGAAACAGAAACAGCTGTGTAGGAGGAATAAAACTGGGTGAGGAACAGCCAAACTCAGCTAACAAGGTGAGGTTGCTGAAGACAGTTTACTGTCAAAAGTCATACACCATGGCAAGACTGAGCACAGCAACAAGACACAAGGTAGTTATACTGCATAGCAAGGTCTCTCCCAGGCAGAAATTTCAAGGCAGACAGGGGTTTCCAGATGTGCTGTCCAAGCTCTTTTGAAGAAGCACAAAGAAACGGGCAACGTTGAGGACCGTGAAGCGAGTGGTCGGCCAAGGAAACTTACTGCAGCAGATGAAAGACACATCATGCTTACTTCCCGCCATATCGGAAGATGTCCAGCAGTGCCATCAGCTCAGAACTGGCAGAAAACAGTGGGACCCTGGTACACCCATCTACTGTCCGGAGAAGTCTGGTCAGAAGTGGCCTTCATGGAAGACTGCGCCAAAAAGCCATACCTCCGGCGTGGAAACAAGGCCAAGCGACTCAACTATGCACGAAAACACAGGAACTGGGGTGCAGAAAAATGGCAGCAGGTGCTCTGGACTGATGAGTCAAAATTTGAAATATTTGGCTGTAGCAGAAGGCAGTTTGTTCACGAAGGGCTGGAGGCGTACAGAATGAGTGTCTGCAGGCAACAGTGAAGCATGGTGGAGGTTCCTTGCAAGTTTGGGGCTGCATTTCTGCAAATGGACTTGGGGATTTGGTCAGAATTAATGGTCTCCTCAATGCTGAGAAGTACAGGCAGATACTTATCCATCATGCAATACCATCAGGGAGGCATCTGATTGGCCCCAAATTTATTCTGCAGCATGACAATGACCCCAAAAATACAGTGAAAGTCATTAAGAACTATCTTCAGCGTAAAGAAGAACAAGGAGTCCTGGAAGTGATGGTATGGCCCCACAGAGCCCTGATCTCAACATCATCGAGTCTGTCTGGGATTACATGAAGAGAGAGAAGCAACTGAGGCTGCCTAAATCCACAGAAGAACTGTGGTTAGTTCTCCAAGATGTTTGGGCCAACCTACCTGCCGAGTTTCTTCAAAACTGTGTGCAAGTGTACCTAGAAGAATTGATGCTTGATGCTGTTTTGAAGGCAAAGGGTGGTCACACCAAATATGGATTTGATTTAGATTTTTCTTCTGTTCACTCACTTTGCATTTAGTTAATTGATAAATATAATCTATTAACATGTCTATTTTTGAAAGCATTCTTACTTTACAGCATTTTTTCACACCTGCCTAAAACTTTTGCACAGTACTGTATATACACACACACACTTATTTTTGAAGTCGCAGAGCAAAAGATGTTTTAAAGACAAACTTTGTCCTTGCTTTGGAATTTAGGAAGGCTGCCCTCTCCCTCTTCCTCTCTCACTTAGTGTTCACGTATGTAAATATTTTTGTGTTTTGTGTGTGAGTCCGGATGCCTGCTGCTAATTCACTGGTGTACTGCTGTGTTCCTGTATTGCAGGGATGCTGAGTGCCGCAGCTTCACTGGGAATGATCCTGCTCTGGGATGTTGACGGAGGGCTGACACAGATAGACAAGTACCTGTATTCATCAGAGGACTACATCAAGGTGAGACAGGTTAACTGTGGCAGACAGTGAGTTCAATTAGGTGCCTTGCTCAAAATGTTGTTTCGTTACCTGTGTTAAAAAGTGTTTTATTATCTTGATTCAAAAAGTGTTGATTTTCATGTTAATCAAATTTGCATGCTGTCACATACTCCAGTTTACATCCAGAAATGCAGATTAGTCTAAAGGCAACGTAAACTAATTATTTGTAGGCTGTTTGTCTGTATTTAATCAATACAAAATTGACATGATTGAATTATCAGAGAAAAAAAAATGTGATACAGAATCCTCTAACTGGGAGTTAACTGGGTTCAGTATTTCCATCATCGATGTAATATATTCTTGGAAGATGTGGATTGTGTAATACTCAGCTGCTGTGGGTAACTGGAAGGCCTCTGATTTCATCACCTGTTGCATGTTCATATGCACTCAGCACAAGGCAGCTGGCAGGGCTCACAGCAGTGGGTGATATATTGCAGTCTCGGCACAGGGCAGCTGGCAGGGCTCACAGCAGTGGGTGATATATTGCAGTCTCGGCACAGGGCAGCGGGCAGGGCTCACAGCAGTGGGTGATATATTGCAGTCTCGGCACAGGGCAGCGGGCAGGGCTCACAGCAGTGGGTGATATATTGCAGTCTCGGCACAGGGCAGCGGGCAGGGCTCACAGCAGTGGGTGATATATTGCAGTCTCGGCACAGGGCAGCGGGCAGGGCTCACAGCAGTGGGTGATATATTGCAGTCTCGGCACAGGGCAGCTGGCAGGGCTCACAGCAGTGGGTGATATATTGCAGTCTCGGCACAGGGCAGCGGGCAGGGCTCACAGCAGTGGGTGATATATTGCAGTCTCGGCACAGGGCAGCGGGCAGGGCTCACAGCAGTGGGTGATATATTGCAGTCTCGGCACAGGGCAACGGGCAGGGCTCACAGCAGTGGGTGATATATTGCAGTCTCGGCACAGGGCAGCGGGCAGGGCTCACAGCAGTGGGTGATATATTGCAGTCTCGGCACAGGGCAGCGGGCAGGGCTCACAGCAGTGGGTGATATATTGCAGTCTCGGCACAGGGCAGCTGGCAGGGCTCACAGCAGTGGGTGATATATTGCAGTCTCGGCACAGGGCAGCGGGCAGGGCTCACAGCAGTGGGTGATATATTGCAGCCTCGGCACAGGGCAGCTGGCAGGGCTCACAGCAGTGGGTGATATATTGCAGTTTCCTGAGTCTCACTGTCTCTCTCTCTCTACAGTCTGGTGCTCTGCTGGCCTGTGGGATTGTGAACTCTGGAGTGAGGAACGAGTGCGACCCGGCTCTGGCACTGCTCTCAGACTACGTGCTGCACAACAGCAATGTCATGAGGATCGGTGCTATCTTTGGGTAAGGGGCAAAAAGAATATATCAAGTCTCTGTCTTCATGCAGCTGCAGCCTAGGGGAGTTCCCGTTTGCTTACTGTGATGTGTGTTTAGACTGACACAAATAAGCACCAAAATAAAGACTTGAACACGCATTTAGCATTGATATATTAGAACACATATGCATGTGGTACGTATTGTTAAATGAACTGGCTTTTATTTAACTAATTTATACACTTGGTTTAACACAGTTTAGCCATTAGTATGTCACATTCAAGTCGTTTTTAAGCTGTGCTAACCTGTTGGATTTGATTCTGTCTCTCTCTCCAGACTGGGACTGGCCTACGCAGGATCCAATCGAGAAGACGTCTTGTCTCTGCTGCTGCCAGTGATGGGAGACTCCAAATCCAGCATGGAGGTAAGCACAGGCTTGCATTCAGTGTCCAAATTGCTGCTTTTGCATGTATCTGAGCAGGGATGGAAATAAGATTACCATTGCGTAGCAGTTCGATCCATTCCTGGTTTTACATGGTTTTACATGTCTCTGTACTCGGTAAAGCTGTCTGTTACTCACAGGTTACTACATTCCTGCCTCTTCTAACTATTTGTCATTCCAGCCGGGCATCTTTGGAGTTTCAAGTGTAGTGTGGAGCGCATGTCCTCTTGGACACTGGCTGGTTAACGTTGTCTCTACCCTTGTCCTCCTCCTGCTCTCCCTCTAGGTGGTTGGCGTGACTGCGCTGGCCTGTGGTATGATTGCCGTGGGTTCCTGTAACGGAGACGTGACCTCCACCATCGTACAGACCCTCATGGAGAAATCTGAGCAGGAGCTGAAGGACACCTACGCCAGGTGGCTTCCTCTCGGACTGGGCCTCAACCACCTGGGTAAGGAGAGACTGCACGCACTCTGGCACAGTGTGCTTCCACTAGCATGAACAAAACACGCTGACATACCAATTCATCAACGCATGGCCAAGTGCACCGTTGCGTTTCAAATCTGTGCGTCTTCCTGTTTGCCTGGTTAGGGGTGATCAGAATGTGAAAACCACAAAACATTTGTGATATTATATGCTGCAGAGCTTCTGTGTTATTTATGACATACAAACTGAAACACAGGCAGCAGTTGACTGGCAGTTGCTGTGTGTGTTTTGGCTTGAAGTCTTCTAGCTGGTTTGGGCAATGTGAAAGTCCACTCTGTGTCGTTCTAAAAGGAGGAGCTGTACAGTTGTGGCGGTTGGTGCTGTGGATGACCGTGGCTCTTGGATCTTCTTTTTCAGGTAAAGGAGAGGCGATTGAAACCACGCTGGCTGCGCTGCAGGTGGTCCCAGAACCCTTCCGCAGCTTTGCCAACACACTGGTGGATATCTGTGCCTACGCAGGTTGGTACCTCAACTTGCATACTGTTCTGTACTAAGCAGAGGAGGTTTTCAGTCAATATAGAGTAAAGTGTGAATAATATTGCATACAAAATATATGAACAATTGTTTTCTGGGTCTGGGTGAGAAATGTTCTTAGTTTTCAGTTTCCACCTCACCTGAAGAAGAGGCTAGTGTCATCTCTCAGGCTGGTGTATATAATTAGTTGAATGGAAATTGCTGTGCATTGTCTGGCACTTCCCTGGTAGTGCCCGTGCTGGGAGCTCCAGTCTCCTGTCCCTATATATATATATATATATATATATATATATATATATATATATATATATATATATATATATATATATATATATATATATATATATATATATATATATATATCTATCCCCTCTCCTCAGGTTCAGGCAACGTGCTGAAGGTCCAGCAGCTGCTCCATATCTGCAGCGAGCACTACGAAGCCAAGGAGAAGGAGGACGACAAGGACAAAAAGGACAAGAAAGACAAAGAGAAAAAGGAGAGCTCTGCAGACATGGGCTCCCACCAGGTACAGCCGGGCTTGCTAGGCTATAGCCCTTAATTAAACTACAACTGCTAATAATACCAGCAGCCATTGAAGTACTGTAATCTGATGAGAAGCAGCTGCAGCAAGGAAAGAGAATGAGTCTTAATTGATGGTAGCTGAATGGTTGCTATCCTGACTGCCCCCTCTGTCTCTCTTGTAGGGTGTTGCAGTGTTGGGCATCGCTTTGATTGCAATGGGTGAGGAAATCGGAGCAGAGATGGCTCTGCGAACGTTCGGGCACCTGGTCAGTGTTTCCTTACTCTGTACACGTCTAGTGTTTGTGCTCGGGCAGAGTGCTAATCGTTTTGTGCTGCAGCACATCTGCATTTAGCTCTTCCTGTACCAGGTCTGTTTCAGTGTGTCTGGTATTTGAACAAAGGGAGGAATCATTCGCTTCTCCTGTAATTAGTTCCCAGAAGCAAAGCAGAGCTGCAATGGGAGACCTCGGGCTCTACAGGAAGTTATGCTAATGCATCAGTTGGTTTGATTTTTAATTGCACACTGAAGACCATTGAAAGAATGACAGTCCTGGCTGAATCCTGGTGAAAAAGTACCTCCTACCCTGCTCAATTAACTGTAACTCCCCTCCCCATACAGGACATTGTGTTTTTGGGGGCTGTTGTCTCTCAATAACAGAGTTTTTTTTTTTTTTTTTTTAATGAACTTCTACATGCATAGTTTTTACACTGATACTCTATAGCAGATGTACACAACTCTGTCCTGGATGGCTGGTGTCCCTGCAGGTTTTTATTCCAACTGCACCCTAAAGTACTTTATTGGATGTTATTAGAAGCTTAATTGGTCCAATTAACTAATTTAGGGTATGGTTAGAACAAAAATCAGGAGGGACACTGACCCTCCATGACCTGAGTTGTGCACCACTGCTCTATAGCTGTACAGTTCCTGAAACACACACACAGAGGTTGTGTTGCCCCAGGTTCCTCATTCCCCTCCCCTCTCTCCCTGCCTGTTCAGCTGCGGTATGGAGAGCCCACCCTTCGCAGAGCCGTCCCCCTGGCGCTCGCTCTCATCTCCGTCTCGAACCCGCGCCTCAACATACTGGACACACTCAGCAAGTTCTCTCACGATGCTGACCCCGAAGTCTCCTACAACTCCATCTTCGCCATGGGCATGGTGGGCAGCGGTGAGTCCAGCAAAAAACACTTCCTGAACCAGATCTGCTTCAGTGTGTGCTATTTGCACAAAGGGAGGAATCAAATCACTTGTGTCTCCTGTAATTGCTTCTCAGAAGCAGAGCTGCAGGAAAATCTCTGAATTTACTGGTTTTAGAGGCCCCAAATTTCAAAGTATGTGTTTATATGCAAGGTAGTAAACCTCTAAAAACAATAATAAATAAGTGATTACTGTAGTTTTATTATTACAGGAAAAAAAGTATAAATATAAGTAACAGTCCTGTATGTTTTTTATTTGCAGGAACAAACAATGCCCGTCTGGCAGCCATGCTGAGGCAGTTAGCACAGTATCACGCCAAGGACCCCAATAACCTCTTCATGGTTAGGCTGGCACAGGTGAGCCCCTGCAACACCTTCTGTCATAGCAGTGATGGCTCACGAAATGCAGGCAGGGAGCCCGGTTTACTGGACCCTAGAGATGAGGTTACATAGAGAGGCACCGGTGTGCACATCATGTCTAACATGGTGTAAAGTTTATGATCTTGCAATCGTGGACCTGTATCTGTATAAACCCCTGAGAGTAGAGGACTTGAATTGGTTTTAACCTGGCTTGTGTCCTCCATTGGAGGGTGTGTGTCATGCTTGTTTTGTGATCAGGCTGTGTGTTTGTTGGTTTGCAGGCTTTGTTTTGTGAGTTTGTGTTGGTTTGCAGGCTCTGTTTTGTGATCAGGCTCTGTGTGTTTGTGTTGGTTTGCAGGGTGTGTTTTGTGATCAGGCTCTGTGTGTTTGTGTGGTTTGCATGCTCTGTTTTGTGATCAGGCTCTGTGTGTTTGTGTTGGTTTGCATGCTCTGTTTTGTGATCAGGCTCTGTGTGTTTGTGTTGGTTTGCATGCTCTGTTTTGTGATCAGGCTCTGTGTGTTTGTGTTGGTTTGCATGCTTTGTTTTGTGATCAGGCTCTGTGTGTTTGTGTTGGTTTGCATGCTTTGTTTTGTGATCAGGCTCTGTGTGTTTGTGTTGGTTTGCATGCTTTGTTTTGTGATCAGGCTCTGTGTGTTTGTGTTGGTTTGCATGCTTTGTTTTGTGATCAGGCTCTGTGTGTTTGTGTTGGTTTGCAGGCTCTGTTTTGTGATCAGGCTCTGTGTGTTTGTGTTGGTTTGCAGGCTCTGTTTTGTGATCAGGCTCTGTGTTTGTGTTGGTTTGCAGGCTCTGTTTTGTGATCAGGCTCTGTGTGTTTGTGTTGGTTTGCAGGGTCTGTTTTGTGATCAGGCTCTGTGTGTTTGTGTTGGTTTGCAGGGTCTGTTTTGTGATCAGGCTCTGTGTGTTTGTGTTGGTTTGCAGGGTCTGTTTTGTGATCAGGCTCTGTGTGTTTGTGTTGGTTTGCAGGGTCTGTTTTGTGATCAGGCTCTGTGTGTTTGTGTTGGTTTGCATGCTCTGTTTTGTGATCAGGCTCTGTGTGTTTGTGTTGGTTTGCAGGCTCTGTTTTGTGACCAGGCTCTGTGTGTTTGTGTTGGTTTGCAGGGTCTGTTTTGTGATCAGGCTCTGTGTGTTTGTGTTGGTTTGCAGGGTCTGACACACCTGGGGAAGGGAACGCTGACACTCTGCCCCTACCACAGCGACAGGCAGCTGATGAGTCAGGTAGCTGTAGCCGGACTGCTTACTGTCCTCGTCTCCTTCCTCGACGTCAAGAACAGTGAGTGCTTTCGTTGAGTGAGGCTTCGTAACCAGCCTGTACGTGACCACATCTATAGGGTACCACTGCACGTGTGGGATTGGTTGCTCATTAAAAGCCTTTTTAAACATGTTTTTAATCTGTCCCAGTACTGCTGTGCGTAAGAGGAGTTTGTGGGTTGATTTGATGACTTGTCTCTCCTCTGTTTGTTTTTTCTCAGTAATCCTTGGAAAGTCGCACTACGTCCTGTATGGACTGGTGGCAGCTATGCAGCCCCGCATGCTAGTCACATTCGACGAGGAGCTGCGGCCCCTGCCGGTGTCTGTGAGAGTGGGACAGGTGAGGGGGGTGGGGGGGCGATGATGCGCATTCCAGTCAAAACACTGAAGCTATTGATGATTCTAGCACTGTAGACTCCGGCAATAAAATATGAAATTCAATGCGTTAGTGAAATGGTGAATATCACTCCAAAACGCCAGGGAGAAAGCAACAGCAGAAGATTATCTGATTCAAAATATCTATCTATATACACACACGTGTGTGTGTGTGTGTGCGTGCATATATCTTTCTTTCTTTCCAGTACTAGAATTGTCAAGTCGCACACCTGCAATGAAAATGGTATGGCTTTATTGTAGTGTGTTGAAGTGATTCACTGTCCGTGCTCCTTCCCTCCTTGTAGGCTGTAGATGTTGTGGGCCAGGCTGGTAAACCCAAGGCCATCACAGGATTCCAGACCCACACCACGCCGGTGTTGCTGGCGCACGGCGAGCGGGCAGAGCTCGCCACAGAGGAGTACCTGCCCGTCACGCCCATCCTGGAGGGGTTCGTCATCCTTCGCAAGAACCCCAACTATGACGCCTGAGCCCCCCAACACAGCTTTTACAGTGTGTGAACTGTCTGCCTCCCCATTCACGGCATAACAACACCGTTATCTCAGCAACCAACAAAAAACAAGCAATGTGCTACCACATGCAAAAAAAACAAAAAAAAAATTAGAAGCAGCCAAAAGAAAATGTGACTGTCTGCTAGGCGCTGCTGAAGGTGTCTGTTATTTGTTTTTTGTAATAAGGGCATGAAATATCTACATGAGTTTTTTGTTTTTGTTACAGTACTGTACAAGGTTATTAAATAAAGTTATTTCTGGTCCACAGGGGTTGCCCGGTGTCCCAGTATATATATGTGCACAATTCAAACTCACCCAATACATAACTCTGTGTGTGTGTGTGTGTAAAATATCTATCTAAAAATAAAATTACACACACACAGTATCGATTGGGTGAGCCTTGAATTGTGCACATCGGTGTTCTATATTTTCTCGTAGAGCTGGATGCTTGTTTTAGTATTTCTGAAGCCTGTGACTCTCGCATATTGTAAACCACTTATTGATCTGCTTTGGAAATTGGTGGGGGATGAAACCACACACACACAATTCTTGATTTGGTATAACAAAGTATTTGCCTTGGATAAAGGTGTCTGTATAGTAATAATATATACCCACCCGCCACAGCAGTGGAGCTGTGAGCAGAATCACATGAAGACACAGTGCAGCATTAGGAAGACATCCTTCTAGCTGATATAAGGATTTATTTTTTTTTTTTTAATAAAACTTTGAATAGACATTTGTGAGCTATAGCGCTCTCTTACCTTTTGGCAGTGGTTTGTGAGAAGGCGGTACCATTAATACTGTACAGTTTAAGTGTGGTACTGGTGCTAATCTTTTAATATACAGTCAATGTTTGAGTACATGTTTACAAAGGTTGCCCCCTGCAATATAGTGTTTGCATTCCATTTCACAGCCATGCTAATGCTGGAAGTTGTACCGTTTTCTAGACAGGAGACTGGTCTGCACTTCAGCCTCTCCTCCTTTTCCACACCCTGGATGCTTCTACGATTTGAAAGGAATTCGTTCCCAGCATTTCTAGAGATCTTATCCAATATCTATTTATATTTCAAAGGCATAGGCATACTTCATACAGAAAAAGCACTTAACCCAACACACATTAATGAGAATGTAAATGCCTTTACAAGTAGATGGCAGGTCCTTCACACGTGAGCAGCGTTCCACCAGCACCGTTAAACATCTGTTTTAAACCAGCAGACCCTGAACACTTGTTTGAGCACAATGTGCAAGATTGTTTTTTACTCCAAAGCATTAGCACTATTTTCAAAACTCCACTTTATATATATATATATATATATATGTCTAAGGAGGGTAATTACTAAGCAATTGCTGCTGTGTTAAATTCATGCCTTTTTTTCTATCAAGAAAAAAAAGTTGATGTTATAAAGAACTGTCTCCAGGATTCACTTTAGTTGTTTCTTGTTAGTTCTGTAAAACTAGTAGTTTGATTTTTGCTTCATAAATGCAATGTGAATATGGCCCTGGGGTATTTTTTTTTAATAAAAGAAGCATGGGCTTGGGAAATTACCTGGCTGTTAAGAAATGCATCTCTCAGGTGTTTGGCAATGGCCTGAAAGTGGGAATAATGATAGAGGTAACTCTTCACATTCATACAAATACCACAAGGGGAAAGAAATGCAAATACTGAGGACAAGCGTAGCTGAAATGCCCATGCTGATGTGCAGGCATTTCCAGCAGAGACCCACACTGCTGATGTGCAGGCATTTCCAGCAGAGACCCACACTGCTGATGTGCAGGCATTTCCAGCAGAGACCCACACTGCTGATGTGCAGGCATTTCCAGCACAGACCCACACTGCTGACGTGCAGGCATTTCCAGCAGAGACCCACACTGCTGACGTGCAGGCATTTCCAGCAGAGACCCACACTGCTGGTGTGCAGGCATTTCCAGCAGAGACCCACACTGCTGACGTGCAGGCGTTTCCAGCAGAGACCCACACTGCTGATGTGCAGGCATTTCCAGCAGAGACCCACACTGCTGACGTGCAGGCGTTTCCAGCAGAGACCCACACTGCTGATGTGCAGGCATTTCCAGCAGAGACCCACACTGCTGGTGTGCAGGCAGGGTGGAAAAGGTAAGAAGGTACATACACGGGTCCTACTTCATGGTCCTTAATTTTGACCTCCTGTTCCTCATAAGCAAGAATTGAGATCTGAAAAAAATAAACCCGAGCATTGTCAGTTCCTTTCTTTGGGAGTATGACTGATGAAACTGAGGCCAAAATAGTTCCAAAAACAACGTTTAGTTCATTAGACTAACATTTTAACCTACAGCTTTACAAATAGTAAAAAAAAACTAACATACAACTACGTGCAACTATGACACTGCGCTGTGCAGTCGGAGGCACGCGTCCCGTTTATGAGGTGACAGTCCCATGGCCACACACGCACCGGTCACGCAGCAGAGGAGTCTTCGAGTTATCCTCAAAGCTGAGGGCGGGCTCGGATAAACGACTGACTTCATGGACTGGCATATCTTCTGGCTCGTTCGCTTGCTCCTGCATCACATGACGGGGGTGAGGAAACCTCACCCCGAACTCACATTGTGATCGACGCGGATACGTCAGATTTTCACCCATCACGTGACGAAAGTGAAGGCATCCCCATTGTGATTATCCCGGAAACGCCGCGCGGGTTGCGTGAGGCTCCGTCCGGCTCTGCGGACTGAAGGAGAGAAAGGTAACGCAATGGCTCCCCCCTTCATTCTCTACTAAAAACTGAACCCCGTGGAAAGCTCGCGTCTAATCCGTCTCCATCCGCACTTTAAACATGGAGATCGAGCTCGCCGGCTCGCACGGGGGGCAAACGCAGTGTTTATAAGAGATTCCCAGCGCTGTATTGTTATGTTTGATTGCTTCTTTTTTTGTATGTTTCTAGGGATTTAAAAATCACACACACACACACACACACTACTCTCCACCATCACCCTCCCAGGGACAGGACACCCTCTCCCCGGATCTGAGTAGAGAAGGAATTGTAACACACAAAACGTGCATTTAAAGAAACGGAAGAAAAGCGATCCTTTGTGTGCGAGCCCTCTCCTCTCCCTCTCTTTCATTTTGTTTTGGTAAGGAACTCCTGCTTTTAATAATTTTACATGAACGGTGTGACATTGTAAGTTTTTTGGCGATTTTGTGTTTTGTATTCCCGGTAAGATGTATTTGAATGCATGTTATGTTGAGCGACATGTAAACTGTGTGTGTGTGTGTGTGTGTGTGTGTTCTTCACACTTTACTGAGACGTGTTTTATTGATCGGTTAAAATAAGTATTTTTGCCTTTTTGGTCTTGGTCCTGCGTTTTTAACTCGCGTTGTGTTTCCCATAAGAAGGCGTGGAGTAAGAAATGCCATGCGCAGGTATTTGTCGTGGCCGATATATTTTTATTATTATTATTGTTGTTGTTGTTGTTATTGTTGTAATGTTAACAAAATATATTTCGGATAATGCTGTGTAAGGAAGCTGTTGTTTCTTGTGTCGGCGTGTGACTCGTATCATTGCGCAAACTGGCTTCGGTGGCACAGCGAGTGAGGCGAGAGATCATAGTTTAGTAGGCCCCATGCTTTAAAAAATAAATAAATAAAAAAGAGGCTGTATTTGCTGTTAGTTTGTAGCAACTTTACGGAGCCGAGGGAAAATATTTACGTTGAAACAAATGGATTGTTTGGGCTGCGTTGTGATGATTGAACTGTTATTTTAAACCCATGCTCGCTGTCAAAGCCAGGTTGAAGCAGATGGAGGGTGCTAGGCCCCCCTTAGGATCCAGGCCCTCTTTGTTGAGGATTGCAGTATTGCTTGTTGCTGCTTATTTCTGTTTACTGGTGGCTTAATGTACAGGTTGCTGTGCGAGTCAGTGCGAGACGCATTTAACAGGTGCTGCAATGTCAAGTTTCCCCTTTTATTGATGAAAGGGAAACATCTTGAATTTGGTTCTGAAAGTATGGCGCTGGCAGGGTCAGTAGTACTAAAGTCAGCGAGGACCGAGTTTCCATATGCTTCTTTTTTTACCGTTTTATTGTGTGTATTTATTATTTTAAACAGTCAATGTTTTTATTTTCAAGTTTCAACTCCTTCAGTCTTGACACGTATATTTCAAACACATGCCGTGGGTATGTAATGAATCTGCCGTTAACAGGGAGTAATCCGAGTCTGTCATTACAGCCCGTGGTTTAAGTGCATGCTACCCTGACGGTACAGCTGTGTAATTTAAGAAAACTGAAGGACCTCGAACAGAAATAGTTTGAGTTGTTGTATTTGTGTTTTATGTCATTTTTTTTTGCTTTGGTCGAGAGACACCCTGCTAAATCCCGACAGCATGTATGTATAAAGGGGGATTCTCATCTGTCAAATAAAATCCAGAACAAGCTAGTCTTCTACACATGCATGTTAAGTAATAGCACGTTTTAAAATACTATTTGCAAAAAGTTCTGACTTTTTTGGTTTGGATTCCTTCTTTGAAAACATCGAAACTGAATTTGGTGGGGGTTTGGCCAGTTTTCTATAGTGTCTCGAACACAGTTTGTGTATCTCCGAAGTGGCCAGTTTAAATACACAGTAAGACTTTGATATTTGATATATATATATATATATATATATATATATATATATATATATATATATATATATATATATATATATATATAATGGAGTTATATATATATAATGGAGTTATATTTCCGGATCAAATTTGATATCAAGACAGTTGTAATTTATTTGAATTTTCTCGTTATAGGTGGAAGTTTGTCTAGTTTTGCAAGCCCTGTTTTTACAGCTGCGGTGGTATTTCGTTTATATAAATCACACCCACACACAATGTTTCAACATTGCGAGAATGATTTGTCGCTGTTGCTATCTAACTTGCTAATAGTGTTGAAAGTTACTCATAAATCTCGAGTCATCATTTTCACGAACCGTCGTCACTTCCCCTGCTGTAATGACACGTTGTATTAAAGAAGTAAAGGACTTGCTTTCATAAGTGGATCTTCGTTGTATAGGTGAAGTTTTAAAAAGGGAGTTTAGTTGTTCAGTTGGTTTTCTAGAAAGCAGTGACGTGCCCTTGGACTGAAGTGTGCGTACAGAGGCCCTATTATTATTATTATTATTATTATTATTATTATTATTATTATTATTATTACCCTTAGTAATCGGACAGAATGTGACCATTATTAAGCACAAACTGCAGAATGTTAACTTGCCATCGATTGTTTAAAAATCGCACATGTTGTAAAATCAAATACACCGTTGCTGTGAAATACATTTTATATCCCCAAAATTAAAAATAGAACGAAACGTGTATTGTAGATACTGCAGACTCAGCCATTTAGCAGTTAACCCGTGTTGGCATACTTAAGTAATTGTTTTAAAGCACCTTTCTGCCCAAGTCCTGGTGTAGAATGACACGTTGTATGGTACTCGTGCGTCATGGAGGCCTCAACTAGCGCAAGGAGAAATCTCTATCCATTAAAGAAAAAAACAAATCCGAGGCGAATCCGTGCCGTACCGTGCTTTATTTCACTGGTGGCGGTTGTTGCGTTTGTGGTTTTTAACGTGTTAGGATTAATGGTGGTTTGAATGACACGTGTGAGAGAGAGAGAGAGAGAGAGAGAGAGAGAGCCGGGGACAGAAGCCGGGTGCGCACACGCTGAGCAGGAACCACGTGGTGTGCCTGGAGCTCTGGGATCTGAAGCAAGCATGGCGCACATTGCTCAATACTGCGAGCCGCCTAGATCTCCGTGCATCGCGGTGTAAAAACCACTGTAGACCGGTGAGATGTATCTGTTTACCCGAGTCATCCTCCATAACTTTATTTATTTATTTTGCATCAAACACGTGGCATTGGTATTTTATATTTCGACAGGATCATGCACTGGTATTGTATTTGTTGGTGTGGTGGGAGGTGCAGCCTTGCATTGTAATTCGGTTCGTTTGGTGTAATTTCAAGCGGTTCCTGCGTGGGGATTTCTTCGTACTCTACACAGGAGTCATTCTGTGAACTCTTTCCTGTCTAGAAAGCTGCTCCCTCTGCTGCTACCTGGATCACAGCCTCACCCCAGGCGCTGCCAGCAGCAGGGATTGTAGATTTGCAGGGTATATGAACACTAGCAGCAGGGATTGTAGATTTGCAGGGTATATAAACACTAGCAGTAGGGATTGTAGATTTGCAGGGTATATAAACACTAGCAGTAGGGATTGTAGATTTGCAGGGTATATAAACACTAGCAGCAGGGATTGTAGATTTGCAGGGTATATAAACACTAGCAGCAGGGATTGTAGATTTGCAGGGTATATAAACACTAGCAGCAGGGATTGTAGATTTGCAGGGTATATAAACACTAGCAGCAGGGATTGTAGATTTGCAGGGTATATAAACACTAGCAGCAGGGATTGTAGATTTGCAGGGTATATAAACACTAGCAGTAGGGATTGTAGATTTGCAGGGTATATAAACACTAGCAGCAGGGATTGTAGATTTGCAGGGTATATAAACACTAGCAGCAGGGATTGTAGATTTGCAGGGTATATAAACACTAGCAGCAGGGATTGTAGATTTGCAGGGTATATAAACACTAGCAGCAGGGATTGTAGATTTGCAGGGTATATAAACACTAGCAGCAGGGATTGTAGATTTGCAGGGTATATAAACACTAGCAGCAGGGATTGTAGATTTGCAGGGTATATAAACACTAGCAGCAGGGATTGTAGATTTGCAGGGTATATAAACACTAGCAGCAGGGATTGTAGATTTGCAGGGTATATAAACACTAGCAGCAGGGATTGTAGATTTGCAGGGTATATAAACACTAGCAGCAGGGATTGTAGATTTGCAGGGTATATAAACACTAGCAGTAGGGATTGTAGATTTGCAGGGTATATAAACACTAGCAGTAGGGATTGTAGATTTGCAGGGTATATAAACACTAGCAGTAGGGATTGTAGATTTGCAGGGTATATAAACACTAGCAGTAGGGATTGTAGATTTGCAGGGTATATAAACACTAGCAGTAGGGATTGTAGATTTGCAGGGTATATAAACACTAGCAGTAGGGATTGTAGATTTGCAGGGTATATAAACACTAGCAGTAGGGATTGTAGATTTGCAGGGTATATAAACACTAGCAGCAGGGATTGTAGATTTGCAGGGTATATAAACACTAGCAGTAGGGATTGTAGATTTGCAGGGTATATAAACACTAGCAGCAGGGATTGTAGATTTGCAGGGTATATAAACACTAGCAGCAGGGATTGTAGATTTGCAGGGTATATAAACACTAGCAGCAGAGATTGTAGATTTGCAGGGTATATAAACACTAGCAGCAGGGATTGTAGATTTGCAGGGTATATAAACACTAGCAGCAGGGATTGTAGATTTGCAGGGTATATAAACACTAGCAGTTGGGATTGTAGATTTGCAGGGTATATAAACACTAGCAGCAGGGATTGTAGATTTGCAGGGTATATAAACACTAGCAGCAGGGATTGTAGATTTGCAGGGTATATAAACACTAGCAGCAGGGATTGTAGATTTGCAGGGTATATAAACACTAGCAGCAGGGATTGTAGATTTGCAGGGTATATAAACACTAGCAGCAGGGATTGTAGATTTGCAGGGTATATAAACACTAGCAGCAGAGATTGTAGATTTGCAGGGTATATAAACACTAGCAGCAGGGATTGTAGATTTGCAGGGTATATAAACACTAGCAGCAGGGATTGTAGATTTGCAGGGTATATAAACACTAGCAGTAGGGATTGTAGATTTGCAGGGTATAGAAACACTAGCAGCAGGGATTGTAGATTTGCAGGGTATAGAAACCCTGAATACTAAACGTGTTGGAAACCTTCACCTCTTATCTAAAGATGGATAGCTTTCTTAAATGAAGAACATTCAGTCTTATTTGATACACAACTTCCATTGCAGGTGTTGACAGTTTCACTGTTGTCTGACACTGTCCATGTCAATGTGGGATGTTTTTCACACATTCATTTTACTTCATTTATATGTGCCTTCCCGTTAGTGTGCTGCCTGAGTTACCTGTGTCTGCCACTGCTCCTCTTTCAGCTGTGTACTTTGGGATGAGTTACTGACAGGAGAGAGAGCAGCTGGAGCCTCTGCATGTGTGCATAGAGGACCCTCTGAAATGCACATCTATCGACACATCCTACTTGAAGCCTTGTGGTGTTGAGTAGATTGTATGCAAGGCTGTTTCATGTTTTAGGTCTCCAATGCAATGATCTGGAGTCCCTGCATCCACACCCTTTGTCAGCAAACAATAAGGGCACCTGTTTGTTCAGTAAGAGGCTTGTAACAGATGAAGGGTTTCTGGAGGTTATCTCGAGTCTCTGGGGGAGGCCGGGACCCTCCTCTTGGGTTCCTGACTGGATTCGGTTGTCTTTGTGCAGGAGAGCGGAGGATTGTGGAGACCAAGCATTCCTGTGTAGAGGCAGTGGATGAGCTCCTAGCTCGTCAACCTGTTGGGGGAATATTGGAATAATGCAATGTTTGATAGTACAGTGCCTCTGGGAATAAGACTCCCATTGCAGAGCACTTTGAGCCATTCCTGGTTTTACTAGGAGTTTAATAACACACCCAAGCTTGTTCCCTATACGCTGTGCCGAATGAAGCTGGCAGGAATGGATCAAGCTGTTTTGCAATAGGAGTCTTATTTCCATCCCTGCCTTGATGTGGAGCAGCCAGCCAAGCTTATTGTGAGTTCTCCCTGTTGGTAAAACGTCTAGACTCTTCAGTGCCTAAAAGCAGTAACTAAACCACACCTGAAGGAATGTAGTTGTGTTGCAATGAGATGTGATGTGGACTCATACTGGCCTGTTTGAACATGACAGCTGTCAGTGTTCAGTTACCTTGTTTACTGTTGTGTGCACACTCCGTTTCGTATTTCATTGCAGTACACCTCATAACAGGTTACAGCAGTCGGATCACATGCACTGTGTGCATTACCTGGTGATTAACTGAGTGTCGGTATTTGCACATTAATGCATGAATTGGATCACTTGTGTGTGACGTAGGCCTTTGAGTATAGCTGATAGAAGGCATAACCTACCTGAACAGTCTTGGATTTCAGATGCTTAAGACGTTCATTAAATGACAAGGTCCCAGTGTTTCAGTGATGCATCATGCCTGCAGTGTCTTGGAATGCCAGTGTAACTAACCTAACCGTGGTATGAAGTCGTCTTCCAGATTTAGTGCAGAGTCCTGTGAGATTGCAGGCTCTTGTGCAGTTTTCAGATGGGTGGCTTTGAGCCTTTGAGAGGAGAGAGTCAATATTGACAGTGTTGCTTTGATAATCCAGCGTTGTGAAGGTGTAGCACCTGCATGCGTTCTCCTGGGAAAGTGCTGTTGGCCTGAAATTGAGGCTTTGATCGGGTTGGGCAGTTCCTGGCTAAACTGTTTGTAAAACTTCAGGTGGCTCTACTGCAGAAAAACAAATCGATGCTGAAGAGCACATTCACCTGGTGGTGTCTGTGACTGGATAATAAGGGTTATAGTCTGCTCTGTCCAGCAGCCTGACAATCTTACCCTTAATGTTTGTACAGCACCATCACCACCACTCCAAAAGTACAGTGCAGCGCTTAGAAACCAGCCCCCGGATCTAGGAAAACTCAACCTATGGACAGCTGTGCGTGCAGGCGTGTCTGTGTGCGTGCTCTGAAAGGGTCTCTGCTCTCTGATGCTGGTGGGTGTGGTTTCTGCTCTTGCCTCTGCAGTGCAGCAGAGAGCATGCGATCTGATATCCGTGCCTTCCTTCCACGTGTGCACCCTTCTCTCAGCCAGCCAGGGAGGAGGGAGGGCTGCGCTTGCTCCTCCAGCCCCTCACTTGCTTACTGTACTACAGTAGGGCCTGGCCATGTTTGGACAATGCTCCGAGCCTGAAAGGGCACACAGATCTCCTGTGGCATTTTCTAGGGCAGGGTGCATTCACATGCAGTGAATACCCTTCAACAGCTGCTGCGTTGTGGGCTTTGTAGCCGAGCATGCATCAGGTTGTGGAGTAGTTAACGGGGTAAGTTTTCTTTTTTAAATACTCTCTTGTCCCTTGTGTGTGGTGCTACATATGAATGTGTTTTAAACCATTGTAGTGGGGTGGGGCAGAGCTGGAACTAAAATGAATATTAAGAAGGGTGTGTTGGTGAGATTGGATCAATAGTCATAGCCTAGTCTCAAATCTTAAGCAGAAATTCGGCTTGTGTGTGTAAGTCTGTCTGGCTGTGTGTGTTGGGGGGATGGACGAGATTGTCATGCAGTGCTGCCGTCAGCTGCACCTCATGCATTCGTACATTTCTGGCTACGCTGTGTTAGGTTTGAGTTTCAAAGTGGAACTGCTGCTCTGCCCTGGCAAGGGTGTTAATTTTTTTTGGTGCGATGCCTCTGTCAGGTTTAACTGTTTAATGACGGCCTTCTTGGTTGAACCCCTGGCCTGTGTTACAGTAGTGTAATGAAGCCAGTTAGTGCGTGTTGCCCTGTGACTGAGAGGGGTCCAGTGGGATGGCGTTCATTCTCGCCCTGTGACTGGGAGGGGTCCAATGGGATGGCGTTCATTCTCGCCCTGCTCCTGCCTGCAGGTGTGAGAAGCCGGGCTGCAGTGCAGAAGGCTGCATCTCGTCACGTCCGGGCTGCAGTGCCAATGAGGTGGCACTTGGATGGTGAGGAGTGACGCTGGGACAGCCTGTGCTGGTCGTTGTTAGGCGTGTTGGGTAGAAATTGATCCCTGAGTCTGGCACCTGGTATTCTGGGGGTGTGATGCAGCACTGAGGAAACGCGACTGGACTCTGAATTGGCGAGAGAAACAGAGGTTAATATGGAGCGTCTCTTCTAGCACACAGAGTGTGAATGGTGAGGGGTGTTACTGTCTCATCAGTGCCTGTTAATCGCTTCAATCCACTCGTGTCATTCTGTCTGAAGCGTCTCCCTTCCCATTGCGTCTCGGAACAGGATTGTGCAGATATCAGGTATGTAACCCAGGGAGCGGTTTGGAAGGACAGGCAGCAGGCTTGAGTTGTTTCTGCCTCCTGCCTTGCTTGTGGGGGTGCTGGCCCTCCTGTGTTAGAACGATGAAGAGTTTTCATTGAGCCCCGACTGCGTCATCTTGGAGAACGTGGTGTGACAGCTTTCTGTGCCCGTGCCTTGGTCTCGCTGCACCCTCTCACTGCACTTTCCATACCCGGCTGCCTTTGTTCACCAGCCATTAAGAGAAATGCACATCAATTGTATGTCCCTCCTGAATCGAAGCCGGGTTTTGTGTGTGTGTTCTGGCTGTTTCGTCAGTCTGTGTGTGTGGCACCAGCGTACCAAAGATCCTGACTGGTTAAAAATAAATAAATAGGCCTGAATAAAAATCCTAGGCTGTGGAACCAAGATTTAGCCCGAGTTGCTTTTAATTGTCTGGGATTGTTTACTGCCTTTGAGTATTTAGAAATTGCTTTCCTTGCCATTTTAATTGAGCCAGTCGCATGATTCTACATGTGTTGCTATGAGGGTTAATGGCTGTATTAAAGTGTCTAGTGGTAGATTGACAATCAAGAGTAATACCCTTGCTGTGTGAAAGTGTAGATGTATCCTGTGCTCCCATCAGCCAGTATACCACCTTATAAAAGGAGCTAACCTCATTGTGTCTTCCAGTTACCTTAAAAGTGTAATATTTAGTCCAGATGGACAGTGGCGTGACAGCCCTGCATCCTAACTTGCTCTGGCAGAGACCAGAGAGCTGTGCAAGCCTGGGTCTGCTTTGTATGCCTCTTCTATTGAGGGCTTGCTGATTTGCATGAGTTTGTAGAATTGCCTGTTTCATGTCTTTACTCATGCAAGTGTGTGTGTTGGTGGGGGATCCGGAGAGGGAGACATACAGGAGAGCTGTTGGGGGAGATTTTGTATCTTAATTCACCGAGCCCCCCACCCTCTCTATTCATTTGTAATCCATGCTTGAATGGGTTGTGTGTGGATCAGGGTTAAATGGCATTCTGCCTCCCCCTCCCCCAGTGTGTGTGTGTGCGCGCGCCCCCACACTCACTCCGCAGTTACACTGAGGGCTTTGAGCTCCTGACCCAGCACAGGCACCGACTGCACAAGCAGCAGGAGAGCGGGTGGGTTAAAGGGACAGCAGCCATTTTCCTACAAGTGTGTTTTCATTGAGCACAGAGGGTCCTTTCTGTGATCATGCATCAGATGAGAATCCACTTACCAAACCATCATCCCTCCCACCCCTTAACAGCAGTGCTCATAAGCTTCAGACACAGCAACCTTTCACCCTGAGGCTGAAGTGTGTCCATTGTCCTCTATGGAGCCACAAGCCCACTGAGGTTCAGTGACCCATCTGTCATTGATTACTTTGACCTGTGCTGTGCAGGCGTAGGTAGTGACACAGGGTAGGGGGTGGGGCCCCTGGAAGCCTTCTGTTGGGCTGATCAGCTAGCAGATCAGCTGATGACCCTGAGTGTTTGTTTACTGTTCCAGCTGGCTGGGCACGCCCCCTGCCCTGGCTAGTCAAGCCATGTGAACCAGCAGCAGGGCCACTGCAGCCCCAGCAGGGAGGTAAATAGATTGGACTTAAAGGTGTGCCAAGTGGTGAAAGGTTTGAGTTCTGCCTAAGTGTTTTAACTGTTACCAAATGCAGGTGTTGGCCTCAGTGTTTGTACAGTAGTAAGTGTGCAGACTAAGCCAGTCCATTTCATATTGAATATTTCTTCACTGGTTTTTTTCCATATTCAGTTAAGTGCTGAAAATGAAACGGAAATGATCACCCTGTATATCCAGTGACACACATCCCAGCCAACACCTAACTGCTGTTAAACTGGCCCTCGTGTTTCTGCAAGCCGTGATGGTCCGTGCCTTCGTGCCGCTGCAGTAACCAGCTGGTGCAATGGTGCAGTTTGATTCAGTCCTCTAGGTGGATGCAGTAGACTATGTTTAAATGTCACTTATTAACTGAGCCTGTGGAGTCGCTCCCATAGTCTGCAGTGCTGTATCGTATCGGTCTGTGTGCCGGTACTTTTAAGGCTGTATCCATTTCCCTTCAGAAAACTGTTTCAGGATCTCCTCCATAGTTCTGTACTAGATTATTTTTGAAAAAGTCAGTAGCGCTGTTGAGTCCTGGCCTGTGAAACCAAAGTGCTAAATTTCATGTGAGGATATTTACTCTTGGATAGATCGTCATTTATTAGATGCTAATGTGGAGTTGGTGCAGCGATCTGTATCTCAGTGGAAAGTGTGAGTCGGGATGTGACTAAGCAGCGTTGGAATACCTCCAGATCACCTGCTGCAGGACTGGGGGAGACTCTATTCAGGGAGACCTCCAGATCACCTGCTGCAGGACTGGGGGAGACTCCATTCAGAGAGACCTCCAGATCACCTGCTGCAGGACTGGGGGAGATTCCATTCAGGGGTGAGGGCATCGCTGACTGTGCTTGGGAAGAAGTCTTTCATACTGCCTGGTTCTTTGAAGTCTTGCTGCAGAATAATCTGACAGGGCTGCATAATTACTTGATGGAATTACTGTTCTCTCATTGGTTACTAAATATATGGAGAGCTGCCTAACCTTATAAAACCCTACTGTCGGTCTCTCCCATGTGTGTTTCCTTAGAAAGTTGTAATCTCTCCCCATCTCTACAAGACCATGTGCAGTCTTTCTGCTCCCTGGCTTCTCCCTGTAGTGCATCCTTCATGAAGTGGTTACGGATTGATTTTTTTTTTTCTTTCTTTGTACGTTTTGCTTTCCTATGGCTTCCTGTGAATAGAAACCAGAAAGGGCAGCAGTGTGGAGTAGTGGTTAGGGCTCTGGACTCTTGACCGGAGGGTTGTGGGTTCAATCCCAGGTGGGGGGGACACTGCTGTTGTACCCTTGAGCAAGGTACTTTACCTAGATTGCTCCAGTAAAAAAACAACTGTATAAATGGGTAATTGTATATAAAAATAACGTGGTATCTTGTAACAATTGTAAGTAGCCCTGGATAAGGGTGACTGCTAAGAAATAAACTTGACCCTTTCATTTCACCGCTTGGGTGCTTTCTTCAGTACGTGCTCTCGTTTTCCATGTTCGGAGCAGACCACCAGCATGGATCTACTGTTTGTGATGTGGATTCTTTGTAATGGGTGTTGAAGTAGTAAGATGGGCATAGTTCACTCTGCAGGAGGCCAGGCTTTGTGCTCTTATCGGGTTTAAACACATGGGGGGGGCCCCCACCCACCCTCATTGACTGGACAGGCTCCTCCCTGCCACACATACCGAGCTGCTGCTGAATCATGGGGCGTGCTGGGGAGCATGTGACTGCACAGCGGCTGGGAATGAATGAGCCTCAGATACTGGGGGTGGTGAAGACGGGGCAGCATGATGTCAGAACGAGCTTGTTGAAGTCTACTGATGAATAGGAAAGCAGAAGCTTTATAATACCAGCTCATTCACTACAAGTGTTTGTGTGTCTTGTGTAATATGTAATAGGTTATTAAACTAGGAATCCCATCATCCAGTTATCAGTGAGCTGATGTAAAAACTATCTCTGTCTGTTTCACAAAGTAATTGATCACCTCCAGTAACCCTCCAGTGTTCAGAGATGTGAAAGGGATCTCTTTCTGGAGCATGCTTTGCAAGTCCTGTGTATTGACCCTGGTTTAAAACGCAATGGATGGTTGGGTACTGTAATGCTCTCCTGACTTCACCTTTCCTTCCAGCTTCTCGTACAGCTGGGATGGTGCTTTGAACAGGTGCCTCAAGGCTGTTGAAAGCGCAGTGTGTCGTATTCATAAATTAAGAGTGAGCACATCCAGTTCTTTCACCACAAAGATCATTTTGGATTTGGTGCCATGTCCCTCCTTTTGCGAGGGCTGAAAGCAGCTGTGTCTGGCGAGTGTAAACCTGTTTTTATTGATTCTCAGCTGCATCCTCCTTAGGGCTGTGTTAGAAGGTTCGTTCGCTAGCCAGGAATTCAAAGATTGTTTTAAACCCTTGTGGTGGTTTTTTTTCTTTTCTGTTAACAGAAATCGTTTGACTGTGTGTGAATACTATAAATCACACATTAAATGTCACTCGCATGCAAAATTTGATCTTTTGATTTGATAATGCGTATTACTTAAACAAAAGTTGTTGTATTAAAATCCAGTGCCAAATCATTATATGTAGCAACTCTATAGCGCTGCTGCCATGCATGAAGCAGGTATATTATGCCCAGGTGAAAAGTTAAATGCAAACTATGCAAGTGTTTGATGTATGATGGAGGCACAACTCTGGGGTCACTTTACAATCGCAAGTTCATATTATTATTATTATTATTTTTTTTTTTTAGTAGTAGTAAAATGTGACTGAACCTGCTTGGAACGGTAACTGTTAAATGACGTTGGTTTTGCCTCAGTCCGCTGCAGTTAGTGCTGCTGCAATGCAAGCTTACTGTATAGATCGCAAGCAGCATCAATTACATGTAAATAAACAACGTGTATCTCTTAATCAGATATAAACAAGTAGCTATGGTGATGTCACCAGTAAATTATGCAAATTAGTGCCATTGAAGGTTCGGTAATGTGTTCTGAACCGTGGTCAAAATGTATCCTTCGTTGCAGCCCGAAATCTCCTGGGGTCCTTGTGCCCATGCGCCTGTGTGATTTTCAGTGCCTACTTTCCAAACTACCTGTCAGGATCTGGGATGAAGGCAGGTTTCAGCCCAGGTGTGCTGGATGTCAGGAAGGTTCCTCTTGTAGAGGACTCTCTGCCTGGCTGCTCCGCTCAGAGCCACGTCTGGCCCGGGGCATTGCATGGTTTGCACAGTGCATGGTTTTGCATGCATACTTTTTTCCTCGTTGAAAGCTTAAGAATAGCAGCTGTTGCAGATAGCACTTGGTGCAATAACTTCCCTGCTTAACAGTGCTATAAACTGAAAGAAAGGTATACAGTATGTAAGATTTAACTTGTGTCTTCATGGATATCGAAAGACTTCTAGTCTAAGTGTTTGTCATTGAGTTTATGTACTTTGTGTTTGTTTGGGTCGGAGGGTGTTTTTGAGGTTTCTTTCTTTTTAGGGCTGCAGTTCAATCTGCATCTGTTTTTTAAATCTGGCGCTCAAGACTGAACCTGCTCTAAAGGTGCTTTCACACAGGGCAGTTATAACGGTTCAGAGCTGCCACTGAAGCGGCTTACAGGTCTGCGTGAATTGCCTATACAGCCACAGAAGCGTCATATTTTATGCCGTCTCTGAACCCCTTCGCGAGGTAGTTAAGAGACGGCACTGAACAGTCATAACTGCCTGTGTGAGGCTGTACCGCCACTGTAGTGGGTGTGGTTTGAAAGTCAACATGCCACGTCGCTATGGCGTAGGTAGGTAAGGGGCATGCATGCAGTGCTTTAATTTGTGCCGTGGCACAGCCCTGAAACCTCTGGGCGAGCAGAGTCATAGCGCTGGTACCTCCTAGTTAAAAAATCTCATAAAATGCTTTATTTTTAAAATCAACATGCCAGGTAAGTGAGACCAGCTAATCTGGGACCTGGATGGAGATTTATTTAATTGGTTCAGTTAAACAATTTAGAACAGGGTTGGAACAAAGACCAGGAGTGGAAGGAGCAGCTTTGTGGAGGCTGATGTGTTTCCTGGCTTTGTGTCTTTCAGGGTAGAGAGGAGAGCCCCCGCTGGCTGACCGCCTGCACCCCCTGCCCCCCGTGTGGGAGTCACAGCAGCACTCTCAACAGTATGGAAGCTTTGCTTTGTCTTTCCTGTGTTGGTTTTCTGCAGCGGGTGTTTGTATTGTTTGCTCATCCGTAGACCCTGCCCCCCCAGTTTGGCCTATCAGATTGTACCCAGAAGCACGGTGTTCGGACTAGTTGTAGAAGAGAGCCATTCTGTCCATAACTAAGGAAGTAGGAAAGGGTTCCACAGCTGCTGCTGCAAGGTAGGAACAGTAGTTTAGTTCTTTTTAGCATTAGAAACTGCCCTGGTCTCCAAACTTGCCCTTGGTCTGTTTTCAGTGGTGAAGAGACAGCAGAGTTGGAATAGGAGTTGGCTAGTGCTCTCCACCCAATTCCGGTACACTGTGTTTGACTGGGATTGAGCTTGGGCACCTTATCCAGGCAGCGGGCATTGCTTCAGTTCTGCCTCGTGGGCAGGCTACCCTCGCAGGCGTGCTGGTACTAGTCCTCTCTGACTGCAGGAAGGGCACGAGACTGTCGCTGTATTCACCACGGCCACTTGTATTGGCCGCGTTGTCTGACCTCAGGGCTGTTTTAAGAGCACTGAAGAGGAAACTTTTTAGCAGTGTCCATTATACTTGAAAACGATAGAAAGAAATGAGATTTGTATGGTGAGGGTGCACTGCTTTCACATTCAAGTGTTGCAGCTGTGTGGTTTTAATTTTAGAGGCTGTGAACTGCCAGCCCTGAGCTCCCGAACCACAGTTGTCTGTTTGAAAGGGGTATAACAATCAAGATTCGCACGCACGCCACACGCACACTCACGTGCACACTCGCACGCGCACACTCGCTCTCGACGATGTCATCTCTGACGTCATGGCTTTGTTGTGAACATGATGGCTGATCTTTCAGGAGCTGACAAGATCCACTTTTTTTTTGTAAGCTTTTAGAAAATTGTTTTTTTGTGTTTTTTTTTTTTTAAGAAAGTAAATTGGTGGTTGTTTAATGGAATCTAAATGCTTCTGTCTTCCTTTTTTCAGGTTTCCAAGACGGTCCGAGGCTCCCTATGCAGCACCACATGAAATGAATAAAGCACCACAGCCTCTAACAGGACCCCCAACCGCCCCTCACCCCTCCCCTTCTCCTGGACTCTCACAGGTAACCACTGCTGCTCCACACGCACACGCACACACACGCACACACACACACACACACACACACCCCTAGAGTGTTTCACCAATGCAGTGTCGGCCGCATTCTGAACTAGGCTCCTGTATGAAGGTGATGATTTTGAAATGGTGTACCTGTTTTGTATCTCCCTTTCACCTGAGAAACTCTCACATGTTGGGTTTTGCTGCATCTTGCTTCCTGGTTGTTTGGTGACGATGTTGTGTGTTTCTGATGATTCGGTTGTCTTCTCTCTTTCTAGCCCACGTTTCCACCTGGTCAGCCAGCCCCCGTAGTCTTCGCCACCCCACAGCCGCCTCAAATGAACACGCCTCCACAGCCTCGGCAGGTATGGAGCAGCACCAGGGTCTTACCCGGCCACTTTGTCTTTGTAGCAAAAAACTTTCCAGGGAGGGGGTAAGAGGCAAATGCAGCTTACTTACAATGGGGCCAGATTACGCCATCTTACTTTTCCCCACTGGAGTTTTGTATACTGTCAATAACTAGATTTAAGAACTTGACTTGTAATGTGAAAAGTATTCAAGCTAGATGCTTTGAGAAGTGTTAATCTATTGTGTGAAACTGGCCTCTGGTACCCTGCCCTTTTAATCCCCTGAATGTCTCAAGCTGCTAAGAGCTTCAGGTTTTGGGTTGTGGCTTGTTCAGTTGGTCCGCTGTGTCCTCTGAATCCTCCCCGGAGAGCTGTGTGTGTTCTAAGAATCGCTGCCCTTGCTGTGCAGTCTCAGCTCTCTGTCTCGTGCTTCTGCTGTTGTGTGTGGTGATTAACAGGTTTGTTTAACCCTCTGTGTTTCTGACTCTTTCTCTCGCTGTTCCTCTAGTTTGCAGCAGGTCCTCGTGCTTTACACCAGCAGGTACTAACATTAATCCGGAGGGGTGGGGGCCTCGCAAATCCTGGGTGGGTGGTGGGGGGCCTCGCACATTCTGGGTAGGGGGTGGGGCACAGCACCAAGTAAGCCCGTCTCGTTTGTCTTCACAAAGTTATCCGGGCAACTTTCTGATCACTATTTTATTAAACGCTTTGAAAATGCTAAGTGTTCAAACACCAACTGTTTTGCTGGTCACTCTGGAAACAAATGCATGCCGAGTCTTACAGCCCTCTGCCAGCAATGCAGCAAGGAGCTGAGATTGTGAAAGCACCTCAAGGAGGTGGCACATGCCCTGTGGATCAGTCTTAGGGAGGAGAGGTGTACACTTTTCACACTCTGATCACCACACTACACTGATGAAGACGTTCTAGGAAACCTTTCTCTACTAGTTCACTTGGACTCTAGTGTAACCTGTTATTTATCTGCTTCAAGTCCATTTTTTGTGGGTGCTGAATATCTCTGGCTTGGTCAGAGCTTTAAGATTTATTACATTTTTTTCATGTAATGAGTTTTTTCATGAGTTAGTTTTTTCCTTTTGGAAATGCTAGTTTTCTCATGCATGTAGATAACAGCTTTGCGTTGTCAGACTACATGAAATACCTCCATGCCAGTGATCAGACAGAACATATGGAAAGAGTTAAGACTTGAAAAGCAGAGACTGAGGCGCTGGATCCAGTGAGGAGTTATGCAGGACAGAGCGCACTGTACCCTTTTCTCCTGTATAAAGAGATATTAGAAATGATGGCAGGCTGTATATCGACCAAGTAACAATTTTGCTACAATAAAGCTTTAAGTAAGGCAGATGCACATTAGCCAAACTAGTCCATTTGAACTGAGTTTCATATCTTTCCAGTTTACTCTGCTTTTTACTTGTACAGTAACTACAAACTTTGATAGTGGGACTGTAGCACGATTTCATGTGCTTCGAATGAGGTTAAACTAACACTAACAGAAGCATGTTGTGTTCCGGAAGCTTCGCTAGTTTCAGATTACTTCACAGTGGGGTACTGTGGTCATGTTCTATATATTAAGCTGTACTTCAGTTTGTGATGCTATAGTGTGTTTTTTTAGGGATCTGTCTGTACATTTACAATGGGGCACAGTTCTCTGCATGTTGCATGTGCTAATATAAAACACGGCTGCTTTTGATGTGCTCTGATTGGTGATGGGTAATACTCTTTCTTCTGCTTTCTCTCTCTCTCTCCTTCATTGCTTCCTCTTGTGTGTGCATGTGCTGCTGAAGGGAGGATTCAGATCTCTGCAGGTAAATCACCTCTTCCGTCTTTACCAGATTGACAGGTAGCTTTTACAGAGCTGCCGCAGCTTCTGTACCTACAGACAGGACAAGGCTTCTCTGGCAGCCCGACTGTTCATTTGAAAAGGGGTGCTGATGGGACCACACATATATACACATAAATACAGGGGTGTGCAATTCGTATCGCCCAGGACAAGAAGTTCTGCCGTTATACTTTGCCCGTCGGACAAGTAGTTTTTATTTATTTATTTTTCCTGTTTTCGCTGTGCTGCTAGAAAGGCACTCCGGGAGTATTTGTAGAGCGCCGTGCAAGTTTCACAAGTCTAGCACATACACGTACATTTTAAAAAGTGTGTACGTCCCACCCCTATTACTTCTGATTGGCTAGCTGTGGAAGAAGCTGATCTTCTGTTGGTTACAAAGAAACCCAGAAATGGCTGCCTGAGAGCGAGAGCCTCTGTCAAGATGCACGCAAATCTTTTAAACTTCAGGGATTATTTACGTTTGTTGTAAATTAGCAAATAAGTTATGCTGCTTTTATGAACCTGACGTTTAAATACAGCAATCTAGTAAAGTGAGAAAAAAAAGATACCCCATAGTGGCGAAGGTGTTTGCGGATTTGATAAAATGGTGTTGTGTAATTTATAACAGTCCGTGGTCAAGCGTGTTGGGAATGTGTTTAAAAAAAAAAACTTAGTTTACTGTTTAGAAGCATTTTAAGACAAACTTGCCCTGGCAAAAAATGTAATTTTTCTTTTGATTTTTAGTGTTGCTTTAACCTAGTTTGCTGTTTACCTTATTTACATTTTAATTTAAATGCTATATTAAATATTGCTATTAAACTGATTAGTTTATTGGACATGCACAATCCATAGGTTTGTGAGACCTATTAAAACATTAATTTTGACACATGGTCCCAGTGTGCTTGGGAATGTTATCCACGTTGCTACGTGTTTTCGCAGGGTTTTGGGCTGTGTCGTGGTGTCCTGACCTTGTAAATACAATCTTGACTGATGTCGTCTGGTTCCCTTTACCCCGGAACGCCACAATAATGTCACTTCTTGGTGCGTTGTTGTCAAGTAAAAATAAATAAATAAATAAAATCATCATTTTCTCAAATAAAGACTTTAAATAACTATCAAAGTTGTGTATCTGTGAGGTGGTGCTTTCCTGCATGTTCTATATAACATTGTCGCTTGGTAATTCACTCCCATTGACTCGAACAGCGCAAGAGTTTAAGATGCTTTGTTGGGATGAAGATTATTAAGTAATTTATGCAACGATATATATATTTACTGCAGTCATACAAATATGGCCCTGAAATGTGTTTTAAATGTTAGTGTTAAAAAATTAACATGAGAAACACAAAATACCCAAACATAGAACTGTTTACTTCATGCGTGTGTCAAACACAAAAGGGAGTAGGCTTAAATAGTACAACACAGCGATGTACTACAAGTGTGTGAGTAAAGCAAACATAAAACATATGTGTTGTACTTGCAATCGATTCTAAAGAACACCATTTTAAAATAGGAAATTGTCCAGCGTTGTCTGCTTTTTACAATGTACCACCTCCAGACGTAAATCCATCTCAGTTTTGCGTGCAGCTTCATAGCCAGTTTCAAAGCCACGATTCTGGCATATCGTGCTGAAAATGTCCACAGCACGTTACTGTTCTTGGAGTGAAGGCTCTTTGGGTTCCTCACCTGATGCAGTATCCTGCGGCTTTTCAACCTGTGGATGCTTAGCAGCTCCGACTGGCTCAAGAAGTGCATGACTGAGCTCACCTGCTGTCAGAAATCCGTAGTTACAAAGTCAGCGTGTTATAAAAGCTGCATAAATCATGCAAGTGCGCTCTGCAGCACTGGCAACTAGTAATAAAGCTGTCAATAAGAGGCATGCAGTTGCTAATATCAGAATTCCATTAACATTAAAATCTATGGGATAGGAATGATTAAAATCTATGGGACGGGATTGATTCAAATCTTTGGGATGGAATTGGTTTCTGGGAAAATGTTGAATAACTGAAAGTTGTCTAGCAGGGTTGCTAATAACTGGCATCTACTATATACTGTGTGGGTGTGGGTGTGGGTGTGGGTGTGGGTGTGGGGGTGTGGGTGTGGGTGTGGGTGTGGGTGTGGGTGTGGGGTGTGGGTGTGGGTGTGGGTGTGGGTGTGGGTGTAAAAATGACGCATTCTAAAAATAATTAAATCCATAGGGATTGTTGAGACTTGGCCTTGTTCCAGGATGTTTGTTCCTCTCTGAAATGCTGACACACACACACACGCCACAATGAGCAGTCGCTACTGTAGTGAAATGCAAGCCCTTGTTTAGTTTGTTGGGAGAATCTTAATCCGATTTGGTTCCTGAATTGTAGGAGTTGAACCCTGTTCTCTACAGTCTCTAGAGGAAGTGTCGTGATCAGATTGGGCTCGTTTACATGCAATATGAAGCGCATGTTGAGTGGTGAACAAGAGCCTCTTGCAGCCCGGCTCTTCAGGGTGTCATGAGGCACAGAGCACACCATCGCTGGAGAGCAGTGCCCATGACTGAGCCTGTGTGGTTCTTGGCGGTCAGGCTTGCTAACTCTCTGCACGTCTTGCCCATGCTGCAGGGCTCTGTGGCCTGCCTGCTCTCTGCACTCAGTTCTGCAGTGTTCTCTGCGTGTGCTCATCATGCTGGCTAACTCCCTGCTCGTCTCGCCCCTCTCGCAGCAGTACTATGCGAACAGGCCGCAGCCGCCGAGCAGCACTAGCAGAGTGCAGGCCAGCACGGCGCCCCGGCCCGTGGCCCCCACACACGTCTACCAGCCTGGCTCCCAGATGATGATGATCCCGCAGCAGCTCCCCTTCCCCACCTCGCAGGGCCCCTATTACATCCAAGGAGGACAGGTAAAGCTGGAGGAGGTATATATATATATATATATATATATATATATATATATATATATATATATATATATATATATATATATATATATATATATATGCAGTACAAGAATCTAGACACGAGGGGGCTGGGGTCACAGAACATGCAGTCCATCAAGGCTTGTCTGGTTCCTCTCGTTGTTACCCCAGATCTTTTATCTAGTCTGTTCAGAGATCCCAATGATTCAGCATTCACAGCCTGGATTGGACCCGTTCCGTACACTCAACTCACCAATCCCTATTCCTGTGTAAATGCAGTGTCATGCAAAATGCCATCTGATTAACCCTGGTCTGTCTTGAGTCGCACTGGTGGGGAATTTTAAATGTATTCCTGTTTTAGGAATGACTAGACCACCGGACAGCCTGTTGGGTTTAATTGCACTAATAGAGTGCTGTTTCTTAAGCGCAATGCTTTTGTCCTTTTTGCTGATGCTAGCTTCCTTTCAATAGACCCTTTGTGTTGCACCACAATGGAGCCTCCCACAGAGTGGACCCATCTAGGGGTTTCTCTTCCGGGTTCTCATTCTTATACTGGGCTCCTTTTATTTCATTTTAAATGGCACCCATTTAAACCAGCAGAATGCATATACTGTGACACAAGCACTTTTATATACTGCAGCCAGCTGTCAGACTGCCGGTGCCACTGATATGCCTTTCCGGTCTTCGCTGGTGTGATCTGCCAGTGCTTGTGAAGGGTGCTTGAGTGATGCTCTTGGGTGCTTTCTTCTTGGCACAGGTGACAGCATTGCCAAGGCTGGTGCCCCTGCCCTGGAGGCTTCTGGCTAAAGGGGTGAGCAGTAGCTGTGTAGCCTTGCTAGGGCTGCAATGAAGGGTACATTTTGACCTTCGAAGGTTCGGAATACATTACCGAAGAAAGGTTCGAACCTTCGCTGGGACTCATTTGCATAATTTACTGGTGACGTCACCATTGCTACCTGTTTTATATTTGATTGAAAATCCTATTTACAGGTAATCCCATATAAATGATATAAAACATTCACATGTAGTTTTAAAAATACATTATATAGAACAGTAATCCTGTTTTTACAATTTAAAAACAGATAAATACACGTTGTTTATTTACATGTAATTGATGCTGCTTGCGATCTATACAGTAAGCTTGCATTGCAGCAGCACTAACTGCAGCGGACTGAGGCAAAACCAACGTCATTTAACAGTTACCGTTCCAAGCAGGTTATCAGTCAGTCACATTTTACTACGACTACTAATAATAATATGAACTTACGAATGTAAAATGACCCTAGAGATTGGATGTGCTTCCGTGATACATCAACAGTCGCTTGCACAGTTTGCATTCAACTTTTTTTTTTTCTTTTCTTTTTTTTTTTTTGGGTTATCTGGGCATTTAACAAAAAATCTCAAACACCAGAGGGGTTTTGAGACATTCTTTCATTACAGCTTGCGCTATACAGCGCTTTGCTTTCAAGATGGTAAATGAAGAAATTTGCCTCTGGTTAACATTTTTTCGAAATTAAAATTTAGTGTTGGCGTATATTTTGTTTAAGTAATATGCATTGTACAAATAAAAATGGAATTGTGCATGTGAGTGACATTTAATGTGTGATTTATGGTATTCGCACATTGTGAAACAATTTCTGTTAACAGAAAAAAAACATACAGTGCGTGAGTGGTGTCTGATGAACCTTCGAAGGTTTAAAACAATCTTCGATTTCCTGGCTAGCAAACGAACCTTCTAATACAGCTCTAAGCCTTGCTGATCGGTACTACAGGGAGAATAGAAAGGCTTCCTATCCTACTGTTAATCTGGTTTGGAGTCTGATGCTATTCTTGTAAAACGGATCTCCTGTGTAACTGTGTTCCTTCTCTGCTTGTCTCTACAGTACCGCAATACATACGTAGCGCCTACCCAACAGTATCCCGTTCCCACAGGGACACCCAGCTTTTACCCAGGCACCAGCCCTGCAGAATACGGTACTTACGGTAAGAGGGTCTCTCCGCGCCTCAAAGAGGATTAGAGCTGAAGGGTTCAGAACTGACTGTACGTGAAAGTAAAGCCACGCTGTTTCGTTTTGTATTGTGTCCTTCATGGTCCAACATCATGGTAATGAGAGAGAAACCAGGTTTAATATTTGTGTTCGTATTTAAAACGCACGCTTTTGGCCTGTATAGTAACCGAGGGACTTGCCAGTTCTCAGCCCTTCAGCCGCCAGGTTTCCTTGCTAGTGCACACCCTCACCCTGCTTCTGCTCTTCTCTTACCTAGTGCAGGTCTTAGTAAGGTGAGGCACGGAGCTGGCTTTCAATTCTTTAATGGAGGGAGGGGATATTGGAGCATGTGGGGGTTTTTTCTTCTCTGTGGTTTCTCCCTAGCAATACAGTCGGCTTGCCGTTAATACCAGGCTAGAGTACAGCGAACCCCAAAACACTCCAGCTGACTTCACCCTGAGATACGGTTCTCGGTCTAAAAGGCGAACCTTGAGAAACAAAGAAGTGAAATCCTTTTAAAACCCAGCCATCGAGAATCTGTTTGACAGTAATAAAGCAATACATATCCCTGATTCCACACGACCTGGTGTTTGGCTGGCAGTTTTCCATGACGTGTGTGTGATGTGCTCACGCCTGTTTTAAACCCTCTTGCACCAGGGTGTGTAAGTCTTGCTGCCTTGTGCAAGTTTAAAGACTGTATTGCTGGAGGGGAGGTGTGATAGTGGTGCTGAAAGGTTAACACGACTGGAGTCACAGGTGAGGTTTCCTCAGTGATTGATTGTACACTGTCTGTGTATTTTTTAAAAGGGTTGTAAGTAAAGCCTTTTCCTGTTAGGACTCTGTTAAATGACTTCCGTTCTCAAATGGGACTAGGCTTTACTTTGTGGTGTTAGGAGAGTATTTCTTTCAGTTCTGTCTACAGTATAAACAGAATGGAAGACTTGGGAAGCGTGGTTTACAGTAAAGTGACTACAGACTTGGACAGCACAGGCAAGTGAAGGTGTCTGAACTGCACAGAACGCAGCACATTTTAAACAAGCCAGAGAGGCGCAGTAAGTGACGCATTCTCAGGACCCACAGTACAGGCTGCTTAAAGCAGCTCTGAGGAGCTTGATCAGGACCCACAGTACAGGCTGGTTAAAGCAGCTCTGAGGAGCTTGATCAGGACCCACAGTACAGGCTGGTTAAAGCAGCTCTGAGGAGCTTGATCAGGACCCACAGTACAGGCTGGTTAAAGCAGCTCTGAGAGCTTGATCAGGACCCACAGTACAGGCTGCTTAAAGCAGCTCTGAGGAGCTTGATCAGGACCCACAGTACAGGCTGGTTAAAGCAGCTCTGAGGAGCTCGATCAGGACCCACAGTACAGGCTGCTTAAAGCAGCTCTGAGGAGCTTGATCAGGCCCCACAGTACAGGCTGCTTAAAGCAGCTCTGAGGAGCTTGATCAGGACCCACAGTACAAGCTGCTTAAAGCAGCTCTGAGGAGCTTGATCAGGACCCACAGTACAGGCTGCTTAAAGCAGCTCTGAGAAGCTTGATCAGGACCCACAGTACAGGCTGCTTAAAGCAGCTCTGAGGAGCTTGATCAGGACCCACAGTACAGGCTGCTTAAAGCAGCTCTGAGGAGCTTGATCAGGACCCACAGTACAGGCTGGTTAAAGCAGCTCTGAGGAGCTTGATCAGGACCCACAGTACAGGCTGGTTAAAGCAGCTCTGAGGAGCTTGATCAGGACCCACAGTACAGGCTGGTTAAAGCAGCTCTGAGGAGCTTGATCAGGACCCACAGTACAGGCTGGTTAAAGCAGCTCTGAGAAGCTTGATCAGGACCTTGGTCTACATTGTGATGGAAATGGAAAGGGTTTCTTTCTCTTCCAGTGTTTGTGCTGGATGTGGCTTCACAGCCTTGCTTGTGAGCTGGAACAATTGGCCTTCCTGAGCTGGAGGCTGTGTTGGATTTGAAGAGACTAGTTTGGGACTGGAGCAGAGAGGGCAAGCTTGTTCCCTCCCTCCTCCTGTCACTCAGTCCAGTCAGTCCAGGATCCAATACCAGCTCTGCCAGGTTTACAATCCTGATGGCGATTCACATGTTAAGGTTAAGTTCATAGTTAAGTTATTCAGGACTTTGTTTTGTAAGGGTCCTGTCTTGACAGGTTTGATAGTTTTTTGCTGAGGGTGTTGCGATTTCACTGTGTAGTTGCTGTGGCAGTTTAAGAATGTTTCTCTGTTGTGGGCCTTTGTTGTGTTCTGCAGTCTGTTTTCTTATTGGGTATGGCTTGTCATTTCAGTAAAACATTGAGGAACGTTGTAAAGTGCTCTTTTAAACTCAGTTCTTTGATTTTAAAGATTGACATTTAACACACATCTCCCAGACAGCGCTTCCTCAAACTTTCTTTTCTGTGTGGTTCTGGCAGTCGGGTCAGCTGACTGACAACATATCTCTTTCTGTAAACACATCCATACTATTAAACACTCAATAGTGATGAAAACTTAAATTCAGTGAGAAATGCTTTATTTTTTCTCCAATGTCTTTCTGTAAACCCACACGACTGTGAAATCTTTACAGTGTTCTGAAGTGTGTTAAGACTTCACATTGCATAGTCCATGTGGCGAGGTTTCCCATAATAGATGGTAGTGGAAAGGTTTGTGAATCAGTCTAAAGGAAAGTTTGAATCCAGGAGCCTTCATTTTAGTGTGTGTCTCTTACACAGTCTCTGGTGCTCTCTCTTGCTGCTTGATTACACTCTGAGGGTTATGACTATATTTAGGCTGTGATCTTCCAAGTCAACAATGCACAGTCAGTTGAAATGCATGTCTCGGCAGCCATTGCTGAGTGAGCTCCGACTCCAGGAGAAAATGCACAAATCCACCTGCTACTAAGCGTGAAGGGACAGGCTCTGGAAGGGGACAGGGAGATTTTCTGGAAGGTATCTTTTAACTGTCGTAGCTGAGGCTCTTACCATCTAGTAAGAAATGTGTAGCGATGTAAAAATAAACAGCACTTGCCTAGTGATCTTGGAACACCTATTCAGAGAGAGAGAGAGAGCGGTCAGTGTTGTGTCTTGAGGTTAGCGGTCCTGTGTTCTGGTACGTGTTTGCAGACGGCAGGCTGTCTGTTTTGAAACTCATCAGTGCTTTCTCAGCCCCTGCCTGAGTGATGCCTCTTCAAAGGCCTTACTGCCAGAGTTCCTCACTCAGGCTGGTCCTGCTGTGGCGATCGGCTGGCCTCTTTCTGTTTAAGGGTAGTGTTACTCTCCTGTACCTGCTTGAGATAATCTAGTTACATTTTCAAAAAAAATGTTCAGTCATGAATGTATGAATGTACAGATATTTTGTAGTAGCTTTTGTACTCGCTGGTACATTCATGAATTGCAGCTTTGTCCAAGCAGTGGAAGCAGTCATGGCAATAGAAGATCATGAATCTGTCCAGCATTGATGCCCAATACTGCCGCCTGACTGGCTTTAGAAATATCTGTGTGCCTCCTGTCCTGAAACGACCCGTCCTAATTGCAGCAGTACAACAGATGTGTGTCTTGCTGGCTGAGAGCAGAGGGCGGGCAGTGTCCCTTGCTGTCGAGGGCGGGCAGTGTCCCTTGCTGTCGAGGGCGGGCAGTGTCCCTTGCTGTCGAGGGCGGGCAGTGTCCGGGCAGTGTCTTACTGACTACTATTGCTTTTATGGTTAGAACACCTGCATTGTGGTCAGTGCAGCCTGTAAGGGCTTGGTTACACAGCGGTTCAGAGTCTGAATTTAAAATCACTTGCTGTATAATGGAATGGGGCAAAACATCATTATTTTTATTTAGATTTTTTTTTTTTTTTTTTTTTGTAACATGGATGATGAATATTTGATTATGGAAGTGTGTGTAACACACACACACAAACATATTTAGATGGACCTCTTCATGAAATTTGGGTTTGATAACAGCCTGGTCAGTAACTGCTGTTCCCTGGTTTAGACTCCCATTTCTAACCCTGCCATGTGTGTTTTTTCTCTTTCTTTGTCTCTCTCCAGCTGGCACCTATTACCCAGCGCAGAGTGTGCAGCAGTACCCCCCGGCTGTCCCCGCGCCTACTGTCATGATGAACCCTGCGCAGCAAATACCTCCCAAAAGAGAGCGCAAGCAGGTACTGCAAACAAAGGTCTGGCTGCACTGTTTCTTCTGGGTTTGTACTAACCAGCGCACACACGCACACGCATGCACGCACACACGCACACACACGCATCACCACCAGGCTGTTTGTGTGAGGCGGGAGGGCGGGAGGGTTTGGGGACTCTGTTGTATTAACCAAGACCTGGTTGTTTAGTTTACAAATAAGGGATAGACCTCTTCTGTAAAAGAAGCTTGTAGAGATTAATAGACTGACTCCATACTAACTGCATGCTGTAGAGGGTACCATATTGAGACATAATGTACCGAGTAATTTTGATCCCACATGTACTATAGACAGTGACCTGTACACTAGATTGGAAACGTTTGTATGCATGCTGCTGCCTTTCCTGCCTTCCACAGGTGTTTTTGGGTGATTTTGTTCGCTTATTTATTTTCACTGGGTCTATCCTGAGCAGGGCCTATACTGCCTAACCATGCTCTCTCACTGCTAGGGTCCTGACAGGACATCTGCAACTCTGATTCCAGTGGGTAACCTCGCTCTGTGTGTCTGTCTGTCTCGCGCTCTGTGTCTGTGTGTCTGTCTGTCTGTCTCGCTCTCTGTGTCTGTCTGTCTGTCTCGCTCTCTGTGTCTGTCTGTCTGTCTCGCTCTGTGTGTCTGTCTGTCTCGCTCTGTGTGTCTGTCTGTCTCGCTCTGTGTGTCTGTCTGTCTCGCTCTGTGTGTCTGTCTGTCTCGCTCTGTGTGTCTGTCTGTCTCGCTCTGTGTGTCTGTCTGTCTCGCTCTGTGTGTCTGTCTGTCTCGCTCTGTGTGTCTGTCTGTCTCGCTCTCTGTGTCTGTCTGTCTCGCTCTCTGTGTCTGTCTGTCTCGCTCTCTGTGTCTGTCTGTCTCGCTCTCTGTGTCTGTCTGTCTCGCTCTCTGTGTCTGTCTGTCTCGCTCTCTGTGTCTGTCTGTCTCGCTCTCTGTGTCTGTCTGTCTCGCTCTCTGTGTCTGTCTGTCTCGCTCTCTGTGTCTGTCTGTCTCGCTCTCTGTGTCTGTCTGTCTCGCTCTCTGTGTCTGTCTGTCTCGCTCTCTGTGTCTGTCTGTCTCGCTCTCTCGGTCTGTCTGTCTGTCTGTCTCTTGCTGTCTGTGTCTGTCTGTCTCTCTCGCTCTCTGTGTCGCTCTTGCTCCTTAACGAGCCCTTTAGGCAGGTGGGTAATAGATGTCTGGAATGCATGGTTTGTTATGGCTTGTGAACATGTCCTGTATTGTATACGCTAAACTCAAGCCCTCCAGCTCTTGCATTCTGGAAATCCTGTAACTAATTAGTTCTCAGTATTGTTTTTGCTCTGGAAGAATAAGATTCCTTCCCTTTTCACCTGTGTGTGTATTTATTTTTATTTATTTATTTTTACAAGAAACCTCTCCACTTGCGCGCCGCAGGGTTTGGTTCTTGGAGGCATTTGCAGAATCGAACCTTTGTGAAAGAACTTTGTTTTTAGGTCCTCAATCAATTGAGTATTTCTGGTGAGACTTCTTCTGGGGTGGAGCCTGTCCTTCCATTTTAAAACCGTTCTGCATGTACAGATGGTGGAAGCAGGTCTGCTCTTTCAGAATGACATGGATGCAAGTTACTGACACGCTCGTCCTCCTCTGGTGTTGAAATGAATTGGATTTAATCCTTTAGTAATGAAGAGCTCTTCATTACGACCCTGGAGCCCGAGTTAATGGGCATTGCAGTTTTAGAAAGAGACAGAGGAATGCAGGCAGTGCTGGCTCTGGATTATGTAACAGTTCACAGTTAACTAATACAGCACAGAGGCCAGTCTGTGGTGGAGCTGATGCGTGTTATTGGCAGTATGAATCAGTTAATGGCAGGCAGAACTTTTTTTTTTTTCTTGTGCTTGGCTGGCTGCCAGCGAGCTGGGGAGTGAAGCAGAGAGAGCGAGACGGCTGCTGAAGCTCCACGTGGCTCTGACTCTCTCAGCACTGCTGCCTTTGTACCGGAAGCACAAGAGAGAAGGCAGCGTCTGCACAGCAGTCCAGGCAAGGAAACGTTAGAAGGAGGCTTGCGACTCTTGAGTTAATTTTTATTTCATTCTCGGTGTACAGTGAGTCGTGCATAGATTTGTTAGTTTAGGGTGCAAGCTTTGAGCTCTGCTGTGGCGCAGTGGAGATTCTTCTCCTGTTAAGGGCCTGTTTCCTCCGTTATCTGTGCTATAGAGTCCTGCTCACATTTTGAAAGGGCTGGTTGCTGATGTAGTTGTGAAGAGAGGGACTTGGCTTTTAGTTGAAACAGAATGTGAGACAGAACTTTGAGGTTTTATATACTGCGAGTTGCTTCAGTGACAACTATCTGTAAACTTCTGCTCATGAAACGCATGCAAGTTGCGCTGTATAGTTTCATGTTTTTAGAGATCCAATTCGTAATAGCAGTTTTTTCCATGTACTCATGTAAGGCACAGTGGTCTGCTGTGATGCTGGATGGGTGATTTGGAGGTGAGCATGTGGTAGCGTAGGAACGTGCTTGCTTGTATTGCATATGCAGGGTAGTCTTGTAAAGCGTCAGTCCAGACCCTTCACAGAGATAGGGCCCAGGATATAAAGATGTTGAGTGTCTCTTTCCTCCTTGTACCTGCTTTTACAGATGGATGGCTGAGGGCAGTTTGCTCCTCTTTCTCTTGAGCTCCGCAGTGTAGTCGGATTTCTGCAGCTCTTCTGTTAATCCTCTTACCCCAGTAAGATGGAGTGTTATCTCCTTAACCCAGGTTTGACCCTCTGGGCCTTTTGCCTGTCAAGAATGACAGCTTTATCTCTCCTTTCCTGTTCCATTTCCAGGGTTCTCTGTGGAACAGCCTCTTGCAGTTTGCGTTGTTGTGAGACGGGTTCAAGCAGCTTCTGTAATTTTTTTATAATGCTTGTTTCCTTTCTCCCACTCCTGTTTGCAGTTTGACTCCTGTAAGAAGCTGACTTTAACACAGGCTCATAGGGTTTTGTTTGCGCAACCTTCTCTACTGGTAATGTTAACTCTGGTCCTGCTACAGGTAACACTGGAGTGTTACTAAAGTACTTGACTGTTATTTCAGATCCTATGTAATTACTATTTCAGAGCTCTAGTCAAATGTATACCCTAAAAGTAAGCCAGTGTCAGATCTCACCAGCATTTCTATATGCTGTAGGTTCTCCCGTCTATACCTCAAATAAAGTCTTTCTGTGAAACGAGCCCTGTGTTCCCTACCCTGTGTGTTGCTCTTTTTACTAACACCCCTTTATAAACCCACAGCTCATATACATACTGAACCTTTGTAACGTCACTGTACTGCTCTTAGGTATCCTCCCTGGACTCGAGACCCAGTGCGCTCTGTTCTGTTCTGCTCATACACGTGCCATTGAGCCCAGCATGGTGCTGATGATGTGTTGTGTTGCTTTTGTATCCAGATTAGAATACGAGACCCTAACCAAGGGGGTAGAGATATCACGGAGGAGATCATGTCTGGGGGCAGGACGACCTCCACTCCCACCCCTCCACAGGTAAGAACGCACACTGACCCCATGGAACACACACTTGAGCAAGGTTTCCAGTTTGCAGTTGCATACTCCCATGCAGTGCTGACACAGCTTCCTAAAGCGGGTGTCCTGCAAGTTGACTAGAAGGAAAGGTCGTGTGTTTCTGTAGTTCTGGTGGAGGAGGAGTAATAAGGACACGGTTCTGAGCATTGTGCTGCAGATTGACACTTCGCTTGAGCACTGGTGGAGCAATCAAATCCTCACCGTGTGCAACAGTAGAATAGATTGCATTTATATCAAGTGTCTTTTTGTTTAGTTCTCATTTCTGTACCCCAGTCTACAGGTCCAGCAGAAAGCAGCACAGCGCAAGCAAATGGAGAGAACCCACACCCTGTCACTGTGGTCATCAGGCCAGGTCAGTGTTGAGCCAGAGGGCAAGGAGTGCTTGACTGGAAGAAACAATTGCTGAAGATATAGATAAGACCCCAGTATGTACTTAACTCTATTTCCCCTCTTTTAGATGACCGACAGAAGCCTGCTGCTGCTACAGTTAAGCTGACCCGGGAGCCAGACAAGACAGAGACCACACTTGCAGCAGCAGGAGCACCCCCTGCTGACGAGACTGAAACGGACACTAAGCCAGCCCCTTCGGAAAAGGCTCCGGAACCCCAGGGGGAGGCCCCAGCCAACACTACTGCCACCATCCTGCCAGCGGCCGTCCTCCGCGACACTCTCACCCCGCCGCTCACGAACGCTGCCCCCCAGGAGCAAGCAGCAGAGGAGGCTGCCGCTGCCCCCGCGCTCCCTCCTGCAGCAGTGGAGCAGCCTGCCGCTGTGGAGATGCCTCTGCCAGTGGTAGCAGAGATGAGAACGGAGGAGGCCGCACCTGAGAGGGAGGAGGAGGAGCAGGAGGAGGTGGTGCCGCCGCCGCCGGTCGAGCAGGAGGAGGTGGTGGTGCCACCGCTGGTCGAGCAGGAGGTGGTGGTGCCACTGGTCGAGCAGGAGGTTGTTCTGGCTGTCGTCTCTGTGCCCATCGAGGCCGATCTACCTGCGAAGGAGCTTCCGACCGAGACCAACGGCGTGACACCGGAGCCTGCCCCCATTCAGGAGCCCCTGCCCCCCACGCAGCCTCAGCCCCTGCCGGCACAGGCCCCTTGCGAGGCCCCCCTGGAGTCTCCTATCGCCCAGCCGGAGGAGCTCAACCTGCCCAACGGGCTGGCAGGCCTTGGCAAACAGGACCCCGAGCCATCCGAAGAGCAGCCTGAATCGGACATCAGCCCCATCGCAGAGCCAGAGGTGGCCAAGGTACAGGAAGCCCCTTTCGCCGTGCCAGCACCCTGCCCGGCCCCTGTACCCACCCCCACTACCCAGCCCGCTGTGGAAGAGGAGGAGGAGGAGGAGGAGGAAGAGGCCGGCCCCACACAGAGCGAGCCTCAGCCAGCCTCCGCCAGCGCTGCACACGGTGGAGAGAACGCTATGCAAGGTAACGGCTTTAACAGTTGCCTGTCTCAGTCACTCATCTTTTAGAGTTCAGTAACAGAGGTTTGTGAAGCTCTGATAGAAGATTTTGGACAAATACCTGCAAAGTGCAGCATGCCAGAAGTGGAAGCAATAATAGCAAAAGAAATTCAGCAGCACATTGGGTAATTGTAAACACAATATAACCTCCTCAATTAATCAACACAAGGCAGTAACATGTGCTCGCACAGTCTCCCACGTGTATGATACTTTATTAATAAACTGCTTCTGAACTAATTTCTTGGAGTCGACACTGGTAGGTGTGTAGCTATTGTAGAGAAGAATTCCTTTTTGTAGCTGAATTGCATTGCATCCTCATCGGTGTCAGTCATGCTAGTTAATTGTTTCAGGCTGGGATAGCTGTGCTGATTATGCAAGTTTGCATTCCTCCCCCTGAAGATTTTTACATTATTTCAGGAGTCTGAAGCTTGCTGATGAGCAAAATAAAACAGGTTAAGCTAACAGAGGTGGAAGAGGTTTCTATGTACGTTGTGTTGCTGTTAGTAACGGCAGGGCTGTGCATTTTGAATGAGAGCACAAATACTCCTCTTACTCAAGTTGAGTACTGGAATGCTAGTCCAATGATGGGGCCTCCGTGCTGCAGCCAGCGGGTTAGCGAGGGCGTGCGATTGACTTTCTCATCTCCTAAATGTAGGGCTTCCTGTTTGTAGCCTGAGCATTCTGCCAACGAAACGGGATTTCAATGCATTTGTGAAGCAGGTTATTTTTGAAAGATTGCAGTGCCTCTGTTTTCGGCTGTGTTGAAGTTGCCTCATTGAGCGTGCTTGTTCTACACCCCTGACGTGTACCTGCATGCCCTCCAACACTGCAGAGGACGTGTTACTGCAGGGTTATGTAGGGCGTGGAGCACAGTGTAACTGAACGGAGTGATTCGCACTATTGAATCAGTCTGTGGGATAGTGCTGTCTCCCACAGCACATGTGGTGATGGTTTTCGGTTCGAACTGCACCCTGTAGATACACTTTGCTGTTCCATTGTTTTTTCAGCGTGTTTCCGTGGACAGTGCATAACAGCTCTTGTGTGTGGCTCTACATACTGGGGTTTTAAAAGCTCACAATTTCCATTTTTCAAAGCAGGGACTAGCGCTTCAGCACGTTCCGCTAGCAGTGCCTTGTTGAGAGCTCTGTGAGTGCTGTAGCAGTGCGAGGCCCGTGTGCTGTAGCTTGGGCTTTGCTGTGTGGAGTCTGGCAGCGGCTCATACAGACTGCTTTCTGTTTTCAGCTGCTGCTGTGTCGATACCAAAGAAAAAGAGGAAAATGAAGGATCTCAACAAGAAGGAGACGGTGGGAGACCTGTTGGATGCCTTCAAAGAGGTAGGTGCTTTTAAAATAATCCAGAGCAGGGACGGAAATAAGACTCCTATTGCAGAGCAGTTTCACCCATTCCAGGTTTTAATACGAGCTTCATTAGCCACAGTGTATAGTTAACAAGCTCCAGGTGTGTCTTGTTGAACTCGTAGATAAACCAGGAAAGGATCAAACTGCTGTTCAATGGGAGTCTTCTTTCCATCCCTGCAGAGATCCTAAAGGGTGGAGGAGGGTCGTTCCTGTCTGAGCTTCGCAGTGTGTAGCCAGTTCCTCTCTCCTGCAATATGAGGAGAGCTAAATGTGTAGGGACTTGACAATGCTAATCCTGAGGAGAGATCAAGATTAGTGTGAGATTTAAATTGGAGCATTGTGAAACCAGTGAATTTCAGATCTGACAATCTGATTTTAAAATCAGTGCTTCAATGCAAAGTGACTTGCTGTGCAGTTTCCCAGTGTCTGGAATGGAAAGGTGTGTTATTGAGCACTGGGGATCACCGCTGGTAATGGATGTGTGTGCTGAACCCTGGCCTCTGTGCAGTCACAGGTCTCAGAGCCGGAGCAAGCCCAGCCAGCTGCACCCATCTCAGTAGAGCCAGAGGCAGCGCACCCCCCTGCCCCAGAGGAGACAGACGAGACCTGGGAGGAGAAGGAGGACAAGCTGGACACGGAGAACATCGAGCCGGACCAGCTGAAACCTGGAGACCTGAAATACAAGTACAAAGAAGGTATGAGCCCCTCTGAGGAGGCCTTGCTGCAAACCCCTGATTCTGGAGGCGCTGTTGAGAAGCTGTGCTGCAGGTCTTGAGTCTCTTCTTGGCTTCTCTTTCTCAGAACAATGGAAACCCATCAACCCAGAGGAGAAGAAGCAATACGACCGGGAGTTTCTGCTGGGCTTCCAGTTCATCGTCGCCAGCATGCAGAAACCAGAAGGGCTGCCACACATCAGCGACGTGGTGCTGGACAAGGTAACCAGCAGCTCCCCCTGCAGGGCTGAAGTACTGCTTTATTATTATTATTATTATTATTATTATTATTATTATTATTATTATTATTATTATTATTATTGGTAGTATGGGACTGCCTCGTTCAGGATTCAATGTTTTGCATAATTCACTGTTAGGACCTGTAGACAGATTGTTTTTACACTTAATAACTGGAATATTTCATTAACATTGTTTTTAAAAGTGTGAAGACTGCATTGTATTTGCACATTATTGGCCACTTCTGTTAAATTATTTAGGTCACATTTATTGTTTTCAGCCAAAACTTTAAGCTCTCAATTATAAAAATAAGAAACCCAGTCATGTCTCCTAATGCCCCCTTACGGGTTCCAGTTTAAGTGACACTAGTTCTGTTCACTCTCCTGCAATCAATCGATGTTCTTGCACCACTCCCTGACTCCCGCAGGCTAACAAGAACCCCCTGCGGGCACTGGACCCCAGCCGGCTCACCAGTATGAACGCCGGACCGGACTTCACTCCCTCCTACGCCAATCTGGGCAGGCAGCCCATGGGAGGCAGGGGACCGGTAAGTGCACTGAGGGCTGTTCCCCTTCACTGGGGTGTAAGAGGATAACAGCACAGCTGTGTGTGCTGAGTATCATCCAGGAACTTTCAGCACTGCTGTGTGTGCTGAGTATCATCCTGGAACTTTCAGCACTGCTGTGTGTGCTGAGAATATCATCCAGGAACTTTCAACACTGCTGTGTGTGCTGAGTATCATCCAGGAACTTTCAACACTGCTGTGTGTGCTGAGTATCATCCAGGAACTTTCAACACTGCTGTGTGTGCTGAGTATCATCCAGGAACTTTCAGCACTGCTGTGTGTGCTGAGAATATCATCCAGGAACTTTCAACACTGCTGTGTGTGCTGAGTATCATCCAGGAACTTTCAACACTGCTGTGTGTGCTGAGAATATCATCCAGGAACTTTCAGCACTGCTGTGTGTGCTGAGAATATCATCCAGGAACTTTCAACACTGCTGTGTGTGCTGAGTATCATCCAGGAACTTTCAGCTCGCCTGTATTTAGGAATACAAAAAAAGGCTATTCAATGACAAACGTTTCGACATTGAAAGACCTCTGGTTGAAGCGCTTGTCATTGTATGCTGAAAATAATGTACTTGAATATAAATGAACAGAAGGCGTTGATGCGCTGGCAGGTACCACAGTTCACAGAAGGGAAGGTATGATCAGCAGACCCCAGTCGACTGCCTGATCTTACCTGGGTGAGGTTGTCTGGTGCTAATTGGGGTCTGTGAAACAATCTAAAGGTATAAACCGCTATGACTGGCAGTGTGGAAAGGGATTTCCAAAGGGAGAATATCCATTTTTACCAGCTACGATGGGGATGCTTTGCTCACTGTGCCCCTTCTCTCCGCCTCTCCCCAGCCCTCTGGAATGGGGCCCCGCCGATCCCAGCAGGGCCAGAGGAAGGAGCCACGGAAGATCATCGCCACCGTGTCGCTCGGCGAGGACGTGCAGCTCAACAAGGCGGAGAAGGCCTGGAAACCCGGTGCCAAGAGGCCACCCGGCAAGGAAGAGGAAGACACCTCCTCTGACAACAGCAAGACACAGGTACGCGGGGGAAGGCTCCTGGCTGCCTCTGACTGACACTAGTAAGACCTGTGTTTTTGAAGCCTTGTACTAACACTGCTCTGCTCTGTCCCAGGAGCTGTTCCGCAGGGTGCGCGGTATCCTGAACAAGCTCACGCCCCAGATGTTCCAGCAGCTGATGAAGCAGGTGACTGAGCTGACCATCGACACAGAGGAGAGGCTCAAGGGGGTCATCGACCTCATCTTCGAGAAGGCCATCTCCGAGCCAAACTTCTCCGTAGCCTACGCCAACATGTGCCGCTGCCTTATGGGGGTATGTCTGTCCAGCCATTCAGCATGCCGTGAAACCAGATCAGAAACGACATGTTTCGAGTGATTCTAGTAATAGGTATTGCAGTATGGAACAGGTTCTGGTGAAATGACTTCCACTCACTGACTGATTTCATTTGAAGTTGATTTTTTGTCCCAGTTTCTGAAGTGTTGCCATCTCTCGCCGGGTTCTTCCATCTCCTTTTTATATCGGGTAGAGATGAGGCAACACTCTTAGCAAGACGTTTAGGGATTGTCCACTCTTGCAGTTTAAGGTAGTTGCAGTACTCCAGTGCCCACTAGGTGTTGCTGCTTATTGTTTTCCTCAAAGGAGAGAGTTAGCTGCAGTTCAGTGGAAATTGTGGTATTTTTATAATAAATCAATAAATGTATTCAATAATTTCATGATGTAGCACTGTACATAAAAAGGAAAACTGTTGTCCATTTGCAGCTTGAGGATTCAAACGACAGAGCTGAAGTGTTAAGGCTGTGTTTGCTTGAAGTGAGTTTCTAGTTGAAGTGCTTGCTTTGTTTTTCTGCCCCTCAGCTCAAAGTCTCCACGACCGACAAGCCAGGAGTGACTGTGAATTTCCGCAAGCTGCTGCTGAACCGCTGCCAGAAGGAGTTTGAGAAGGACAAGGACGACGATGAGGTGTTCGAGAAGAAACAGAAAGAGCTGGATGCAGCTGCAGTGGTAAATGGAGAGGAGGGATCACCAGCAACAGTTATATACAGGGAGAGATCATCAACAACAGTTATATACAGGGAGAGAGCCAGACAACACAGACTAATATAGAGGGAGAGAGCCCAGACAACACAGACTAATATAGAGGGAGAGAGCCCAGACAACACAGACTAATATAGAGGGAGAGAGCCCAGACAACACAGACTAATATAGAGGGAGAGAGCCCAGACAACACAGACTAATATAGAGGGAGAGAGCCCAGACAACAGACAAAAGTCCAGGGATCAGCTTCACTTGTGCAGAAAGGGCCAGCTGGAAATGTGTGCAACTACCACCTGCCTGAGTGAAGCCATGAAAGATTAAACTGATTATACATTATATAGTATGACATCTCCCAGATCCACTCTTCACATTATTAATGCACACTGCTGTCCTATTCGTGTTGCTGTTCGAAAGCAAATCTAGTTTCCGTAGTCTTTTAGCAGCACAGCAGTTTGTGTTCATGCTGCAGTCGTTTCCAGAGAAGGTAGCGCAGCAGGAATGACTCCTCCTTTTCTTGTAGGTCTCCTTGGTTCTCTCTAAACTGGGAACAGAGTAGTGATCAATCTGTTTTCACTTGTATTGACTGGCCGATCATCTTCAGAGCCTCATTTTAAAACACTTTTTAAAGTGCATGTTCCAAGAGAAGTAAATGGAATGGTCACCACAAGCAGTCCTTGTCATTTGCAAGAAGCAATTTCCTCATCCTTCCCAGGCTCAGCCCCCATTTCATTTCTAATGCCCCCCTTGAGAATTACAATGGAGATGGAGCAGTGGAAAGCGGAATGTCTTCCATGGCTGGATCTTACTGTCGGGGTGGAAATGCAGCCCTGAATGAGCAGCAATACTGCACAATAGAAACATTAGCAAGCAGGGAGGATCTGGACTTGAGTTTGCGAGAGAGGTTTGAGTGTCTGTTTTATGACACTTCCTTGTGTCCTGATTTTTCAAACCCTATTTACAGTGCTCCTGTATTGCCTCTTGTTGCTATGATCGCTGTGACTTTCTAAACTCAAACACCTGTGATCAGGGATGATGTTGCTCAAGGCGCTGGAGGTCTGAAGATTTCACGCTGCTTGCTATGAAAACGATCAGCTGCCATGTAATGAGCCTTTGGGCTGAGCTGATGTGTGCTTGCTTCCTGCTGTGACTGCATGAGTGCAGCTGGAGTCTGAAAAGGGGGAAGTGACTGGATTTCTTGAAGGAGTTTGGAGATGCATGTGCTTTTAAAATATGGTGCAAAATTCCCTTGCCCCCATGAACCTTAACCGCAAGCATTGGTCAGTGATTAGACCCCCAGAATAAAACGCTTCCCTTTTAGTGATGCTTGAAACTCCTACTAGCTACCTTCAGTTAAGTATATTTAAATGTGTTCTTCCCTAGTGGCCTAAAATTACTGGCACCTAGTCAGAACCGGATGTAGGGCTAGTGAGTTTGAAGCCCTGCCTTAGTGAAGCACTCTGAGTCTGTACAATGCCCTCTCCCCTCCTGTTGCTCGAGTTCCTGCGTGGCTCTCATCTCCCCGCTTGTTGCTGTGCAGTACCTGTGTGGCTCATCACCCCTCCTGTTGCTCTGGAGTGCCTGCGTGGCTCTTGCCTCCCCTCCTGTTGCTCTGTGGAGTGTCTGCGTGGCTCCTCTCCCCTCCTGTTGCACTGGAGTGTCTGCGTGGCTCTCACCTCCCCTCCTGTTGCTCTGGAGTGTCTGCGTGGCTCCTCTCCCCTCCTGTTGCACTGGAGTGTCTGCGTGGCTCCTCTCCCCTCCTGGTGCTCTGGAGTGTCTGCGTGGCTCTCACCTCCCCTCCTGTTGCTCTGGAGTGTCTGCGTGGCTCTTGCCTCCCCTCCTGTTGCTCTGGAGTGTCTGCATGGCTCCTCTCCCCTCCTGTTGCACTGGAGTGTCTGCGTGGCTCTCACCTCCCCTCCTGTTGCTCTGGAGTGTCTGCGTGGCTCTTGCCTCCCCTCCTGTTGCTCTGGAGTGTCTGCATGGCTCCTCTCCCCTCCTGTTGCTCTGGAGTGTCTGCGTGGCTCTTGCCTCCCCTCCTGTTGCTCTGTGGAGTGTCTGCGTGGCTCTTGCCTCCCCTCCTGTTGCTCTGTGGAGTGTCTGCGTGGCTCTTGCCTCCCCTCCTGTTGCTCTGGAGTGTCTGCGTGGCTCTTGCCTCCCCTCCTGTTGCTCTGTGGAGTGTCTGCGTGGCTCTTGCCTCCCCTCCTGTTGCTCTGGAGTGCCTGCGTGGCTCCTCTCCCCTCCTGTTGCACTGGAGTGTCTGCGTGGCTCTCACCTCCCCTCCTGTTGCACTGGAGTGTCTGCGTGGCTCTCACCTCCCCTCCTGTTGCTCTGGAGTGCCTGCGTGGCTCATCTCCCCTCCTGTTGCTCTGGAGTGTCTGCGTGGCTCTCACCTCCCCTCCTGTTGCTCTGGAGTGTCTGCGTGGCTCCTCTCCCCTCCTGTTGCTCTGGAGTGTCTGCGTGGCTCCTCTCCCCTCCTGTTGCTCTGGAGTGCCTGCGTGGCTCCTCTCCCTTCCTGTTGCTCTGGAGTGCCTGCGTGGCTCCTCTCCCTTCCTGTTGCTCTGGAGTGCCTGCGTGGCTCCTCTCCCCTCCTGTTGCACTGGAGTGTCTGCGTGGCTCTCACCTCCCCTCCTGTTGCTCTGGAGTGCCTGCGTGGCTCATCTCCCCTCCTGTTGCTCTGGAGTGTCTGCGTGGCTCTCATCTCCCCTCCTGTTGCTCTGGAGTGTCTGCGTGGCTCTCACCTCCCCTCCTGTTGCTCTGGAGTGTCTGCGTGGCTCCTCTCCCCTCCTGTTGCTCTGGAGTGTCTCGTGGCTCCTCTCCCTCCTGTTGCTCTGGAGTGCCTGCGTGGCTCCTCTCCCTTCCTGTTGCTCTGGAGTGCCTGCGTGGCTCCTCTCCCCTCCTGTTGCTCTGGAGTGCCTGCGTGGCTCCTCCCCCCTCCTGTTGCTCTGGAGTGCCTCCGTGGCTCCTCTCCCTTCCTGTTGCTCTGGAGTGCCTCCGTGGCTCCTCTCCCCTCCTGTTGCTCTGGAGTGCCTCCGTGGCTCCTCTCCCTTCCTGTTGCTCTGGAGTGCCTCCGTGGCTCCTCTCCCCTCCTGTTGCTCTGGAGTGCCCGCGTGGCTCCTCTCCCCTCCTGTTGCTCTGGAGTGTCTGCGTTGCTCTTGCCTCCCCTCCTGTTGCTCTGGAGTGCCTGTGTGGCTCTCATCTCTGCTGCCTTGTCCCCTCCCTTCCAGGATGATGAAAAGCAGCGGCTCCGTGAGGAGCTGGAGGAGGCGAAGGACACAGCGCGGCGGCGCTCTCTGGGAAACATCAAGTTCATCGGGGAGCTGTTCAAGCTCAAGATGCTGACGGAGCCCATCATGCACGACTGCATCGTCAAGCTGCTCAAGAACCACGATGAGGAGTCCCTGGAGTGCTTGTGCCGGCTGCTCTCCACCATCGGCAAGGACCTGGACTTTGAGAAGGCCAAGGTAGGAGAGGAGGCGGGCTGCTGGGAGAGTGGGTGGAGGAATTGAAGGACCCCGATTTGTAACCAAAATCTTGATTACCTTCCCTATAGCTAGTTTCACAGACCCTGATTAGCACTAGTATTGGACTACCTTTAGTTAACCCAAACTGTTTACTTTTAAGTACAGAAACCAGGACCAGAGGACAGAGTTGGAAATTAAGTGTGATTGTCTTGGGACAGAGGGAAGGAGATACTACTTTGTACAAAGTGTATGGAATGGGCTACCTTGTCATGTTGAGGCAGACACACTTGGATCCTTCGAACTGTCGAGTTGTGTCTTACTAGGAACCAGGTGGGCTTAGATGGGCCGAATGGCCTCCCCTTGATGGTACCTTTTTGTATGTTATTAGGTACATAATGTTACCTTATATAAGGTAGATCCAAGATCAGTGCTAGTTGGGGTCTGTGTGGGGGTCACAAGTGCTTTGTTTCGTGAACTGGGTTGATATTGAGCCCTCTCGTGACGTGTCTCATTGTCTCTCAGCCCCGAATGGACCAGTATTTCAACCAGATGGAGAAGATCATCAAGGAGAAGAAAACTTCTTCCAGAATCCGCTTCATGTTGCAGGATGTCATCGACCTGAGGAGGGTAAGCCTTCATTCGTCTGTGAAATCTCCAGGTAGCTCCAGAAGTGCTACTGCTTGAAATGTCTGCTCCTCTTTGTTACTCTGTGGTCAGAGGTTACCTGTCTCTAATGCTGGCTGCATTCCTATCACATGTCTTTGTTCCTGTAGTTTCACAGCCAGATAAATCCCATAACAGCGTACAGGCCTGGCTTGTGTGCTTCTCGTCCGTGCTGAGAGACTACTGCAGCTTTTCAATGCAGAGATTTAATTTAAATAACACTATACACATAATACAAAAGCAGCCCTGCATCCTGTGAGGTTTGGAAGATACAGGGTCAGTAACTCCTGCAAATAACTAGGTGCTAATCCATTCAGGGCCTTGTAAGTTAACAGCAAAATCTTCAAATCAATGCTATACTTCACAGGGAGCCAGTGTGGAGAGGCCAAAATGGGGTAATATGTTCACTTTTCCTGGTTTTAGTCAGAATTCTAGCGGTGGTATTCTGAACAAGCTGCAAGCGGGATACCACACATTTTGGGACACCAGAAAAAAGTGAATTACAATAATTCTAGATGAAACAAAGGCATGCATTAGTCTCTCAGCATCAGGTACAGACATAATTGGTCTAAGTTTGGCTATATTTCTCAAATGGTAAAAGGATACTTTAGTAACTTCCCTAATACGAGTTTCAAATGATAGATCAGGATCAAAGATGACCCCCAAACTCTTAATTTTTTTTTAGTTTCACTTCTTGGTTTAGTTTTTCCTGCCCTTGCTGGTACAGGGTCACTGCAGTAACTGAGTGCAGCCTACAGAGAGAAGCTACAGAAAGGCGAGCTGAGCCCTGCTCTTGAGCCCTGTTCCTTCACCTACTCGCTTCTTTAAGCTTGTTCCTCGGTATTAACATGAAGCCTGCTCTCACCTCACAGAACACCTGGGTCCCCAGGAGAGGCGATCAGGGCCCCAAGACCATCGACCAGATCCACAAGGAGGCAGAGTTGGAGGAGCATCGCGAGCAGATTAAGGTCCAGCAGCAGCTCCTGTCCAAGAAGGACAACAGGAGAGGAGGTGGAGGCGGGCAGGGCGGAGCGCACCCCTCAGGTCAGCCGCCTTTTCTCTACCTGTCTGACCCCAGAACTGTCACCAGATAGCTTGCAAAATGCAATTCCACTTGATCCCCAAATCAGGAGTGGATTCTATTTCTTTTCTTCAATATAAACCGGTTAAGTATAATTGGGAATGTTTGCAGGGATGGGAATAACACTCCTATTGCATCGCAGTTTGATCCATTCCTTTACAAGGAGTTTAATAAGACTTGCCTGAGCTTACTGCTGATCAAGCTTGTATTGAAACCTGGAATGGGTGAAACTGCTCTGCAACAGGAGTCTTATTTCCTGCTTTGTAACATTAGACCACACTGATGAGACTTCATGTTTAATGTACAGTTGAGCTCTGCATGGAGTAAGTGTTGCAGATTAACGTGACCTGACTGTAGAATTGTGTCCCGCAGCGGGTCGACCCAGCCAGCCCCAAGATGAAGGCTGGAACACTGTGCCCATCAGCACCAAGAACAGACCCATCGACACCAGCCGACTCAGCAAGATCACCAAGGTACGTTCGGACTCTTCCCTTTCCACTCAAATCAAAGGCTTTCAGCTGGCTCTCCTTCTGAGATCGGAACCAAATACTCCGCTTATACCCTGATAGTAAAGCACTTTGTGGCAGGGTGGAAAATACATGCTGTCTTCAACTGTACTTTCTACACAAGCCCAGCTGGTGTGTGTGGGGTGCTGCAGTGCAGTGTCTTTGCCTCATCTGGTGTGTGTGGGGTGGTGCAATGTCTTTGCCTCAGCTGTACTCTTTAAGCAGGGCTGTTTATACTCCCTGATCCTAACTGTTTTGCTTTTGAATCTGCAGCCCGGAGCCCTGGACTTCAATAACCAACTGCTGGCACCAGGGGGCAGACTGATGAGCTGGGGGAAAGGCAGCAGTGGAGGATCCAATGCCAAACCTAATGAACAGGGTGAGTGTGCAGACACATGCTCCTCCTTCAGCAGCCTGTTCAGTACGCCAGGCTGGAGCCCGTCCCCTCACCAATATCACAGCATGTTGCTTAATTGGAGACTAAAGCTCACTTTGCAGCATTCCGGTTGGCTAGTCTATAGTTTCTGGGACTGATGTTAGTCTACTTTGCTTGGTGTTCACAGATAGACTAGTTTCAGCTAGAAGGTCCTGCACTGTAATGACTGAACCGTTAGACGCTGATGTTTGAGTTGGTGATTCTAGTTGAGGTTTTGGTTCAAGCCGGTTCAATGCAGACCCTCTTAAGCAAAGGTTTTCCCACTGCCCATTTATCACCGAACAGAGCCAGGTGACCGTGAACTGCACGATGTTCTTTCCCTAGAATATGTTGCATTACCCAAGCCCCCCTCCCACCTAAGAAAGAGTAACCTGAATTGCAAAGCCACTGTAATGACAGCCCCCTTGCCATTGCTCCCCACTGAACAGGAATGCTTTGTTTCCACACAGCTCCAGAGTCTGGCAGAACTGCAACAAGCACCTTGAACAGGTTCTCCGCCCTGCAGCAGGCCACCTCCTCCTCCTCCTCCTCCTCCACGGCCGCAGACAGTGACGCCAGGAGAGTGGTTCAGAGGTGAGTCCGAAGCCAAGCAGCCCTCCGAGGGGAGCCTCCTGCCAGCCAGTCCCGTCCTGATCTGACACCTCTTCCCCCACAGGACCAGCTCGAGCCGAGGCGCAGGCGACAGCGGCCTTCAGAGAGGGAGACCGATTCGAGAGGCAGCAGGACCGAGCAGACAAGAACCGCCCGTCCATCACCAAGAGGAGCTACAGCAAGGAGACGGACGACCGCAGCCGGGAGAGAGCTCCGGCCCCCAGGACCCGTCCGCAGGGTGGCCAGCATGACAGAGGACAGGGGCGCAGGGGAGCAGGGAGAGGGAGCACAGCAAGGAGACGGGTCAGTGCCATCACAGGGACACCTCGCTCACAAAGCATTCCCCAACATGCTCTACACCGTTTGTTTATGGGACGTTTGTTTATGGGATGTGAATGTCCCATAATCTCTCCCATCTATTGGTAATGGTGTCCATCACATTCATGCTTCCTCTCCACACTCATTTTATACTCTTCAACACTTTCATAGCCCTCTTCAGTAACCCTTTCACTATGGAAGTGTTTTATCAGCTTGTATTTCATGTGTGTGTTTTCTGTTGGGTTATTTCAGTTAAACGAGAGCCAGCCGCTGCCCCAGCACCCACTCCTGCTAAGCCGGCCCTCACTGAGGATGAATTTGACAAGAAATCTAAAGCCATTATCGAGGAGTACCTGCACATCAACGATATGAAGGTAAGCCACCTGGGGCTCTTGCCACTCACATTGGTGTTCTCTTACTAAATGCATGCTTGCCACTTGGGTTAGAAACGCACACCGTTTCACATGGAGCTGACTCTCCCCCTGGTCTGATAGGAAGCCCTGCAGTGTGTCCAGGAGATGAACTCGGTGTCTCTGCTCTTTGTGTTCGTGCGGAACGGGATTGAGTCGACGCTGGAGAGGAGTATGATAGCCAGGGAACACATGGGCCTGCTGCTCCATCAGCTGGTCAAGGCTGGCACCCTGTCCACGGAGCAGTATTACAAGGGGTAAGGTGGTTAATGGACTAATTTGGTGAGAAATTGTGTAACAGATTTGAAATCGGTGTGTTTTTGCAGCAATTTCTTATTTTTCTGCAGTGTTTAAGAGCTCTTTTGTAAGCAGGGTGTTTGAACGGTGAACTCATGCCTGTCTCCCGCAGTCTGCTGGAGATCCTGGAGATTGCAGAGGACATGGAGATCGATATTCCACACATCTGGCTGTACCTGGCAGAGCTCATCGCCCCCATGCTGCACGAGGGGGGCATCCCAATGGAGGAGCTGTTCAAGTGAGTGACACTCAGCACGTCACACTGTATACAGCTCTAGGAAAAGGAGCTCCCATCGTACCGGCAGGACGCTCTCCAGTCTCAAGTTAATCAGAGCTGAGGGAGTTCATAAGGATACAGTTTGTTCATGCAGTATGATTGTTATTAAAACAGCTGATCGAAAGGCAGGTCCAGTTTTATGTGCACACAATGCTTCCTGTAATTGGAGTCCCAAGCGTTTACTTTGCAAAACTGCTTTTGTGTTTCTTGCACAGGAGCAGGCTGTACAGAGTTTAGTGCAAACAGTGTTCATTCCATCTCTGAATTCAACTTGAAGGTCTTCTCTTCCAATTCGGTTCACTTTTTAAAATGATTTTTAAAAAGTGACTTTTTAAAATGATTTTACCCTTTTAAAACCCTTTCACTCTGTTAATGTTCTTCTGTTGGCTCCTCTCTCACTGCAGTCACACTTACACGTTTCCTTCCACCCCTCTCCTTGCAGGGAAGTGTCCAAGCCCCTGGTGCCACTGGGGAAAGCTGGCCACTTGTTAGTAGAAATCTTGTCCATACTGTGCAAAGGAATGGTGAGTACAGTCCAGTCTTCAATTGTATGCCTTCTGATCTAGATTAGTGCATGACTGGAGGATATGGTGTTAAGGGGATATCGTACCTTTTCTAATGGAGTTTTATGCAGACTAAACTTCATGCAGTATGTTTATGGGCCAGGTAGTAGTTTGAAACGTTTTGTCAGTCTTGCACTGTAGTCTGTGACTTGTGCCTCACCTGAATTGGGGATGGACGGGGCAATGGGATTTAGAGCAGCACGACAGTCCTAACAATGATGGTGAATTGACACAGAACAGAAATCCAGCCAGGAGACTTCCTCCCCTCTCCCTGTGCCCATTGCTAGTGTGCAACGAGCCAATAGCATTCTACGTTGTAGGGTCAGGACTGACAGTGTAGCGTGCCTGTATCTGTGTCCCTGCAGCCTTGCACGTTGTAGGGTCAGGACTGACAGTGTAGCGTGCCTGTATCTGTGTCCCTGCAGCCTTGCACGTTGTAGGGTCAGGACTGACAGTGTAGCGTGCCTGTATCTGTGTCCCTGCAGCCTTGCACGTTGTAGGGTCAGGACTGACAGTGCCTGTATCTGTGTCCCTCCCTGTGTAATGTGCTGGTCTGTGTTCTCTTTCAGAGCCACAAGAAAGCAGGAGCCCTGTGGAGGGAGGCGGGGCTGAGCTGGAAGGACTTCCTCCCCGAGGATGAGGACGTCAACAAGTTCGTCACGGAGAAGGTGAGGAAGAGCAGAGGGGCTGGGCAGTGAGCTAAACGAAGGCTGCTACCCAAGTGTCCCTTCAAAGATGACGGCACTTCTGTATTGCCTGCATGGTCTGTTTACCAAGATTTTCTTCTCTGTTGCTGCAGAAAGTAGAATTTACCTTGGGAGATGATTCTGAAAAAACAAGCAAAAAGGAGCTGTCTTCAGAAGAGCTGTGCAGGCAACTGGACAAGCTACTGAAGGAGAAGGCAGACAACCAAAGAATCTACGACTGGGTGGAGGTGAGCGGCTCCACGTCTTCAGCATCCTCTCCTCTGCTTGTGTGAGGAGGGGTGTTAGCACACATACAGCTGAACTGGAAACAATCACACCAAGTCAGTTACAAAACTGCTGTTCGGTTTGCCTTGGTTTAGTATTACGACTGTTTCATTCTCTTGTATTTTGCAAGTGGCTGCAGTATTGGCAGCTTGTGGAAGACTTGATTTCTTCACTGTTTTCAGCTGTGTGATGATGCTTCATCCTGCTCTTGACAGATGCCGTATTAAACTCAATCTTCTCTTTCAACAGGCCAACCTGGATGAGCAGCAGGTCACCTCCAACACTGTAATTCGGGCAGTAATGACTTCAGTCTGCCAGTCTGCAATTATCTGTGAGTATCCGTAAAATATTGCCCCTCAAAATAAATACCTGTTGAAGTTTTTGAAAAAAGTGACCCTTTTGTATCTGTTAACCGGTCCCAGGGTTTGATTGCAACTCGTTTGAGTCTGGGCTCTGATCCATCGGTGTGACCGGGTTTCTTTGTTTGTTTGTTTCTTTATTTCTCCGCTCAGTTGAGAACCCGTGCCGCCTGGACACCAAGCTGATCGTGTCGAGATCGAAAGTCCTGCAGAAGTACCTCACAGATGAACAGAAAGAGTTGCAAGCACTCTACGCGTTGCAGGCCTTGCTGGTCAAATTAGAACAGCCACCAAGTGAGTGTTCTGTGGGGGGGGGGTGCGATGGAGTCGTTGGCTCAGTGTGTGTGGGGGGGGGGGGGTCGTTGGCTCAGTGTGTGTGTGTGTGTGTGATCAGGATGTCGGGTCTAACACCCAGCCCTGCACAGTGTTCATGATGTCGGGTCTAACACCCAGCCCTGCACAGTGTTCAGGATGTCGGGTCCTGTTCCCAGCCCTGCACAGTGTTCAGGATGTCGGGTCCTGTTCCCAGCCCTGCACAGTGTTCAGGATGTCGGGTCCTGTTCCCAGCCCTGCACAGTGTTCAGGATGTCGGGTCCTGTTCCCAGCCCTGCACAGTGTTCAGGATGTCGGGTCCTGTTCCCAGCCCTGCACAGTGTTCAGGATGTCGGGTCCTGTTCCCAGCCCTGCACAGTGTTCAGGATGTCGGGTCCTGTTCCCAGCCCTGCACAGTGTTCAGGATGTCGGGTCCTGTTCCCAGCCCTGCACAGTGTTCAGGATGTCGGGTCCTGTTCCCAGCCCTGCACAGTGTTCAGGATGTCGGGTCCTGTTCCCAGCCCTGCACAGTGTTCAGGATGTCGGGTCCTGTTCCCAGCCCTGCACAGTGTTCAGGATGTCGGGTCCTGTTCCCAGCCCTGCACAGTGTTCAGGATGTCGGGTCCTGTTCCCAGCCCTGCACAGTGTTCAGGATGTCGGGTCCTGTTCCCAGCCCTGCACAGTGTTCAGGATGTCGGGTCCTGTTCCCAGCCCTGCACAGTGTTCAGGATGTCGGGTCCTGTTCCCAGCCCTGCACAGTGTTCAGGATGTCGGGTCCTGTTCCCAGCCCTGCACAGTGTTCAGGATGTCGGGTCCTGTTCCCAGCCCTGCACAGTGTTCAGGATGTCGGGTCCTGTTCCCAGCCCTGCACAGTGTTCAGGATGTCGGGTCCTGTTCCCAGCCCTGCACAGTGTTCAGGATGTCGGGTCCTGTTCCCAGCCCTGCACAGTGTTCAGGATGTCGGGTCCTGTTCCCAGCCCTGCACAGTGTTCAGGATGTCGGGTCCTGTTCCCAGCCCTGCACAGTGTTCAGGATGTCGGGTCCTGTTCCCAGCCCTGCACAGTGTTCAGGATGTCGGGTCCTGTTCCCAGCCCTGCACAGTGTTCAGGATGTCGGGTCCTGTTCCCAGCCCTGCACAGTGTTCAGGATGTCAGTTCACACTCTCTCCTGTTTGTACACAGATTTGCTGAGGATGTTCTTCGACGCGCTGTACGATGAGGACGTCATCAAAGAGGAGGCCTTTTACAAGTGGGAGTTGAGCAAGGACCCTGCTGAGCTGCAAGGCAAGGGCGTGGCCCTGAAATCCGTCACCGCCTTCTTCACCTGGCTGCGGGAGGCAGAGGACGAGTCGGACAATTAGACTGTGTTTCTATACATGGCTTGCATTAGATATTGATGAAGCGATCCTTCCACAGGAGGATGGGAGCTGGAACGCTTTGAGAGAGTGCGATCGTTGAATTTTTTTTTTTTCTGGCGAAATGTCTTTAACAAAAATAAAATGAAATAAAAAGAACTGTGGGAGTGCAATTCCTCAGTATTTGAAGTTTTATCTTTTTCTGTTTTAACCCTCTACAGTTCATGTCTGATCAAATTCAGAAGAGAAACAAACCCTTTAAAGGCTGCTGTTTCAAATACACATTTAAAGTGGTGCGCTAATAAAAATGAAAAGGTAGTTTTTTTTTGTTTGTTTTTTTAGGTGTAGGATGATTTTGGAGGGTTTTTTTTTGTTTTTTTTACATAAAGAAACTAAAACACAAAAAAAGGGGGACAGTTGAATCCTAGCCATTTGAAAACTGAAATGAAAGTTCCCCTGTGAGGGTTTGGGGTGGGGGCTGGATCTCACTGCAGTCTGCGCCTCACTCCTCCCCTGCTGCCTCTGTTTTTATTTTATTTATTTTTTTCTCTCTCCTACACTTAAAGGGGTCTGAAAGCCTTGAACAAGCCTGTAGCGGATTTTAAAAATCATTCTTAAACTTGACAAGAATATATAGAAATCATCTTTAAAACAAAGAACAGTACGAACCCTAGACCATTTCTATTACTGCTAGTAGAAAGATATTTTCGGACAGTCCTGTAAATATAGAGGTTCGTTCTTTTTTAGTTTTTTTTTTTTTTTTGGTTTTCAAAACTAATGTAATGCCATGTCATTTATTATTTTTTTTGAGCTGCGTTTTTGTTTTCCCGACTAACTTGTCGGATTCTCCTGTATTTATAGAGTTTTCCTGAGTTACCAGAAGGTGCTTGTAATTATCCACCTGAATTCATTGATTACAGTTTAAATGACATTTGTAAATACTTTTTTTGCTTTCTTTATTAAGTATTTAATTAAATGATTAATGCCTCTTTTCACGTCAAACTGGAAAAGACAAAATAAAGAAAATTGCAAATAAAGACTATCAACCTACTGCTGTGCCTCGTTCTGTCACAGACGTGTTTCTTTGGGGAGGGTGTTGGGTTGAGGAGATGTTCAAGTGTGTTGTGCAGTCAAATTAAAGCTGATAAAAACGTTACTGTAGTTACCATGTAACTAATGGCAACCGCCTTCTAGATTTGTGCCAGCAAGCCATTGAACAAGGGTTGGGGTGGGGGGGTTGCTACCTCAGCTCTGCTGTGCAGGTAGCGATTTGCAGCAGAACACACTGCAGCCAATGGGACTGTGGAATGAGCCCCATTCAGAAGGGATTCGTTTGGGTTAATGTGATTATCTGGAGACACTACCTGATCGTGCAGCTCATTGTGTTCCTGCACCCTGGCTGAGCTGGAGGTGGTTACTGACTCACACCACGATGGAAAACCTGGTCCTCTTCATTGGCGGTGTTGAGTGAAAGCAGGGTCAGGTGCAGAGTGGTGTGTGTGTACTCGTTCCGAGTTGTACTAATTGTATGTACAAAAAAAGAACGATCCTCTTATTTAATTAGATTAGGTTTACAATTCACGAGCTCCAGATTATCATCTCACTGTGGCGGTGTTACAACAGACTGATGTCCACCTAGTGGTGCAAATGTGCAACAGTCCTTTCTTTTACTGTACTTTCATTGCCAAGGAGTGTCCATTTTGGAGTACAGTATCGAGACTTGCTGGGAGTAGTATTATGAACTGTAGTTTCAGTGTACTCGCCACTAGGTGGAGACAAAGACCTGCTCTTAGGACCACAAGCACATGTCGCAGTGCAATTGACATGCAAACTGGTAAACTAGATTTGTACATGGAAACGAAGTAAATGGAGAGTTTAGTTAAGTGTAAACCTCTAGTCTTTATTAATCGCACATACAGCCTTAAACTGGTCCGAATGCTTAATGGTTAGATTGCTGAGAGAAATGCGATACTTTGTAGCAACTGTAAATCACCCGTATTTGGTAACGCACATTTAAAATCCAAAGATGTCTGAATGACTCGGCTGTGAGTGCTTGCTATTAGGGGTCTGTGAAACCAGCCGTAATTTATTTCAGCAATTCCACTTTAATTTTGTATAAATGGGCTGTGTATTTGGTTTTCCGTGCATGTCTAGCCACAGCACACTATTGCTATGCTCAATAATTGTAACCCTCTCCTGGGCTCCTGCAGGTTTTGCCCCGCAGCAGAGTGATGTGGATGGGATGCTCTCCATCAACTGACCAGGATACCGCTTAGCCAGCAGGAGCGGAGCCGATCCACGCAACGACAGCACCTGCGAGCACAGGGCTTCATGCACTCCCTTCGTTTCAGTCTGAGTATAAATACAGGAGGGGTAATCTAACTGATACAGAACAGTATTCACGCGTATAGGAGTGCCAGGGTCAGTAGAGGATTTGACTTCCACGGATTCCTTTAAAAACAGTTTAACTTCAGTATCGCTTGGGCAACGCTTTTCTCATGGCCATGTTCATACATAAGAATTGATTTGTTTATTGTAATCTACTGCATTTTTATGTATTATTATTATTATTTATTTCTTAGCAGACGTCCTTATCCAGGGCGACTTACAGTCGTAAACAAAAATACATTTCAAGAATCACAGTACAAGTATTAATACAATTAAGAGCAAGATCAAATACAATTACTTTGGTTCTAACAAGTACAAGTATATGACAAAAATGCTAGTCAATAACGGAGTAGATAAGTGTCAGTGATAGTTACATCAGGATATCATTAAATACAAAATACTACAGATTAAATAACACTTGTGACAGATTACAGTACTCTAAAGTACAGGATTAAATGCAGTAGAATGGGGGAGAGATAAGAGCAAGTAAAGCGCATTTAAGGAAGAGTGATAAAGTGCCCAGAGGGAAAAGAGGAGTTCTACATGTACACTTATTTTCTCTGTACAGTTTCAGAATTGGAAGGCCCAAAAAAGAAGGGTCCAGTCCCGCAGAAAGAGGTCTAACAGTTTGCTTTAATGTAACACCCTACTCACAGGACCTGACACAGAGCCTGCTTGTTCTGTAAACAGCAGGCAGTGTGTTTTATTATTTTAGATTTCTCCAGTGTGTTTTTTTCTCTCTAATTGGATAGCTTCGCGTGTTTAACTGTTCTCATTAAACACATCATTCTTTACAATAAATCAAAAAGTGTTTAGAGTTCTTCTGTTTTTGTGGTGTGCTCTCTGGTGTGCAGGAGCCGCTGCTGTCCCAGGTAATCTCGCTCTGACACATCGGAAGTGGTGGAAACGCGCATTCATTCGGCATTGCAATAGAATTACATCATTTCCATTGGGACTGAGCCGTCATCGACTGTAAAGAGTTACCGTTCGATTGTTCTGCTGATTGTTCAGTAGGTGCAGGAAGCGTGGTGATGGGAGTAAACCCTGTTTAAACAAGGTGCTTACGGATGAGTGAATGTAAATCAGTTTGTTTCGTTGTCAGTGTGGGAATGTCCTGTGTGACTGCTAGGTATGGTCCAGATTAATGCTGAATGTGTGTAAATGCTGTGCTCTGACGTGTTGATGGACGTGTTGCAGAACAATGAAAAGGGGGGGCTTGTCTTCTAGTGGTGGTTCTGCGATGCTCTTGAATTAAAGAGACAAAATACACGAGAGCGCTGAGCTGCATTCCTTATCAACTTACTAAAGGCTTCGTTAACCGCAACTAAATTGACGCCTGTGTATTTTCCAGACAGTGATGTTCAATGGAGGATCTTTTTATTATATGGGTGTAATCATGAATCTGGACCGAGTAGAACGGTATGTGTTTGGGGGTCCCCCTGGATCTTCATAGCATTCCTGTTGGAGAGCTTTAGTTTCTATTTGAAATTCATTTTCTAGAGAATGCAGAGGACTCACCCTTCGCAGAGCGCTGAGTCTGCGGCACGACACCAACGTGGTCAGGAACATCGTCTTCTTCCTGGGAGACGGTGAGTGTTCTCGCCCTGGTCGCCTCCAGCAGGACCAGAGCCAGTCTCACCCAGGTCCTTCACTATAACTATCAGTCAGTGGAGCAGCACGTGAGAATGCTGCACATATTTGACAAGGATTACACTCTTATTAATTCATTCATGCTCAGAACTACAAAGTAACTGCCTCGAGAAACCTGAGCTGTAAATCCTAAACCCTAATGCCCTCCACTCTGCATTCTAGTGTAATACTAATCAGTGTTACATTTACACGGAAAGACGATTTAAAAAAACAACCTCTAGCCCTTTGCTCGTGTACTACAGCATGATAGCACCTGTGGGTATGTGACAGGGAAGGACGAGTGTTCCAAAGCACCTTGGAGACAATAGTATCATATGAGCAAAGGGAAAGAATATTTTGGCATTTTTGGAGTTTTGGAAAAAAAAAAAGGTGAATTAAAATCCTTTGTTTTCAAGAAATTATACATTTCCACTGGGGTATGTAAACTTTTGACTACTGACTACAACTAATATATATATATATATATATATATATATATATATATATATATATATATATATATATATATATATATATATATATATATATATTAGTTGTAGTCAGTAGTCAAAAGTTTACATACCCAGTGGAAATGTATAATTTCTTGAAAACAAAGGATTTTAATTCACCTTTTCCAAACAACATGACATTAATCTCAATGCAATTACCATCACAATAATTATCTGCAGATCCACCCTGATGTTAATTTTCTCTGTAATGACTGCTTTGCTGTTTACCTCATTAATACGTCTCCTGATTAATTCACTTCCAAACAGCGAAGGTTTCATCAATTTCAAATTAAATACTAATCCCTCATCCGCAGCGTATCGTCTGGACTAGCATTCCAGTGAATGAAATGTGGGACCCCTGGAATACGATTCAAGCTGCAGCGTGCCGTGTCTTTAATATGTGGGCTGTGCTCTCTTCTGGGAGCGTGGCTTGGGTGTAACAGAACGAGAATATAGACACAGTAATACAAGTGTAGGGTAACATTAATGCTGCTGCGATAACCTGGGTCTTGATCTTGTGTCGCCGGCAGGGAAGTCCCCAGCGTATGGGAAGGATTTCTTGCCGTATACAATCCTTCTTTATGGAAACGGCCCTGGGTACAAGATCGTCAACAACGCCAGGCCTGATATCCTCAAAGTTGATACAGGTAATGTCGGGTTGCGCCGTTTATTAGGAGTGACTTAATGAACACAGATTACTGGACATGCACCACAAAATAAAACAGATCCCGTGAGTGCAACTGAGCCCCCTGTGGTGCGCACATCATGCTTCTCTTTCCCCAGATGAAGTTTGAATGGGTGCTGACGGATTTATCAAAGAATGCGGCGCCCCTTGGCTAAAGCCAGCTGTTCGTTGTCAGAGATCCTATTTGCTGTAAACTGTGATTTCTATATACCGGCGGGCTGGCGTGCCCAGTAAGTGAGTTCCCATTCCCAACTTCTGGTCACCTGCACGGATAAGTGTTTCCAGTGCGTTACGTCCAGCAGTCATCGGTGCTCGTGGACAAGGAGGCCCACGGAGGGGCGGGCGTGGCAGCCGATGCAGTGGTTCGTTGCGGAGCACACTGGAGACAACATCAACCCTGTGTTTCATTTATTTAACCTGTTACGGTGTTGTTTTAGAGGAAAGCTGCAACCCGCTCTTAATTGATTTCAGATGAGAATGTTGACAATGCCGCTTGACTCATCTCTCTAATCCTCCCTCCGTTTGATCATGTATTCATACAATCCGCGTCTCAAATTGAGAATCGGGGGCGGTGCGCAGAGGAGAGCTGTGTGTGCAGCCGATAAATAATGATGCGCATGTTTAAATACCTTCCCCTTGTCTTTTCTTTCCAAGTGGATTATGGAGGTTGCCCCAGTCTTTTAAATAATAATGACTTCACTAGAAAGGGGCAACAGGTTTTCTTTAAGAATTTAAATAGTCGAAAGCTAATAAAATGATACCGTTCTATTGCGAATGCAACAGCCCTAGTAGTATGGATATTAAATATGCAATTTAACTGGAACCGACTTTCTAGAATTTGGACCACTTCTGGACCGTGAACAGAAAGACTGATCTAGTATTTGTGAAATTTGATTTTAATGAGGAGGAGCGCGGCGTCTTGTACTGAACACTGCGCTTTTCTCATTCGGCTATTGGCCGGAAGGATGGTGACTGTAGCCAATGAAATAAGATCTCGCTTGTAGTGAAAATCCAGAGTCTGATTTCTAAGACGCTGCTCATGATTTTAGACTCATGCACACGAATGCGCTGCCCCCTGCAGGGACCAGCTATCACACCGACGCACAACGCAGACTGGCAGTCACCGAACCGGCTGTGCAATCCAGAGACCAGAGCGCGCCGCCAATGCCGCTGAACCCGCTTGTGAAGCCGCTGTCCAGCGCCCATGGTGCTGAAAACACTGCACTGTCTTTTCCGAGGGTGACGTAGACGCGAAGCGTGGTGAACGTAACTTAGCACTCAGCAAAAGCACAAAGGGGCTGTGGTGGACAAAGACAGACAAAAACAGTGTGAAATAAAACAGTAAAGCAAACGCTAAACAAAACCAAACAGACCGGACTTTTTGAAAGCTGACCAGCCGCATTATCCGTGTTGCACGCCGGGCTTCACTGCACAATTAAAAGGGATCTTTTGGAGAGCGAGTGATCACAAGCCCATGAGGTACGCTGGGATGATATGGTTCATGTCTGAAACCAGGGTTCATTTGTTCTCTAAATATCTGGTCGATTATGGGCTGTATTGTCTCCAAAACGGCAATCGGTAAGCGCTGCTTTTTTATTTGATGGTTTGAGTGGTGGAGGGTGAGCCTATTACCTGTATTGTATTATGCCGTAGTACAGATTTGCTGAGGGAAGACTGCAAGTGAACTCGGCTTTCTTATTTACTTCCACCGGGGAGGGAGCCGGGAATGTGGTGTATCGATAGCTCATACTAGCTTTGAACTAATGGGATGTTTAGGATTTCACGGTGCTTAGTGGAGGTGGCAATCTGACACTGCTATTGGAAATGCTATAGGCTTTAAGGATCGGGCAATGTGGAAAGGTGCTTACAGCTGATAGTGATAGTGGATCAATGTCTAGCTCAAGTGCACTTTCAGCACTAAATCACAGTGAGGCGTGGAGCTGTAGCCACATATACACTTTCTCCCTAACGTTTTCATGTGCCATGCTTTGAACTGCATAACCCAATGCACCAGCACATTATATATATGATAGATGGATAGTCTCTTTTTCGAGAAAGCATATTGCTGTTAATAAAGCGTGCTGACTGGTATTATCAAATAGAAACGCGTAGGCAAATCCGCTGTGTCAATTAATATGCAGCCCGGGTTTACTGTTGCCAGGAGACAGCGTTTCCTTTCTGTTTTTCTGCTCTTTTTTTTTAAAACATCATTTGTGAAGATTATCTTTCAATTGATCTGGCAGAAAGAAATGCCAGTAATTTATATTGCCTTGGAGCGTGTGGCTTGTTTCACAGATAATCAATGTATCAGGAGACGCCTCTGAATGATTAGAACCCCAGCACGTGCACACGCTGGACTACACCTCGAATAACACAGCAACACAAACACAGTACACACACCTCGAATAACACAGCAACACAAACACAGTATACACACCTCGAATAACACAGCAACACAAACACAGTATACACACCTCGAATAACACAGCAACACAAACACAGTATACACACCTCGAATAACACAGCAACACAAACACAGTATACACACCTCGAATAACACAGCAACACAAACACAGTATACACACCTCGAATAACACAGCAACACAAACACAGTACACACACCTCGAATAACACAGCAACACAAACACAGTATACACACCTCGAATAACACAGCAACACAAACACAGTATACACACCTCGAATAACACAGCAACACAAACACAGTATACACACCTCGAATAACACAGCAACACAAACACAGTATACACACCTCGAATAACACAGCAACACAAACACAGTATACACACCTCGAATAACACAGCAACACAAACACAGTATACACACCTCGAATAACACAGCAACACAAACACAGTATACACACCTCGAATAACACAGCAACACAAACACAGTATACACACCTCGAATAACACAGCAACACAAACACAGTATACACACCTCGAATAACACAGCAACACAAACACAGTATACACACCTCGAATAACACAGCAACACAAACACAGTATACACACCTCGAATAACACAGCAACACAAACACAGTATACACACCTCGAATAACACAGCAACACAAACACAGTATACACACGTCGAATAACACAGCAACACAAACACAGTATACACACCTCGAATAACACAGCAACACAAACACAGTATACACACCTCGAATAACACAGCAACACAAACACAGTATACACACCTCGAATAACACAGCAACACAAACACAGTATACACACCTCGAATAACACAGCAACACAAACACAGTATACACACGTCGAATAACACAGCAACACAAACACAGTATACACACCTCGAATAACACAGCAACACAAACACAGTATACACACCTCGAATAACACAGCAACACAAACACAGTATACACACCTCGAATAACACAGCAACACAAACACAGTATACACACGTTCCCTCAGAAAACAGGCGTCTCCTTATTCTTTAATGTCCATCTTTGTATTTACTGGTGTCCTTTGTAATGTAGTAAGATACACACGCACACACACACACATCGGAGGAGCAACAGGGTAGCCACATGCATGTATTTCACTGCAGTCTCTTTGTGTTGCGCAATGCCAGGTATGCTGTAGCGTTTAGAATGTATCATTAGAGATTACTTCAATAACAGACATATAACGAATGCCAGTAAATAATGCCAGTGACACCGCCTGCCTTTTCTGGCTTTCTAATATCGCCTCTGAAGTGAAGCCATGGAGGCTGTGTGAGAAGGTTCTACAATAATATTACAATAATATTGAACAGGAAACTGTATGCTGGAGGAACAAGTTTTGTAAAGTTATTTTTATACAGAGGCTTGTCAAAGTAAATAGACACGCTCGTGTTTGTACTCGTGGTAGCGAGTCTGTGGCGTTTGTCGGCAGAGTAACAAGGTAAGTGTGTGTGTGTGTGTGTGTGTGTGTGTGTGTGTGTGTGTGTGTGTGTGTGTGTGTGTGTGTGTGTGTGTGTGTGTGTGAATTGCAGAGAGTTTCTGAACCACAGAAGAGCTGCACACGAAGTTAAGTGTCTGATGTTAGCCGATGATTCATACATAGCCGCTCCTTCTTACCTGTGATGTTATACCTGTGATAATTACTGAAAGGAGAAAGTCCACGCCCGTCGGTATCGTTGAGATTCTTGTAACCCACCGGGGGCTTAAATCATCTCGACTTCCCTGAGATAGTTTCATAGCTGCAGTACAGCTGCCTTGTATAGCAGACGCGGTGTTGCATATATTATATTATATACAGCTTCTACCGTGGTCCCGTATATAGGTAATTACTAACATTTATCAGAAAAACGCGTGGAGTCGTCTTGAATATTATTATTATTATTATTATTATTATTATTATTATTATTATTATTATTTATTTTAATTAACATCAGAACATACTGGGGTATAACGGGGTCCTCTGCGCGTCGAGCTCGAGCTCCGTGGCGGGAGATAAACTCCCTCGCAAAGGTAGCGCCATGTTTTCTGTCGCTGCAGACACTGGCAGCTGATTTTGCTCAAGATTCAGGAATAACAGTTTTTCCTTTTTCTCATTTCCCAGGGCGTTAGCGGCAGGTGGCTGTGCTGAATACAGAACCTAGCTTTCGTTCTTTCTTTTTAAGTCGCGTTACGCTTTTGGTTGCCTTACACAATCGCATCCATCCAGATCTGTGCGCGGATGTACAGTATATAAAAGTAAGGTTAATGTTAGAACTTTACAATGCATTAGTAAGACCTCATCTGGAATACTGTGTTCAGTTCTGGTCACCTCGCTACAAAAAGGATATTGCTGCTCTAGAAAGAGTGCAAAGAAGAGCTACCAGAATTATTCCGGGTTTAAACGGCATTTCATATGCAGACAGGCTTAAATAATTGAATTTATTCAGTCTTTAACAAAAAAGACTACGTGGCGATCTGATTAAAGCATTCAGAATCTAAAAGTTATTGACAATGTCGACCCAGGGGACTTTTTCAACCTGACAAAAGAAACAATGACCAGGGGTCACAAATGGAGATTAGTTAAAGGGGCATTCAGAACAGAAAATAGGAGGCACTTTTTTACACAGAGAATTGTGGGAGTCTGGAACCAACTCCCCAGTAATGTTGTTGAAGCTGACACCCTGGGATCCTTCAAGAAGCTGCTTGATGAGATTCTGGGATCAATAAGCTACTAACAACCAAACGAGCAAGATGGGCTGAATGGCCTCCTCTCGTTTGTAAACTTTCTTATTTAAACACTGAGACAGTGGACTACACCAGAGTGTGCTTAATGTGTCCTGTTTACAGCATGCTGATATTTACTTAGTGTCTTTGTAAAAGTCTTCCTCTACATAACACAAGGGTTTGTATAACAATGAAGTGAAAGGAGGGCTCCAATTATTTACTCTTTTTCCAGATCACGTCTGGTCGTTCTTTATAGAACTATAGAATGGAAATGTTATGCGCAAATGCTGAATATGACCAATTTTGAACCTGAACAATTAAAAGGGTTCTAAATAATATTCCAGATTGTGGTGTACATTGTTCTGTGTTACCCTGGGCTACAGCCTGAATCAGTGCCTGCTTTTATCCTCTCTCTCTCTCCTTGTAGTAAACAGCCAGCAACACTTCATCCCTCAAGTGTGACCACAGTGCACTCCAGCAAAGGCAATGCTAATATTTTGCTCAACTATAACGTCTCTCCTGTGTAAACGCATTGACACAGTGTCCCGTAAACTATCGATCTCTGCCGTTGTGTGTACAGAAACGGCACACTCCCGCAGATGTGAGTACAGGGTGCCGGCTCCCTCCCCCAGATGTGAGTACAGCGTGCCAACGCACTCCCCCAGATGTGAGTACAGGGTGCTGGCTCCCTCCCCCAGATGTGAGTACAGCGTGCCGACGCACTCCCCCAGATGTGAGTACAGCGTGCCGACGCACTCCCCCAGATGTGAGTACAGCGTGCCGACGCACTCCCCAGATGTGAGTACAGGGTGCTGGCTCCTCCCCAGATGTGAGTACAGCGTGCCGACGCACTCCCCCAGATGTGAGTACAGGGTGCTGGCTCCCTCCCCCAGATGTGAGTACAGCGTGCCAACGCACTCCCCCAGATGTGAGTACAGGGTGCTGGCTCCCTCCCCCAGATGTGAGTACAGCGTGCCGACGCACTCCCCCAGATGTGAGTACAGGGTGCTGGCTCCCTCCCCCAGATGTGAGTACAGCGTGCCAACGCACTCCCCCAGATGTGAGTACAGCGTGCCGGCGCACTAACCCATTTAGAATGGGATAAGAGGGATGGGGAACACAAGCTTGCACAACCATGGAGGAAAAAAACAGCACTTTGTAGCAAAGTGTCTGTTTAATATTTAACCGCGTGTGTTTAGTGTATTCCACGTGTGCATTTGTAATATCTGACTGAGTATATGACCTGCATACTCCAATGCAGCATCTCTGCATAGCTGTTTGAACAAAAATGTCCCTGCACCTGATATGTTAGATCTCAGGTTTGACAAATTCGAACTAAGCCAATATGCTTAACCAGTATATAAATCATGTGTATTCTGTTACCCCCACAACATTACAAAGTAATTTAGCAGCACAGTGTTGTCCTTAATCACTGTGTTAATTTAAACATGTTCAACTAATTATCTGTGTCGATCGATTTCAATTTACAGCAGTAAAAACTTTTAAAAAACTGTTATACTAATCGTGTAGTTTATACATCGTGTATAACCACCTACCTCAGCCAACCCCCCCAACCCCCAACCCCAACACCCCCACACCCCCAACCCCCACAGCCACAACCCCCACACACCCAACCCCCATACCCCCAACCCCCAACCCCCACCCCCAGGAGTATATAAGTATATTCTACTGTTTATTTCGAAATTCGATTTTGCTGGCAGGGGAGATAAACGTTCTCAATGTTGAGCAGCGCGCTGTGGTGGTCGGCAGGTGTTCATTTCTGATTTCCTGATTTAGTCATGAGCTACAGCAGCAGATCGATGGGTTGCCATGGCGACCTGCATTACTGAAGCCGGGGTCTCGAGATGATCTTTGCAGAGTCTCAGTATGCCAGTTTGTTTGGTACGGCGGGTTGCTGATACGCAGGCGTGTTAGAATACCACCTCCCAGAACACAGAAAATCAGCTAGGTGTCTTTTCTGCCATAATGCTGCAGCAGGTTGGATAAGGGTTCAAGGGTTATGCAGAGTTATCTTAATACTGCAGCAGGTTGGACAAGGGTTCAAGGGTTATGCAGAGTTATCTTAACACTGCAGCAGGTTGGTTAAGGGTTCAAGGGTTATGCAGAGTTATCTTAATACTGCAGCAGGTTGGTTAAGGGTTCAAGGGTTATGCAGAGTTATCTTAATACTGCAGAGGGTTGGACAAGGGTTCAAGGATTATGCAGAGTTATCTTAATACTGCAGCAGGTTGGACAAGGGTTCAAGGGTTATGCAGAATTATTTTCTATTTCATATCCATCACCACCTGGGCAGATTGTCACAAAACTGCGTTTCATTACAGCAGAGGAGCAGCTGCAATAAAAAGAGATTCAACGTATCCACTGGGGATCGGTGCTGCCTGCACTGCACTACACAAGACACCCTAGAGAAAAGAGCAAAAAACAAACAGAAAATGATTTTAAAAATACTCTAATCTGTCAAAGTGCAGCTGCTCCAGGAGGCAGGGTTTTAAACGGGATCAGTCGCGCACACATCCTTGTGCACGGTGTATTGGTGTACCCATGTCAGGGATATCATTGCTGTAACATATAGCCTCGCTCGGCAGAGCTCTTCAGAATCAGCAATACATATTTGCTGCTCTTTCATTTAAGATTATTATTATTATTTGTTTTTGTATTTAATCTTTGCATTTCAAAGAAAAATCATATTCATAGAGCATTAACTACCGCCCTAAGTTTGCCCTCGAAAAAAATAAAAAAGAATGGTTCAGTACGATCTGGAAACACAACTATGAGTCATTCAGGAGCTAAAATAAAGGATTATGATTATTACTCTACACTAAGAAGATAGGAGGCAATTTATTTTATTTTTAGGTTCTATATTTTGTTTCGGTTCTATAAAGAACCATTTGAACAACAGCGTTCTAAATGTGTGTTCTTTTGAAATCCATTGTGTTCTAAATGGAACCAGTAAGAGTTCCATAAGTACTTGGAGCTAGAAGCTGCACTTTAGAAGTTGTGTACAGTACTATTAACCCTTTAGTACCCTTGAACTTCAGCTATGTTAATCAAAGGCTTCCTTTGTTAGGAGAGGTGCTGAATCTAGTGTGGTACACAGGGGTGGTAAACAGATTCATTCCAACCCGCCTGTGCTGCTGCCATCGCTATTGTGTTCTGATAGAGTTGGATGGAGCATTAGCACTCAAGCCTGCCTCAGGCAAGGCACCCCCCCTCGGGTCTCCAGCCAGTCTGGATTATTGTGTGTTATTTAAACCAAGAAACAGGGGATGCTCACAGCCTCTTACTGCACCTCGAGGCTGGTGATATTATACTGTATGTCGAGTATTGGTGCAGTATTGCCACACAGCTATTTTAATGACGAGTATTGGTGCAGTATTGACACATCTATTATTAATGCCCCCCCCCCCCCCAATTCAGCACGCTTTGACTGCAATTGGGTTTTATACAGACTTCTTATTAACCTAGTTAGGTTCCGTTGTATGAATAGCACACTGTTACTGAGATACAAGCAGATCCCATTCATAAAGACTTTGCTGGTTACTGTGAATGCCCCTCTCGAAGTGCTAGAATGCAGCTGCTTGTTGCTCACGCGGGTGTATAATCATCTTTGTGGTGTTACTTTGCAGAACACTTTCTATCTTATTTTATCATATGAAACCAAGAGAGTGTGCATCCCAATAGGGAAACAGAACAGCTCTGTGGCTTTAAAAGCTCTCACCCTGAATCTGGGTTGTGGGGTCACTAGGTTAAAAGAGCTGGGCTGTATTAATATCTGGGAGCGTTCTGCCTGAGCTGATCTGAGCTGTGCCTCCACACACAGACAGCCAGCTCTGAGAAGAACCTTTCAAGAGCCTGACGCTGGCATGGTGCTTGCCTAATAAGAGTGGTCCTTTATGGAACCTGAGCCAACTGGAGTACCTGAGAGGCACCACGGCCTGCATCTTCCACTTTCCCTTATTGAGTTCTGTTGGAAATCCTCCCTCGATTTACATTAGACATAAAATAAAAGCAATTTAAGAGTGAACGGAAAACAGCTGTAATTGCATAAATTAGACTGTAGCGTCTTTTCTTGAAGTTTCTAAATTAAATAAGTCCTTATCAAGACAGCACAGTGGGAAATAGGGCCCCATGTGACTCTATAAAGAACGCAGACTGTTCTAACACTTACACAATATGCAGAAGATTTGTATTTAATTATGTATGTATGTACACCCACCCCTCGTTATATCGCCCCTCTCTATACTGCGGATTCGGATATATCGCGGTCCTGTCTAACTGTCTAACTGCGCATGCCTTAGCTGCAATATACATAGGCACTTAGAATTACTGTTCATTTTATTTTGTACTGCACATCACAAACAACAATATACAAAACCATTAAAAACAAAGCATTAATATTGTACTGTTATCATATACGCATGTATTGAACAATAACACAAAGCAAATTAAATATCTACTTGCTGAAGCAGTTTTTACTTTAGTCAACAAGGTGTTCACGTGTGGCAGCTATGACCTAGCAAAAGTCACAAGGCAGTGACGTCAGCTCCCTAGCAACAAGCCTCCTGTGTTGGGAATGGATTCTTTAAATGCAGCGGGTTTGTGCATTTGAGAAAGGAGAGGAAGACTCATGAAATTAATTGGAGACTGAAGTTGATGAGAAGCAATTACCCTCCGCTGTATGAATTAAAACAGTATGCTGCTTTTTATATGAAAAATGAGAAAAAGCGGGTTGCGTAGAGGATTTATACCGGATGCTGTGTGGTCCAGTGGTTAAAGAAAAGGGCTTGTAACTAGGAGGTCCCCGGTTCAAATCCCACCTCAGCCACTGACTCATTGTGTGACCCTGAGCAAGTCACTTAACCTCCTTGTGCTCCGTCTTTCGGGTGAGACGTAATTGTAAGTGACTCTGCAACTGATGCATAGTTCACACACCCTAGTCTCTGTAAGTCGCCTTGGATAAAGGCGTCTGCTAAATAAACAAATAATAATAATAATAATGCTGACGCCCCCAATAAAACGAGGGAGTGGTTGTACAGTATTTGTTGTTAGCCTATTTGTTTTTCTATGGGTCTTTCGCTATATCGCAGCCCTCAATATATAGCGCATTTATACTGGACCCCGACACCCACGATATATCAAGTGGGTGTTTATTTATTTAGTTTATGATTGTTAACAGTATTTTTATCTTGTATTTGGCAGAATTGTATTACATTTAAAATGGTATTAAAGTTACAAATGTAATTGACTTTGTTTTATAACATGCTTTATGTACCGTAACTAATGTAATGCAGGACAGAGACTACAGGCATTCTGCCCAGTTCCCCAGAAAGTCATGTAGAAGCCATGGGCACGAGCTATCGGTCACATCAGATCATATTTCATCCACCCTGTGCCTTGCATTTTACCTTTCATTATTTCTTTATTTGATCATGGTCTTGTGGTACCAGCTAGAGAGAGCTGTTTACACACATTGGATATCTCTCATGTTTAGTCCTGTCCTTGATAGCAGAATATATCATTCACAAAGAAGAAGCATATTCTACCGTCTACAGTGTGGAGAGCTGCACCAATCCCAGTGCATAATGAGTACTGTTTGGGATGCCAGTTTGAGCTTTCCTATACTCTGCCTTACTCTGTCTTTCTAAAACCACCCGGTCAGCACTTTCCAGTAAAGCCAGCAAGAAACATTGGGCTTGATATTCCAATACATCAGCAGCACGCTTTATTCAGCAAGGAGAAACGCACCCAAGAAAATTCAGGGGCTTCAATCAAGTATTACGTTGTTTCTTATTCATTTTAGACGGTTAATTGTTTTTTTTTCCATTCAGAAAACAAAGGTGCTAATGATGATTGAGAGTAAACAGCTTAGCCCACTGTGTGAATTTCACAGTAAGAAAATGAAAATACAGTGTGATGCGTTTTCTTCATTATTTTATTTTTTTTATTAAGATTAAAAATGCACACAAATACTTTTTATAACCCCAAGCTCATTTCTTCCACAGGTAAATGCTGAAGACTCTGTCAAAATGTTACCTAAATCAAGAAGAGCTCTCACCATCCAGGAGATTGCAGCTCTGGCCAGATCATCCTTGCATGGTAAAGACATCCATTCTAGTTCAGTTTCCTTTCCTCTTTCCATTTCCCCCTCTCCTGCCCTTTCACTTTGCCTTTACTTTTCTCTCTTCTTTTCCCTTCCTCTTTCCAGCATTCTAAATCCCGCTGTGCTTTGCTCCCTAGGAATCTCCCAGGTGGTGAAGGACCATGTGACGAAGCCCACAGCGATGGCTCAGGGCAGGGTGGCTCACCTGATCGAGTGGAAGGGCTGGTGTAAGCCTATCGACTCGCCCGTGGCCCTCGAGAGTGACTTCAACTCCTACTCAGACTTATCAGAGGGGGAGCAGGAGGCGCGGTTTGCAGCAGGTACAGCACCTCCTCCTTACATTTACAGAACACACATGAGGAGGGTAGACTCCATCTAAAGTTCTTTATTTAACAGAACTATCATGTGCCTCTGGACAATGTGATCGAGTGGGGGCTATAGAACAGGGAACTACACAGGCAGTGCATTTTCTCATTAGATTCCCCCTGAGGGGGGATCTTTAAATGTGAGTCAAGTGAACTGATTTCAGCCAAAACACATAATATAAAGATTTTGTAAGAAGCTTTCTGTAATCAGGAAAAGCTGGTGATCTGTCGCCCTACAAACTGAAATCCACAGCGGAAGACAATCTCTGATAGAAGTCCCTGGGATCAGCCCTCCTCGCATTAGTCAGAGTGTCACAAAGATTAATCACAACTGCAGCGACTCTTCTAAAACCTCATTACATTCGTGGAAGGAAGTGGCTGCTGGAGGTAAGTGTTAAGGAGAAACAGAAACACAGGTGAATCAGCAGAATTTAAACAGCTGGCCTACAGGGATCTGTGACATTGTATCTCAGGGTCTTGGGGTTAACAGATGTGCAAATTAGAAAAAAAGAAAAAAGACTAGAGTCTGCTCTGCTCGGCTGTGTCTCCAGGGAGAGAGGTGTCTGATACTCAAGTGACTGTGTCTCCAGGGAGAGAGGTGTCTGATACTCAAGTGACTGTGTCTCCAGGGAGAGAGGTGTCTGATACTCAAGTGACTGTGTCTCCAGGGAGAGAGGTGTCTGATACTCAAGTGACTGTGTCTCCAGGGAGAGAGGTGTCTGATACTCAAGTGACTGTGTCTCCAGGGAGAGAGGTGTCTGATACTCAAGTGACTGTGTCTCCAGGGAGAGAGGTGTCTGATACTCAAGTGACTGTGTCTCCAGGGAGAGAGGTGTCTGATACTCAAGTGACTGTGTCTCCAGGGAGAGAGGTGTCTGATACTCAAGTGGCTGTGTCTCCAGGGAGAGAGGTGTCTGATACTCAAGTGACTGTGTCTCCAGGGAGAGAGGTGTCTGATACTCAAGTGACTGTGTCTCCAGGGAGAGAGGTGTCTGATACTCAAGTGACTGTGTCTCCAGGGAGAGAGGTGTCTGATACTCAAGTGACTGTGTCTCCAGGGAGAGAGGTGTCTGATACTCAAGTGACTGTGTCTCCAGGGAGAGAGGTGTCTGATACTCAAGTGACTGTGTCTCCAGGGAGAGAGGTGTCTGATACTCAAGTGACTGTGTCTCCAGGGAGAGAGGTGTCTGATACTCAATCGACTGTGTCTCCAGGGAGAGAGGTGTCTGATACTCAAGTGACTTCTTTGGCAGAATTTTTGCAAGCCTGTTGGGGGTTTGGACTTGTTTTGAAGATGCTCAAGCTGTCTGTGTGCCAGAGGTACTGAAAAACAGGACACCACAAATGTTAGGCTAAACAAAATCTCTACTGTGCACCATCCGCTAACATCGAGGCAGTGTGTGTTCCTTCGGTGGGCTGAAATGACACAAGTCTCCCTAAATGTAACTCATGCTAGTGTAGGTGTATGAAATGACTGAATTTAACTGAGCATTTCATAGGTGTATGAAATTTACTGAATTTAACTGAGCATTTGCCCTCAAGGCAGCATTAGTGCTGCAGTGACTGGATCAGAGCTACACAGCCACAGGTAGAATACATTACATACTAAGTGGAGGAACTGACCATGGTGCTGAAATTTATTTAGCAGTACCATCTACTCTGGCTTAAACTATTGCATGTGACAGTATTTCTGTAAATGTTTGCTACAGTAAGTAAGTGTGTTTCCACAATAATGTGTGTGCTTCTGTTGGAACAAGTTCATTGTATCTTTTCAGTGATTTATTACCCAGGGGGTTAGCCTCATTTACAATTTACAAAATACTTTGTCATGTGATCTCGCTTTGCACCAGAAGGAATGTGTGTCAGGAGTGTGCTGCAACATGCACTCACGAGACCTCGCTGCAAATGTAAGAAATATCATAGCTGTGATATAAACAAATTAAAAAGTGCCACCTCGAACTGCCAGAGAGATCGCCTTCCTATTGGCATCGATCTGCCCCAGCAGCCTCCCTGCCTGTGACAGATATTCCCACTGCGTTGCAGGTGTAGCGGAGCAGTTTGCCATAGCAGAGGCTAAGCTCAGAGCGTGGTCGTCTGTGGACGGAGAGGACTCCAATGACGACTCCTATGATGAGGACTTCGCCCCAGCCAGCGAAGGCCCCCATTCAGCCGGTAACTACAGCACCAGCTGATTTACTATTACCTAGCAAAGCTTAAGGAACACCAGTAACACCTCACGACAAGCGCTCCCTGTGCTTCTCCAGTGTGATGTGTCACGGAGCTGCTTGTGTGCTGGTCTGTTCTTACTCTGTAACTAGCTAACTTGGTGGAGTTACAATGTCTACTTCACTTGTGAACAGTGCGAGTGGCAGGACTAACCAGTGTGGAGTAGTGGTTAGGGCTTTGGACTCTTGACCGGAGGGTCGTGGGTTCAATCCCAGGTGGAGGACACTGCTGCTGTACCCTTGAGCACGGTACTTTACCTAGATTGCTCCAGTAAAAACCCAACTGTATAAATGGGTAATTGTATGTAAAAATAATGTGATATCTTGTAACAATTGTAAGTTGCCCTGGATAAGGGTGTCTGCTAAGAAATAAATAAATAACCATATATACCATTCTTCTTAAATTCCTTTGAAGCAAGGTTTGTAATTGAAATTGATTACTGCTGTTGTAAGCCGATTCAAAATCCTTTAGATTACAAGGATCAGAACAGAGGACCTTTTTTAAATGGTCTTTTAATTCAAATCATTACAAAACTGTCAAGCAATGTCAGGAAGGTGCCAAATTGTCCCTCCTAAAATGGAGCCGCAATAGCAGAGCACTCAGACAGGCCAGCCTGCACAGACATGCACAGGAACTGCTCAGTCACACACACCCTGGGCTTGTGGTCTAGCAAGTCCAATTTAGCTCCAGCATGACTAATCAAGTCAATAGTAAAAAGTTGGATGCCTGGTCAAGCTTCTGTACAGCAGGAGAGTGATTCCTATCTCTTTCATGCTCTATATTTGGGGGTTGTTTCAGTGCTGTAGTCATCAGTTCCCCAGGGACAGGGCTGCAGCACTCACTCACTCTCTTCTGTACAGCAGGAGTGTGATTCCATTGAATTACCAGGGAGTCTATGGATAGCAGAGGCTTTGCAACACAATCTGCTGTCCCAGTGACCTATTTCTTTTTTTGTCTTTACAACCTCAGAATATACCGACACATGCTTTCCTTTCCGTGGTGCAATTTGAAATACATTTCGTATCCCAAACAGGCATGACGTGGAGGCATGGAAAGGACTTCTGTACAGCAGGCTGGCCTGTCATCTTATTACAGTGCAATAAAGACTCTGCTGCCTTTTTTCTATCACTTGAAACTTGAGACCACATGGCTCTCTGTAGCTCTTCACTGACTGTTTATTTCTCTCTCAGCTGCGATTGTTAATCAGTAACCAAGTGCACTACAGCAAAAACTATGCAGTATTAAAGCACTATTGAGGGAAATGACTTTTTCATGACAGGTAAAATATTGAAAGAACTTTCAAGGAGCAATGATCTATCTGTGATTATTGATCATGCACATACACACACACACACATAACCACACACACACACACACACACACATACACATGCATGCACACACACAACACTCACTCAGTTCTTCAGCAGCAGCAGGGCCTCCTCATGATGAAACCCTTCTAGTTGCAGAGGTGACCATGCTGCTGTTCTTAATCCCTTTCCAGATACAGTGGGACCCTATCCGAATTACCTGCGGGACATCCTTCACAGTCACATGTGCCAACAGCTGAGCTGCATGACACAGCTCCTGCGAGCACGAGAGTGATTCGTCACAGACAGTCTCCCCCGAGACCCTGTGCTCCAGCCTGTGCAGCCTGGAGGACCACCCTCTGCTGAAGGACCTGGGCTCTCCCACAGACCTGGCCACCAAGCTCTTTGGAGCCATCCACGGTGGAGAGGAGATCCTGGCCAAGCTGCAGCGCGGCGGGGAAAGTGCCTTCAGGAACCTCGGACACCTTATCTGCAACGACTCCTCCTACTCTGTCTCCTACACTGAGTCGTGCTTCTCTCCTGAGGACGAGGAAGACATGCCCTGCAAGGACTATGAGTCTGTGTGCAAGGAGGACAGCGGCTATGAAGTCAGGAGAAAGGTCTCGGACGTGGCGTCTTCTGGAGTGGTGTCTCTAGATGACGATGAGGAGGAGGAGGAGGAGGAGAATGAAGATGTCTGAATGATCGTTCTTCCCTCCTCCTTGCTCTCCTGAATGTTTTTGGCATGCTTCACTTCGTCCCCGCCCCCTTATCCTGAGTTTGATATTTTGTCTTGAGGCGTCCAAACAATCTTTTTTTATTTGGGTTCCGATTGACTTGCTCTGTCTTTTGTACAAACCAATTGCCTGGGGTTTGATGCAAAGGCCCAAGCAGATAACTTGCATGATATGCTAAGTGCAGAAATGAACTTGTGATCTGAAATGTTTTAAGCACGGTCTGTACCCCTGGTTGTTTCTTTCCAAGAACATCTCCCATCTAAGACTTTTTGTCATTACATCCCAAACTTCTTTTCCTTGGCTGAATAAACTAAAGCATCAAAGTGGCATGGCTTATGCTGGGAATGCCAAAAGATAAACCTTTCACTAAAGATTATAAGAAAATGCTGGAATGTTCTTAAACTGACAAGATTATGTCTTTTTAAAATATTTCTCACAAACAAAGAAGGCAATATGCTTTTATTGTACTAGTTTTATATCATTCAACATGTTATTATAGCCTGATAATTCTTATGTGCAAAAAACACACGTGCAAGTGTCTAAAACAAGAACAACCTTCGATTAAAAAAGAGAAAACAGAGCATCAAAGCAGTTTTCACTGATGCAGTAAAAGTGATGCTTCAGATTTTCTATATTTTTGTATCCGTCGTCTGCATTTTTTCTGCAGCATTGCTGTCCAGTGGTTTGCACGAAGCTTCAAGTACTGTTGCCGTAGAGATCTTTTTTATTTGTTATCACTGTGTGATATGGTCTACAGAAAAGAAGAAAAAAAAACAGGATATTGTGGTATTCATTTTTATTGTCATCGTCATGTCCTTTTCAATGCAAGTCTGTTATAGCCGGGATGAAAGGTCAGCTACTAAACTTGTTAAAAGTGAATGGTATATCAATTCAAACACAGCTCGTGCCTCTCAGACCACCCCAGTCCACCAGTGAGGCCCTGGTTGGTAGAGTGTGCTGAGGAATGGGGAAGTTCTCCAATCAGGACGCTCCTGACCCAACACAAGAACACGGGCATGCAATCTGCTCAGGTGTGCACATCTCTGAACCCCGGGGTCGATGAGTGATTGTGCTTGTTTCACTGCTGCTTGCAGTGCCTCTGGGCTGGGAGGGGTTGAGAGGTCTGTCTGCGTGCCTTTAAGGGCTCTACTGTTCCCTGCACACAGGAGGTGTGGATCAGCTGGGTATGATGATCAGAAAGTAAATTGGGATTCTCAGACAATAGGCATCCTGAGCACTGCAGCGCATGCATGTGATTGCAAAACACCCATCAGCATGCTAGTAGGTTATGAAAAGACCAACATCTGTTTTTAAAGTTCAGCGCCTCACCCGATACGAACAAATACCAGCATATATGTTCTAGGAGAGATATGAGTGTCGAACTGTAATGTTACATGATTCTAGCATTCCATGTCTTTTGTTTGTTTTTTGTTGTTCTTGTTGTTCAGAACATTCGTTGTATACTATGGTAAAGAATCATATGATTAAGTGCGGGCATTCTGTTTGTGGACATTCCGTTTACTAATTCTATGGCAACCCAACAACAGAAGGATATGTTTTTGTTGACTTTGTTTTCAGTTTTTTTTTTTTTAATAATTGAAACATTTAGTATCTAGAGAGTTAAACAAACATAACACGCCCAAAATCCATGTAGACATCAAAAGGCCTCTGTGCAAAAAATGCCCATGGGCTCCCGTCGCAGTTCCCTTATTTCTCCTGTAACCTGCAGAGGTTACTGTGGTTGTAGTCGACATGCAGGATGACACAAACCTTGCCACCCAGATGCTACAATGCATGAACGATTGCTTAATTAACTCAGGTACACGTAACATGCTGTGCCTTCATCTCTATGCCTTTTCCTGCATCAATCCATCCAAACACCACATTCAACAGAGAGTCAAGAGCAGTGGCCATCTCCCCTGTACCCGATGACACCAGCATTCCCACACTGTGCTTCTCCCTGTAGAATAAGCAGTATCTGTGGCTCTAAAGTAGTCCAGATGTCAGATCCTGCGAGTTGGATGCTGTTTGACTTGCATTGCATGGAGTAACCCAAAGTACAGAGCAAACCGCATCATCTGGAAGTAGCAAAGAGAAAACAAAGAGACTTGATGATCCTCCTGGCTTGCAGTTTTCTGTTTGTTTATTTGTGTTGATCACATTCTGAAGCTGCCCACTGCATGAGAGGGGATGGATCTGATCCCTGCCTTGGGACAGCCTGCCTGTGCTGATAACCACTCCCTGTACGGGTTACAGCATTGCTGACCAGCCCTGATGTAACAGAGCGCTGTGCTTCACATTGCAGTGACAGAAAAAGATCAACAATTCCCTTATGGAAGTTTACCACAGCACATTTGTACAGTGACTTTGCGGTCTCCCTTCCAATGCTTTTCCCCATGGTTACACTATACTTTACTATGCTTTATTACACTTGGCTATGCTTTTACAATGGGAAACTTTTAAAAAGGGTTAACACATAACATACCCAGAAATATCTCACTATACAGAATCCCAGAAAGGTAAACCATCCCTTTCTCTTTAATTATCCAGACTGGACTTGCATCTTACTGCCTGCAGGTCCTGTGATCTGCAAACCCCAGGCAAAACAATGAGCTTTCTCAGTATTGCATCCAAACCTCTGCGAGACCTCGTATAAGTACTTCATACTTTGGGTTAGTCTGGCATGTACTGTATGTGTAGACGTTATTGGGCCTTGGAGTTCAGAGTACAGTAGATTTAGAGATCACACTTTGGGCGGTGAAAGGCACACCCTTTTGTTATATTTCTTGTTGTGCTTGCATACACGTCTGAGATCCAGTTGTTAGCACAGCATTCCTAGTACGCTGCATCATGTGCTAGCGAGGCACTGAAAAAAAAATGGGGGGGCTTACCATGAACAGAAAGGAAAAGCTGTGTTGAATGTACAGTAGGTGGCTTGTTACTGTGACACACAGCGGAATGTTCTGTTGCACATTCCGGATAATCAACATTCCAAGGCTCTGCGCTTCATTGCGAGAGTTACTAGAATCCTCCTGCAGGGTCAATGCATTGCTTGAGACCAAATTAGGGCTAAAGAAAAACATGCAAGAAAAAGAAAGAAAAGACATACATTTATTTGTCTTTACCAACAGAAAGAATCCAATTTACTTTTCTTTTCATGTCGTTATATTTCTTTCTTTTTTTGGTATTCTCATTTTTGTTTTGAAACTGTATTGGTTAAAAAAAAAATCGAACTGAAACGAATGGATTCTTTGTGTTTCGACAGGATCCTTTATTCAGCTCATTGTTGCTCTTGGGCTCTTGCACACAGAGTGCAGTCCCAGGGCTCCCTTGCCTTTCAGGGCAGTGTTTCTCACATAGTGCTTGATTGTGGAAAGAATGAAAGCGCTAATGGAAAATGTATCCCTCGTTCAAGTGACAGATCACCATTTACATAGCAAACAGAAACAAAAACCCCGATTTGGAGAAAGACATATTTATGAACCCTTGAATCCCCACAAAGACTGCTGTGACCTAGAATGGAACTCTGTGTTCTTGAATCGTGGTACTCACACCCTGCAACACTGTATCAATTGAAAGCTGCTGATTTGAATCTCACGTTGGTGTTTACGTGGACTGCTACCATTGCAGAGTAAAGTATTCATGTTTATATCTGCTGAAGCATGTTTAAAACGTGTTGCATGTGGTTTTCGTTTCTTTCCGGGACCCTTTGGTTTGCACAATGTCAGAAATGGTCTTCAATGCAGGGTTATGTGTGGAGGGGGTCTGCCAGGACCAACGTAGCCACTTGAAATATGAAGTTCTGTTGCATTGAAGACTTGCCTCCTCCTCCTTGAAGAACAGAAGCAGACTATGTGAGAAACAGGTCCTGTTAGTTCAGGGTCTTCACCTGACTGCACAGCCCCTTGCATTGAGAATCGCTCAATGTTGGAAACCCTCCCTCTGTTTTTAAAGAGAGGATCACATAAAACTGACATTGCATTATCAAATGGAGCGTCCTAGGAAACAATCAATCGCCATCTTCGGCTATTTATCTTTGGAAGCAGTTCTTTTTTGAAAATGTATTTATTTATTTTTTATTTTTTACAATTGAACAATATCTTGTTTGCTTTTTCTCTTTGTCTGTAATGTGTTGGTTTGGGACCCCGGGTTTATTGGAAGGTGCCACTGTGAACACTGTTAGCTCTCTTCTTGCACTTCTTTGTAATATGCTCAGTGTTTTGTGTAGTAAATGGCTCTCCTCTTCTTTGATTTCCCTTTCTCTTTATTTCCTTTGTTTCAGCAGCTGCCATGATTTAGAGTTACGAATAAAAATCATTAATGTTATTTGAAACCCCTTGTGGAGTGATTTTGCTTTGAATGTTGAACAGCCTCAGTGACTGGCTCCTACTGACCTGTTATTACAGTAGGGGACACATGGTGGGTCAGTGAGTAGGGAGAGGGATGGGCGTACAGAGGTTTGCTCTCAACACTGATGTCTTCACTGGGTTATCATGATACTGACCTGCTTTCCTACAGGGAGTCATCATTGAATCATATAATCATAATCTGGATTTCTTTCTCTGAGTCCTCATCAGTAGATGAGCTGGTTCATACCTACAACACCACCTTGACTGGTATCTTAGATACTGTAGCACCAATCAAAACTCAGAGTCTTTTAAAAAAATCTCACCATGGTTCAATGATACAACTCATAAGATGAAATATGAGGGTCGTAAACTAGAATGGAGATGGCAGGAATCTAAACTGCATGATCATTACATTGCATGGAAGGGCCACCTGGTTAAATATAGGAAGGCTCTGGCATTGGCTAGATCATCATATTATTATAATTTAATTGAAACAAATAAAAATAATCCTAGATTTCTTTTTGCTTTAGTCTTCCCCTAATAGTCCTACCCTTGGTATTGGCTCCTCTCACAGCTGCAATTACATCTTACGTTTCTTTAAAAATAAAATACTAGACATCAGAAATGAGATTCCATAGACACCTTCTATTAAGGAGGACTCCGGCAGAATTTTACCAACTAGACCTATTAAGGCTTCTATGGGAGCTTTATCTTTGATTACTTTACAGGAACTTCAACATATGAGAGCTGCTACATGCTCTCTTTATCCTATTCCTACTAAATGTTAGCTATGTACTGTACAGTGCTTTGCGATACTTTTGGATAAAAAGCACTCTATAAATGCAGTAAATATATTCAGTAAAGAATTTGGAAGAGTAGCAATTGAATATGAAAAGCATTCAGTCGAAGTGGTCTGATAAAAGATGGTGTAGTTGCATGGGTTGGACTTACTTCCCTTCAATCGTGGTACTTGGAATGCATTGTTTAAAAATAGCACTTAGAGACAGAGGAACAAAAAAACAATTAAAAGAAAAGAACAAGCTGCAGATGAGCAGACAGTCACAGGAATAACTAACTGCGACTCACACGCCAAACAGGATGTGGTTTTCATAGGAGAGGCAGCCCTGTTTGTCTCTTAAGAGAATTATCAGCAAGTCTCAATGCATTCGTCATCTTCTTGATAGACAGTTCAGAGCCATTAGCATAACTGCTGCACCTGGGGCTGGGCTTCTAATGGCATGATTACAATCTCCTTATTCTCATGTTAGTATGTTGCCATGGAAACAGAGTGAGGCAGGTCTGGTGGAGAGGTTACACACATCAGTGTAAGCAATGGGAGCTGGTGGAGAGGTTACACACATCAGTGTCAGCAATGGGAGCTGGTGGAGAGGTTACACACATCAGTGTAAGCAATGGGAGCTGGTGGAGAGGCTACACACATCAGTGTCAGCAATGGGAGCTGGTGGAGAGGCTGCCCACATCAGTGTAAGCAATGGGAGCTGGTGGAGAGGTTACACACATCAGTGTCAGCAATGGGAGCTGGTGGAGAGGTTACACACATCAGTGTAAGCAATGGGAGCTGGTGGAGAGGTTACACACATCAGTGTAAGCAATGGGAGCTGGTGGAGAGGTTACACACATCAGTGTAAGCAATGGGAGCTGGTGGAGAGGCTGCCCACATCAGTGTAAGCAATGGGAGCTGGTGGAGAGGTTACACACATCAGTGTAAGCAATGGGAGCTGGTGGAGAGGTTACACACATCAGTGTAAGCAATGGGAGCTGGTGGAGAGGTTACACACATCAGTGTAAGCAATGGGAGCTGGTGGAGAGGTTACACACATCAGTGTAAGCAATGGGAGCTGGTGGAGAGGTTACCCACATCAGTGTAAGCAATGGGAGCTGGTGGAGAGGTTACACACATCAGTGTAAGCAATGGGAGCTGGTGGAGAGCAGGTTTAATTCGACTTTATGAAGTAGAATTAGGTCATTTTATAGGATGATGCAAAACCTTTAGCCAGAGCTGCAGAGCCTCCATCTGCAAGGTAATGTTGCTCCACTATAAGATGACTGTTTGAAAGGGGGCTCGAGCACTTTGCAGATTATCTCTCTTTCTTTAAAGACTTGGGAATACTTTGATCAGCAGTGAGATTTCAGCCCCCTGGGGCTGTTGATTCTTTTCTACATCTGACACAGTGCTAAATATATCTGCAATCACGTGGGCTATAAAGAAAGGGACAATGCGATCCTGGATAAGGATGGTTCTTCCGTCGCTGGAATGGTGATAGACAAATCAATGAATCTCATCAGAGCCCTGTCTGTTAGCAGACAGGAGCTGTTAGGCCCTGGCGAGACACCTCCCCCCACCCCGAACTTCCAAACTATTTGAAAGTATAGCAAGGTTGGCCACACTTTTTAAAAAAGCTATCCAAGTGTACTTAACGAATGCTGAAACTATGCCGCAGATTTCTTTTTTGAAATGATTGTTAATATGGTTATTACTCAATGAAAGTGACCTTGCCTGCGGCACAGTCCCAGACAAGGCAGCGAACAGCACGGCCCTGGCAGGGAGCAGATGTGTTATAGAGAGCAGCAAGCATCGACCTGGATCTCTTCAAGCGCACACAGGGCAGGATATCACAGAACACATGGGACCACATGGTACAGTGCCTCGAGGCAAGTCTGACCACACGTATCATGAAGGTTCCTATATTGCAGTCAGGGTGGGGTAGTCGCACAGGTCCCTTGGGGACACATTACACAGCCTGGCCCTGGTTATCAGATGAAGAGCATTGCAGAAACAGGAGCCTTGAGTTCCTCCACAGGGGCAGGGCTTGTGTGTCTAATGAACCCCCCTGCACTGCTGTCTCATGAAGGGAGGGAGGTCAGGACTGTTTCGGAACAATGCCACATGGGCTTCTCTACTATCAAGACGGGAGGCATGACACACACAGCAACGCTCCTGAATCTGTGCTGGGAGGTTTGAAACAGCCTGTTGTTAGCCGGTCATTTGGATGGTTTTTGCACTGTGTTGTGATCTCAGTGACAGGCTTCAATGTCACCTTTTTGATCAGCATCAGTCAGTCATGTGAAGTTTAATAACAGGTTAACTGTGATTTGAGGAACTCAAGATCAACCAAATTATCAAGCAAAAGCCAGTGTTACCCATCACAGGAATTATTTCAACTGGGCCAACTGCTCTCTGAGACTAAACGCTATCTTACATAAAGTGTCTCCTGTGACAAGCACAGCAGTCTGTGCGGCTCAGCAAGCACCTCACTCTATCTCCCGTTTACCATGAGCACTGCACACACTGCAAAGCCGTATCAGAGAAGCCAGCGTTATCACTCATTCCATAGGGCCCAGGTCTTTTTTAAGCCCCCATGACTAAATGGCTTTGCAATCTCAGAAAAGGAGGGGGTGGGGGGATTATTACTGCTGGTTCAAGAGCACTTCTTATTAAGGAAACATGAAGACCAGCGCGTCATCACCTGCACTCCAGCAGCAGCCGTGCCTTTGGGAGACCGCAGTGTGTGTGTCTCCTCCAGAAGCAGCAGCATGTCTTCCTCCTCCTCCTCCTCCTCCTCCTATCGCTCGCAGCGCTGCAGCAGCTCGTTCCGGCCGGGGGGAAGCTCTCCAGGGGAACCGTCCTCTGCTTACCGGGACTTCAGGGACGAGGCCAGCAGCATCCCCCTCCGACACAGCCAGTGCAGGGAGTCCTTCAGATATGCAGGTCGGTACAATACCATACAGGGCAGTGCAATGTTATAGCACATTTACTGGAAGTAGCACTTCAATGAGGAAGCTGAACCTTTAGCTGCAAGAGAATGGAGGTTGATTCCAAAATGCATCTGTGAGTATGATGATCACCCAGACCTGTAAAAACACTGGTATATTTAGTAATATATTATGATGATCACCAGTACCTGTACAAACACTGGTATATTTAGTAATATACTATGATGATCACCCGAACCTGTAAAAACACTGGTATATTTAGTAATATACTATGATGATCACCCGAACCTGTAAAAACACTGGTATATTTAGTAATATATTATGATGATCACCTGTACCTGTAAAACACTGGTATAGTTAGTAATATACTATGATGATCACCCGAACCTGTAAAAACACTGGTATATTTAGTAATATACTATGATGATCACCCGAACCTGTAAAAACACTGGTATATTTAGTAATATATTATGATGATCACCTGTACCTGTAAAACACTGGTATAGTTAGTAATACTAAAAGAAACTTTACAAGTCCATGACAAAACGTTTCTCAGTTTGTTCTTCAATTAAGCTCTTTGCCTGATATAGTTAATAGTGGAAGAATAATTTCACTGAAGTGTTATGTTTTAAAAGAAAGGAAAGTGACTCTAAATTCATACTCGAAATGAGAAGTGTGATTTATCAATTTACTTTAGATATATTTGTTTTACTCCCCTCTCCCTGCTCCCCTCTCCCCTCTCCCCTCTCCCCTCTCCCCTCTCTCCCTCTCCCCTCTCCCCTTTCCTCCCTGCAGCTCCCGTGTCTGCTCGCCCTGCCAGTCTGGGGACACTCCGATCAGTGGGAGACATGTACCAAATGTCTGCTGATGTCAGTCAGTTTGAGCCCCAGGATGTGGTGGTAACGACCTATAACTACCACATCGTGATCCACGCTGAGCAGGTACCATCGAGCCACAAAGCACTGGAGGGGAGAGGGAGGGGCAGCAGGGGGCTACAGCAAAGCCGTAACACAAAGAGCGAAGGAAGCGAAAATGTGTTTCTACAGCTGATAGCTGAAAAGAAACACAAAATGAATTTTAACTAGTATAAGAACAGGCGCTGCTGTGATATCTGCAGGCTGCTACCCTGCTACACTGTAGCGCTGTGTGAGTGAAGCTCCTTTGAGTTCGTTAGACTTATTGTTCAGAAGTCTGGCGTGATCATTGGGTTTGAATGACTTCTTTAACACCAGCAGCTCGTTCCTCTGGGGGAACAGGTTTAACTGCAGCTCCTCCTTCCCCAGGTGGCAGAGGACGGGACGGTCAGCAACACGTTCACCCACAAGGTGCAGCTGCCAGAGGACATGGACCCGCTGTCAGTGAGCTGCGCCCTGAGCGAGGTGGGAATGCTGGTGATCAGTGTGAAGAGGAACCACACGGCTAATCCGCCGCCAGCCTACCACTCCGAGATGCAGTGCTGAGATCCACCAGCAGGGCCCCGGCCACAGAATACATCTCACGTCACTGTACTCAGCTGCCTGAGCTATTCATGGGATAGATTTATATATGTGTTTGCTGTATATCCACTTTTACAAAAACCCTAGATTAGGTTTTCATTAATTAGGGTGTGTAAGGTACTGTTTATAGAAAAAAAAAATACTGCTTTGTTTTTTAAATTAAAAACGCATCAAAAGTAAAAAAAAATAAATAAGATGTGAACTACCCTGCGTCAATATTCACACCCGTATTCAACTATACAGAGGACTTTCTACTGAGTCTGTTCTGCATGTGTATTGAAATATTCATTGTGAGTAATTAGCAGTATTATTATACACAGGGTACCCTACTGAGGTCGTTAGCCTCAGGCCTCAGAAAGCGTCATGCGTCCCTGTCGACCAGACGCCTCCAGGATCGTAACAGGCAACACTGACTGCATCGTTTCTGCAGTACTGTATTTCATTTGTCGATCAATTAGTCTAATCTGTATAGCAAGCACAAATGTCACGCAGAGATGCGCTGTGTGTAAATATTTAGAGATATCTTCAAAGCACTTCCTCTATAAATAATTCCAGCACTCCCTCAGCAATCGTTTCAGTGCTTCCAGACACTCTGTTTCAGATGAACACTGTCTACATTTTACAATAAACTTCTGCTTACAGTTGTTGCCTTCTGTACCTCAATTCAATCATTGCAATGTTTTTTTCTCATGTAGAAGTACGTATGTATTCCCCTTCATTGTGTGACTGAAGGGGATATGCAGGGGTTCATACCTGAACTTTTTTTTAAAATATATTTATCAGAATGCAGACTGGGGTAAGGCGTGTTGTCTGTTGTTTCTCCTCCGCTCCAGATCGCTGTCTAGTTGAACTGACTCAAGGAAGCTCTACAAGCGGCCAGTGTTGGCAGCACTGTCTGAATGTGTATATCTGGTCAAAAGAGAAACCGATCCTGAGAATACTCGATTGCTTGGGGGCAATTTCTCTGCAGCAAGATACCTGTAATTGCTTTCAAGATATCTGATGAAAAGCTTATTTAAGATAATTACAATTCTAATCCTCTTCTGACCGGTGAATCTTCCCATGACAATTCAGCTTGCCGTGTCGTATGTGTAGATGTGTAACAATCAGACTGCTCGGCGTCACTGCTAAAGCTGCCACATTGTCAGCGCCTTTCTGCTTGATCCAGCCTGTTCACCACACTGCACTCAGCGTTTGGGTTATTCCTGATCCAGCCTGTTCACCGGACTGCACTCAGCGTTTGGGTTATTCCTGATCCAGCCTGTTCACCGGACTGCACTCAGCGTTTGGGTTATTCCTGATCCAGCCTGTTCACCACACTGCACTCAGCGTTTGGGTTATTCCTGATCCAGTCTGTTCACCGGACTGCACTCAGCGTTTGGGTTATTCCTGATCCAGCCTGTTCACCACACTGCACTCAGCGTTTGGGTTATTCCTGATCCAGCCTGTTCACCACACTGCACTCAGCGTTTGGGTTATTCCTGATCAATAATGTTATCTACATTATTGTTCTGAATTATTGCCTATTTCTGATTTATTTTGCCTAATTCCGATTATCAAACTTTTTAAAGAAAACTACAAGCAGCGTCAAAAATGTTCTTCAAACCTGCATACGTTTGTATTTCAATCAATTAATCAGACCACTTGAATGGTCAGTTACTTACAGTCTACCCAACACTATTCAGTACAATAAAGGCTTGCTATTAAAACACACATTGAGAAGGGCAGTGCATGGGCTGGCTTTGCTTGGATCGAGGCGTGCTGCAAAACAGAATCAAATCATGCGAGTCACAGCGCGTGCATCACACCTGCAGAAAGGATAGGTTTCTTTGGGTAGGATAGGAGCTGCTCTCCCTCGGAGTTGCACAGCACACCGGTGTGTCTGTGTTGTTAGCTGACAGTTTAAGTCACTTGGGAGGAATGCATCTTAATTTCCTGTGAATCAAAACTCTCCTCACTGCACATCCAGCTGCTTTCTGACAGCCTCAGTGTAATTAGATGATTAAACGCTTTGCTTCATTTTATATATTTGTGCAATTAATTTATTAATGTGTCAGAGCATCTTATTATTTTTCTTTTGATAAACTCATTACGTGCTGTGGCTTGCTCCTACGGGCCCGATCCTTGCTGTAGAACCGCACTGGAGAGAATATTTTATTATGTGAGGTTCTGCAACAGCAAGATTAGCATGGAAAGCGACCCCCTTAGAAGGACAGCCGTTATGATCAAGGACAGGTGGAGGACCATGAAAAGGCTTAAATTAAGAGGGCTTAAAGTAGTAGTCTAAGGTTTGAAAAACAAAAAGTTACACAGCATGTTTCTGTATTTGTACCTGTGATTATTGCTTGGTTGTACCTCAAACTGAGCTTGAAGTATCGATGCCTGTGAGGCCACACTGATGCTGAATGAAGTGAATTTGGCAGACTGCTACCTGACTGCTTAGTGAAACTAGCCCCAGGTTGCCATGACAGACTTTATAAGCACTTCCTAAGCATACTAGTCCTTGTAAAAGTTGATGAAATTTGGGCGAGTTGTTCACAATACGTACCCTTTTGCCACTATTTCCTGGAACGGTGCAGATCTGGTGTTCGGTGCTCCTGTCCAGTGCTGTCCATAGTCATCTTGAACCCGTGGCAGCTGTCTGTCCTCTCTGTACAGGATTGCTGTTGAACCCGTGGCAGCTGTCTGTCCTCTCCGTACAGGATTGCTGTTGAACCCGTGGCAGCTGTCTGTCCTCTCTGTACAGGATTGCTGTTGAACCCGTGGCAGCTGTCTGTCCTCTCCGTACAGGATTGCTGTTGAACCCGTGGCAGCTGTCTGTCCTCTCTGTACAGGATTGCTGTTGAACCCGTGGCAGCTGTCTGTCCTCTCCGTACAGGATTGTTGTTGAACCCGTGGCAGCTGTCTGACCTCTCTGTACAGTTGAAACTGTGAAAGAAGCTGCTGCTCTTTGTTTCTAGTGAAAAAAATGTAATAAATAAAGAACTACAAATAAAAAAGCAACATGTGAGCATGCAATCACACCTCTGTCTGTGAAAGGTGCGTTCCGCTTCACCTAACAACTTCTGCATTTAAAGTCTCTCAGGCTGCTCTTTCCTGGTTTCAGGTTTTAAATAAGCAAGTAAACTGGTAGTTGAATGGATGTGACTGGAAGCAGCATTGTTAAATCAGACCTGCAGCTGTTCTCCTGCTCTCCTGGGTGAGATGAGAGACCTTCTTTACCAGCCAGCCCTGCTGCCTCAGTGCAGCATCATGCACAGCGCCTCCTTCAGTGAACTGCTGTGGTGTGCCTGGATGTGGTTCTGATGCTGTGTTAGACCCTGCAGCCGAGTAAAGAGAGTTCAATACTCCCCCGTCTCCAGCACCAAACCTGCCAACGTCACAATGCTTCAGGGCGATACAGCATCGCACACTTTTTAAAATTGTCTTCAGGATTTTAACATTCACTAAGCAAATGGCCCACGTTCTTGCGTCAGACATTCTAATAGTGCTTCACCCACGCACACCAGGATAGTGCTGAGAGAACAGAGCATATCCTTAACCCAAGAAGCACAGCAATCTCACATGCCCTGCTGGGTGCTGGAGACAGGGCAGGACCAGAACCAGAAGCAGGTGTGCTACTCCCCCTGGTACCACACTTGCATGACTCTCCCGCACAAGCGGCAGTGCTTTTTCTATGGGGAGAGGCAGGAGACCCCTGCACATCAGTTCATGTAACAGAACTGTGCACAGCGTGCAGTGCTGGCAGCGTTAAAGCCATTGTGAAATGGGATGTGTGTTTTGTGTTTAGGAATAATAGGTAGGAGATGTTGTGTTGCATCTCCTCCCAGGGACAGCTTTGTGATGAGCTTTTCAACACCTGCCTCTTAAACACACACTACAAGATAAAGCCTGTGAATTGCACACACAGCAGCCTCCCAACGCGCTGGATAGGAGCCACTTGTGTCTCTATAGAGACATAGAGTGATCCCTCTGCCATCGGAGCAGCAGGATCTCAATAGACATCCTTCAGCAAGCGCTCACAATCTCACACTGACTACTCTGTGCGGAAACTAAAGGTGCATTTGAAAACCTTTTGATTTCAGTGAATTGCAACGAAAAAAAGAGGTTTATCATTTACATTCACTTCTACCAGTAGAGGGAAAAGGTTGCAGCTTATCCCTTGACAGCATATCCCTACAAATTGCAGAAGAGTATAAGGGTAAAATTATGAAACCTGCTCTGTTCTCCAGCATTGAAAGTGTTACATTTCTGCACATGACATGCTGCTTGTCACAGAGTTTACAAAGCTGGCACCGTAAAAAAAAATTTTTTAATTAAATCCTCATCAATCTATTTGAAAATAATACTGCTATGAATAATAATTACAGTGATGTGAAGATTAGGAACTGTATAATGAAATCCCATGCTTGTCATAGCCCATCTTGTATGGTTGGTAACCAGGACCTTGATACTGAGGAAAGGTTTGGGGCATTGCGCAAATTCCAGCGGGGAACAGTGCAGTGCACTGAGTATCCTTGAGTAAAATAAATGCAAAGTTACATTCCTATTTACTTCCAGAAACCATGCATATAATTGAATTTAATAGTGAGGAAATCAACACTGACATGTGCACAAAAGCTCTATGCAGGAGTTTGCAAAGGGCAATGGCAGGATGACAATCTGTCATAATGCAATAAAGACAGTCTGAAAATATGGCACTGGCTGAATTAAATTAGTGACTATCCCAAATCAGCTGTCCTGGGCTCCATCACCATTACGAATCAGTGCACTGTTACAGGGGGTTTGTGGGGGTCCGGTACCATCTATTAAAACACTGGTGTGGGGGTCCGGTACCATCTATTAAAACACTGGTGTGGGGGTCCGGTACCATCTATTAAAACACTGGTGTGGGGGTCCGGTACCATCTATTAAAACACTGGTGTGGGGTCCGTACCATCTATTAAAACACTGGTGTGGGGTCCGTACCATCTATTAAAACACTGGTGTGGGGGTCCGTACCATCTATTAAAACACTGGTGTGGGGTCCGTACCATCTATTAAAACACTGGTGTGGGGGTCCGTACCATCTATTAAAACACTGGTGTGGGGGTCCGTACCATCTATTAAAACACTGGTGTGGGGGTCCGTACCATCTATTAAAACACTGGTGTGGGGGTCCGTACCATCTATTAAAACACTGGTGTGGGGGTCCGTACCATCTATTAAAACACTGGTGTGGGGTCCGTACCATCTATTAAAACGCTGGTGTGGGGGTCCGGTACCATCTATTAAAACACTGGTGTGGGGGTCCGGTACCATCTATTAAAACACTGGTGTGGGGGTCCGGTACCATCTATTAAAACACTGGATTCTATACATATGGGAATAAGAATGTGGCAAAAGACAAGCTACTTTCTGCAAGTATACTTTATGGTAGTTCCGTTAAAGGTGAAAATGCATCTATAGTAAATACTTAATTTTTATCCTGTAAAAGCTCATCTTATCAGCATTCCACATCAATTAAAATAAACGATGGTTTCTGGCAAAGTCTGGATTTCTAACTCCAGGGGGTCTGAAGTGCAGCTCATTATGAGGCAGCTTGAGCCTGAAACTGGGCTGTGCTGCATCACTGTAGCCTCTGGATTATTCCTTCAAGTATTAAAGCTCTCTAAAGGAGGACATCCCTCCACACTGCAGCTATCTGAGGAGAAAGAACAGGGCTCTAGTCAGCGTTGACTTGAACTCTCTCTTTTTTTGTACAATAAATGATAAGCACAATACAATGGAGACTGGACCACAACTTTAAATGCATAGAAAAGATTCTGTATGTTCATTGACATGCAACCTTGATCACACCCCCAGATTGGGAGTTGCAGTGCACACTGGAGACCGTTATCAGTTACCATCAAATCTAGCAGAGCATTGTGTCTGAATGTGTGGGCTTCACTGGAATCGGAGTGCAAATACATCCTGGAAAGCAAAGCTAAGGCAGGACTGGTGAGCATACAGGACTTGTGCTATGGAGAGGGGAGGAAGGCTTTTAGAAAAAGGATGATCTTCAGAACGTTTTACTCCTCAGCAGAACTAAACAAAGATGGTGTATAATGTAACTTACATGGCAAATCATGGTAAACTGTAAAATGACCACAGTAAAGCATTATCAGGGTACCCAAACCGACATTATAATATCTATAGAAATATATACACATAGCAAAAAGTCATATTTGATGGTCACAGTATATTGCATTATTTTCATTTATAGAGAAATATATAGTGCAATGTATTGGTCAATATATACAGTAGATAAATGCAGCAATGTACTTTGGGATATTTGGTAGAATGGTACCTATGAAAAGTACTGTGCATGCCTCCTTTAGTTTATGTGCTTGTGCAATACTTTAATAAAAAATAATGGACAAAACTTTCAATGTGTTAAAATGTTTATTATTTCTCTCCGATATACAAAACATTTCTTCTTTGTTCTGAAAAATATCACTGTAAATGTGTTAATCTGCATTTCCAAAGATGTTTTCATATATATACAGATACTGGCATTGATTAAGCATCAAAAACATGACAGCAAGATCGGACTAATACATTCAATGATTAAGGTGCAAGGCAGCACAGCCATGAAGCACGAACAGAGTGTTACCTCTAACAATCGTTTCAACTTTTTTCTTTTTTTTTCTACAAAAATAAGGTCATTTTGCATTCGTGTCAAGTAGTAGAGTAAATCTTGTTACAAAATGAAATGAGGAGGAGTTATTGCACACATCTATTATTTCAAAGAAGAACAATCCTCAGCACTATCTGAGATGTAATCATTAGAAACCTGCCCCTTGCAGTTTCTACCCCTGTGATCAGTGCCAGTTAAACAGCAAGAAAACAAGGAGGACAAAAAGGAAATGACATTCTGTGCCAGAGGATGTGTGCAACGATCCAAACTGCTTGCACTTGCATATCTGAACCCGGTAATCTGTGTTCACAACGTAGCTTTCACATGAACTCCATTGCTTTACAGTTTCCAGGTGGGGTTTTTTAAAGGGAGACAGAAGTTTTGGATCCTTGCAGACAAATTTCTGAATTAATTTTTATTCATTTTTCTTTTCTTAAAACAGTAAAATACACACACACACACACACATATATATATATATATATATATATATATCTCTTTTGTCTTGATGTTAAACATCGCAGTATAAATTTAATTCACATTAATTACAGTGATAATGTTTAATATATTAAAAATTGTAAACCTTTCTTTAGTGTTATTTTGCTGCAGTACAGCGTTGTCGAAAACAACAGGTTAAAGAAATGGCAGTTAATGGCGAACGATTATAAATAATGAATAATTAATAAAACAATCAAGCAAACAAACAAACTAAGAACAACAATAATCATAATAAAGATGTACTGTTCTCCCACCCCCACCCCTCCCCACCCCCAAAAACATGTTGGATTTGAACAGTGAAACAGTCTACAGAAAACAGCCCGAACAGCATGCATTCTCAATAACTAGGATACTAGAGGGCCCGCTGCCATGCATGGGTGGGGGTGTGAGAGGGGGTAAGCTGGGACTCTGGTGCCAGACCACCGTCTTTAATAACGTGGTGCCTGAGCCCTGACTGAAACAACTTTGATTTCCTCACATCAGTTTAATAAGGGAGATTCCCGGACGCTTCCTGCACAGGGATTCTGCTTCTGTAACCTGGATGCTGACGCAGTGGTCGCTTACAGCACCGAACTAGTCAGGACTAATCCGAGTGTTTCTGGAATGAAACAGAGTAAGACTGGAGTGTAGCACAGCTAAATGAAAAAGTGGGAGCCAGCCACTTAGGAACACAGGCCTTGTGCACTGGCTCGCCCTATATGCCAGTCACACAGCAGGGCTAGTCTGCTCAAAGAACATAAAGTAACATTACAGAAGTGAATTTCACATAGCAGTCATTACTTTAGTACACATGCATTCACGCACACACGGCAATCTCATAGGAACCTTAGGATTCAGTTCAGTGTTTGTGGTAGGGTATGGTTTGTGTGTAGATGCCAATTCAGTGGTCCTCCACCTGTCAGATTGATTGCTCTGTAAATGTCTTTTTTCAATAACAGCAGTGCCAGTGACTGTAAAGCAGAATATATTCAGAAACTCCTCTCCTTGTTCTGCACTGTTACGGCTGTTTCACACAGACCCTCTGACTAATGGAAGACTATATATGAGAATGTATGACAGGTATGCTCATTCAATTTCCTGCATGTCTCGTGTTTGCAAGACTAGCATGCATACAAATGTAAACAAAACAAGGGATTGCACATAAAAAGCAAAGGGCTGTGAAAGGGTCTCGAGTATTTAAAGTATCTATCGGAGGAGCCTCTTACTCCTGAACAGAGCTTGTCTGTTTCTTCCCTGCTGTGCCAGTGTGTGTTTAGTTACTGGATAATGTCCATTTCAAGCAGCCTATATTAAATAGCAGACACATCAGTATCCCTGTTTCCTGACACATACAGGGTTGTGCAGTTCAGCAAGCTGCTCTATCAGATGAATTCACAGCGTATAGCACCAAGGCACCGTGGAAAGCACATACCAGCAGTTACCTGCAGTTATCTGCTTCCCCTGGTGATGCTCAGCAATGCTCACTGTCCTGCTGTCTGTGGATGCTGCCAGTATTGCAGCTTGCTAACCCAGCCTGCTTGCAACCCCCCTGGAGGCGAGGCATGGTAAGTGCATAGCCAGGATTCCTGAATATTTATCAAACAAACAGACATATACCGTTATCAGGACCACACTGGTGCATTTCTCTTCATTTGATTATGCACGATCTTCCCAGAGATATGCAATAATCAAGTATGTGATAGACAGACACATATACAGTATATACATATTCATGCGCGCACACACACACACACACACACACACACACTAGTGGCCACAAGTTTAGAGATTGCTTCCAATAATTTATATCCATAAACCTAACCAATAGTTCTGAGTTTTAAATAATAATGCAGAAATAAAAATGATAATAATTTATGATTAAAGATTAATTGATTTATCACATCACTTACATGTTTTTGTTAAAACAGATTGATTGAATCTGTTAGAGCTAAATAAAATATAATAAAGTCATCTCTTTCATTAAACACTTTTACATTCATTTCACAATGGTATATCATTTAGGACTTAATTAATCGATTAAAAGATTTCCCATTTCTTGACCCATAGTGTGTGGGTGTACTGTATAGACATACAGGTACATACAGAATGGCAACAAGACTCCCGTTGCATAGAACTTGTCCCTATTTAAGATTATGATATGCTCTGTACCCGAAGCTACCCATTTGAATAAAGCACAGGGGTTATTTCCTTACACTCAATGACACACACGCCTGCTGAAATCTCTTTACATTACCAAGCTCTACATAGTGGGAGTCCGTGCAGCTCGTTCCACCTGGACTACAACCTTCACATATACCCCTCATTGACAGGGGTAGCCCAGACGAACAAGCTTGCAAGACATTCAACATGTACAATAAAAAGTCCCATTTTCTTCTGCTATCCGCACACACACTCATCGTCCCTCTAGGGTCCCTACGTGTATGTGCTGGGGGACCCCCGCAGTGCAGTACAGTGGATTCAGTGGAGTAGGTTCTGGGGTCCCGGGCGGCAGAGTCTCTGCCTGGGCCACGGCGCTCGCACGCTCTCCTGTCACTGGGATTTGTCGTCGGTCTCCGAAGGACTGGACTCGAGTGGCAGAGATATCCTCTTGTGCCGGTCCCACAGCTTGTGGATCTCTGTGGTCTCCGTCTCGCTGCTGCTGGTGGTGCCGCTGTCCCGGAAACTGGCCAGCGGGGGGCGCACTTTCACACCTTTCACCGTCACCGAGCCTTCAATCGCCTTCCTTAGCTGGACAGGAAAAAAAAAAAGCAATGCAATTTCAACACACTGACCTCCAGTGCCGGAGGTGTAAATTACACAGAGTTATAGAATTGCTAAAACCTTGTTATTCTGTAAAGGGATGCATTATGTAATGCCACTACAGTGCTGCCAGATCTAAAACTGTGCACAGACCCGGGCGAGTACAGGGTAGGCTGTAATGAGGTGTGGGATTCGTACCCTCTGGGTTTATAAAGCAGCTACTTTATCACTCTGCTTAGGTGGATGTCTTTTCATAGGATTGTATACAATCCTAGCCTTTAAAGCTGCCTTGGACGATGTCATTAGTGTCATGATTTTATATGTCAGGAGTCAGCCTGTGTGCTATTTTATATGTCAGGAGTCAGCCTGTGTGCTATTTTATATGTCAGGATTCAGCCTGTGTGTCATTTGATCTATTTTAGATTATTCCATTAGATTGTGTTTTCAGGACTGTATTGTGGCTCCTGTTCTTGTAGGATCTTAGCCATTGTTTTTCAGTTGTTAATAGTTTATGGAATGGTCCTGCCCACTCACTGATCTGTAACTTGTGTTCAGAACACCCTGGTGCGACACTGATGGCTTTAAACAGGTTTCAAATAAACACACAACTATGCAGACATGATTGGGTGAGCGAAGCATTGTCTAAACAGCTTGAAGCTCCATGTCAAATTACCAGCTGCAATTTCCCATTGTTTAAAAAAACAGCCAAACAACTCACAACAAAGGGAATTAATGAGATGGTCCTGTCATTAAAATTCATTACCTGTCCTCAGTGCCTGTTCTAGCTACATAACGAGACGCAGCTTTGGAATAAAATAAGAACACCATTGTGAAGCAAATACAGGCCTGTTACTGAAATGACATTGCATAATTGTGCAACGCTGGCTGCTGCTCGCATTCCAGCAAAAGGGAAATGTTAGAGTGCTTCATGTTTTTGCATAGCAACAGTTGTCATGTCATAGAGACGGCCAACACAGAACAGAAACTTCTTTTTATGATAAATATTTAAAGCATTACTGCTTGTGTAAGCTCTCTTTTAATCCCCTTTCACAAACTGAAACCAGGATGCTACACAGAGGATTAAAGCCTGCTTTTTACACTGGGATCTCCTTGGGGAGTGATTTGTTTTCATGTGTATTAATTGTCGGAGATGTATGATCACGAGCCAGGACAACAGATCACCATGGCAAACAGCATACCGACTGTGGGGAGTCATTACCGTGTTTCAAACAACAAATTGTTCAGTTGGCTAACTGTACTGCAGGGAGCCGTGGGACTGCCGGAGCTGCAGGCTCCTCTACAGCCCACCCTGCCTAACAATGTCAAATCCCAATAAATAACAAACCAGTGCATTATGAAAGCCAGTTCAATGGACTGCAAAAAGAATGCTTTACAAATGCATTATAAACAAGGTTCATATTTGGTGCACAGATTACATCTGATTTACTTGCTCAAAAATAATGAATCAATGTTCTCAATAAGACAGGATGAGCTCTCTTCGGAACACGATATCACAGGGCAATGGAAACATTGTTGCAACCCTAACCCTAACCCCAACACTAATCCCAACCCCAACCCCAACCCCTCATGCTGGCACACATTCTAGGAGACAAAGACAGTGTTGCCGTGGGAACTGGGTGATTGAAGGGCGTGTAGAGACTTACCTCCTTGAGCGACACCACCCCGATCAGCCTGCCGATGCTGGTGACGTAGGCGTGGTCCAAGCCCAGCAGAGAGAAGATTGTGTGGGTCTACAGAGGAGGGGAAGCTGCTTAGTAAAGACATCTCAATTCTGCCATCACATTTCAAATGGAATATATGCAGCATAATAACATATGAATAGCTTATTGTAAACTGCAGTCAAACACTTTTAATATGACGTGAAAGGGACTGAGCTAGAACATGGATGATAGATAGGGTTGACTCAGGAGCTCACTAATAACATGACAAGCATTACAACTCTGTGTTGCTTGCTTTGCTGTAAAAGAAAAAAAAAAAATATATATATATATATATATATATATATATATATATATATATATACACACACACACACACACACTGCTGTGCAAAAGTCTTAGACATGTTGCATTTTTCTACTCTGATGCATTATGAGCATCAACAATTTACTCAAAGCCTCCACTAGTGTTTTCTACTATTATAACAACCTTCACTTGCATAGAGAAGGAAAAACATTGAGTGAAATAGCTCACATCATTCAAGGTGTGGTATCCAAAGCATAATCAACAAGTACAGAGAAACATCATCTGTAATTGACAAATCCAGGACTGGAAGACCCAAAAAGCTGTCTAACAAGGATGAGCAATACTTGAAGATAATATCCTAAAGGAATAGAAAGAATACACGTGTTGAATTGACAACAGAACTGGCAGAAGGCACAGGTGTCGTTGTCCATCCATCAACAGTCCAAAGCACCTTTGACCATTGTTCCATAGTCCAATGTCTGTGTTCTTGTGCGTATTTTAGCCTTTCAGTCTTGTTCCCCTTTCTTAACAGAGGTATTCTTACTGCAACACGTCCTTTAAGTCCTGATTTCAAGAGTGACCTTCGTGCTGTACAATAGTGTTCTTTAATTAGAAAAGATTTTCAATATGCAGTCTACTAGGAAAACCATAAACATACACATTTTTCTGTAAGCTATGGTGCTACTGTGCTATAGTATATCAGAAGATTTCAATATTACACTGCAACTTGCATACAGGTACACCTAATCTAAGTGGAAATCAGCTGTATCATTTGAAAATGTGCGTGACATTAACAAGAGAAGTGATACAATGCAGAGCTTGAGTCCACATTGACTCCCATTGTATTCCTGAGGGTCCATCACAAAGCTATTGATCAAGGGGGGCGTCACTGTCACAGATATACTAATAAATGACGGCCATATATTATTCATTATTTCACAGGGGTAACAGCTGACTGATGCAATTCATATCGATTTGCGGCCAGTATTTTACCAGCGAAAACTTTTCATCGTTTCTCTGGCAACTGCTGAAGCAATTTGTTGTAGAGGACTCAACAGCTGCCTCATCCACAGTTTTGTGTGACCCTGAGCAAGTCACTTAACCTCCTTGTGCTCCGTCTTTCGGGTGAGACGTAATTGCAAGTGACTCTGCAGCTGATGTATAGTTCACACACCCTAGTCTCTGTAAGTCGCCTTGGATAAAGGTGTCTGCTAAATAAACAAATAATAGACTTCTCTAGAGGACCCTGGAAGGGGGGAGTTACCTTGTGAAGCGACGTCCTCTCCACCAGCTGGAACGGCGCTGGGTCGATCTTGCAGCTGTTGAAGTTGACCTGCTCTGCCAGCTGCCTCTCCTCCCACTCGGCTATCTGCAACCATGAAGAGAGACAATGGAGGACCAGTGCAGCGTGGGACACAGGTGTGACTCCTGGGACAGCTGGGCTTGTGAGACAATGGACTGCTGGGAACATGCCCAGTGGGAAGGTGAAGAGGGCAAAGTTACTCCAGTTACACAATGCAGAGAGAGAGAGAGAGAGAGAGAGAGAGAGAGAGAGAGAGAGAGAGAGAGAGAGAGAGAGAAAGAAAGAGAAAGAGAGACAGCTAGAAACATGAATCTGAATGAAAACAGGCAATGCCAGCCCCAAGAGGCAAAAAACACCTTCCCTCGAATACTTCTGTGGCTTCTTACACAGAGGTTATGAAACAATGCATAAAACTGCCAATATAATATAAATTTAACTGAATCTATCGTCTTCCCTCTTATCACACACAACAACTGCTGGCATGTTAGAGGAAATAATGGAACTCCCCAGTAAGGTCAAGGGCATTATTTGAACGAGGGTGTTCCATTATTACAGAGGAACCTACCACAGCCATGTCATTATCACTATTAGATGACAGCTTTTTAAAGTTATTTGTTACTTTCCCACAGTATGTGTCTGATATAACCATTGTAGTCACTGAATGATTTGATTTTGGAGAGCAGGGCTTTGAGTGTCCCTGTGAAGGATTTCATCAGAAAGCAATGGTTTTAGAACAGGTATCATTTATTAGTGTCATCTCTCAGTCATGCTTTATTTGCCATTCCGTTATTGATTAATAACAGAGCAGCTGATCTCAAAAGAAAACAATGGGAGAGGAGTGTCTGGCTGCTGTATAATAACGAACAGAAGGCAGGAAAAACACAAGAGAAACAGCAGGTCTCTAAAATTGAGTGCAGTCTCTGCTGTGTAAAGTGAAGTTACTAAGAAGGTGCTTCTTGTCTCTGGATCACTAAAAGCCTTTGACCAAAAAGTCAGGCGAATATTAATAAAACAGCTGCTCAGGGAAGATCGTGAACAGAAAACCAAATTCACTTTCACTGCAGCCTCCTCGCAATATGATTTTTTTTCTAACAGACTGAAAAGCTAATAGATGTGCATTTGTGAGCTGTCAGGTTTGATAAACCCTAAACATTTCATAAACTGTGACAAATTATTCTGCAGATATAAAATCAATACACTTCCCCGAGACCAAATAGATTATGTGCATATTTTGACCTTTTGCAGGGGAAAAAATTGCATTTCAGCAAAACAGATGTTATTTCAACTACAGAAAAAAAGTCTACCTGTCTGTGAAAATACTGTATGAACTAGCAGTCGCTTACACCATCAAGCTACTCAGGGTTTGAACGTGTGAGAGAGAGTGTGAGTATGAGAGAATGAGTGTGAGAGAGAGTGAGTGAGTGAGTGTGAGAGAGAGAGAATGAGTGTGCATAGGAGTTGAGAGTGAGAGAATGAGTATGTGTAGGAGTGTGAGAGTGAGAGAATGAGTGTGCATAGGAGTGTGAGAGAGAGAATGAGTGTGCGTAGGAGTGTGAAAGAGTGAATGAATGAGTGTGCGTAGGAGTGTGAAAGAGTGAATGAATGAGTGTGCGTAGGAGTGTGAAAGAGTGAATGAATGAGTGTGTGTAGGAGTGTGAAAGAGTGAATGAATGAGTGTGTGTAGGAGTGTGAAAGAGTGAATGAATGAGTGTGTGTAGGAGTGTGAAAGAGTGAGAGAATGAGTGTGCGTAGGAGTGTGAAAGAGTGAGAGAATGAGTGTTCGTAGGAGTGTAAAAGAGTGAGAGAATGAGTGTGCGTAGGAGTGTGAAAGAGTGAGAGAATGAGTGTGCATAGGAGTGTGAAAGAGAGAGAATGAGTGTGCATAGGAGTGTAAAAGAGTGAGAGAATGAGTGTTCGTAGGAGTGTGAAAGAGTGAGAGAATGAGTGTGCACAGGAGTGTGAAAGAGTGAGAGAATGAGTGGGAGTAGGAGTGTGAAAGAGTGAGAGAATGAGTGTGCACAGGAGTGTGAAAGAGTGAGAGAATGAGTGGGAGTAGGAGTGTATTTCTACTTGATTTCTCGAAACAAGCATCAGTTGTGACATAATGACAGTAAGCATTTTGACAAAATAAACTTTCAATCCAGGACTGATGCCAACAGCAACAGCAAATATTCTAGGAACTCACTCCCAAATTACACAAATCTGTAAACTGTGTGCATGCAAAGTGCAGAATCAAACTTTGAGAGGCTGCATCCAGCATCCATTCTCTTTGATGCAAACAATGTTCCCCAGGGAACCAATTTTTAGTTTTTTGTACAAAAACACAATTTGAGTTTGAGTGAAACTGTAACTGCTATTGTAAATAAATAAATAAATAAATGTACATTTGAAGAACAGAACCAAGTGCGTGCATTACAATGCAACAAAAGTGATTTTGTTCTTAGTTTGGAAGTAAATTTGGAATTTGGAGCCCCTTTAAGCTGTCAGTTCCCCTCAGCCCTCCCCTGCAGCGCAGCCCCTGCCAGTGGACCTGGAGTGCTCACAGCAGGGGTAGCGTGAAGACTGGGGCTGGGGGACAGACCAGGGCATTCAGGGTCAGCTGAATCTTCCAGGAGATTGTGTGAAACTAGGTCAGGATGAGTGATGCCCAGGAGCAGCCCCGCACAACAGAGAGCAGAGCAGTGAAGTCGTGAGCTTGATTATTATTATTGTCTATTTCGTAGCAGCCGCCCTTATCCAGGATGCAGGCAAAGACGCTCACACTTGATGTCATGCAATTGACTCAATCCTCAACTGACACACAAAGGCGGCCCAGTATGGGCTTGCCCACATGGCCACGCAAGCGTGCCACGAATCCCCACCACGTTACATCACAGTAATAGGATGAGTGGATCTCAAGATGCTGCTGACACAGTACGTGGTGAGCACTTGGTAATTGAATAATAAGAAGGTTATAGTTTGGCTTACCTCCAATACCGTCATGTCATCTTCCACGTCAAACTCGTCCTGGGGAGGGGGGAGAGAAAAACAGCAGAGATGAAAACAACAACAGGAGCAGGGTTGCAGGCTGCCTCAATAGAAGGGTCTGCTTCCTCTGAGTGCTGCTGAATCAAAAGCAATTGGTCTGTTTGACAAAAGAATTGTGACAAATGGAACACGCAGAACAAAACTGGCACAGACACACAGACAGATATGAAAAGAAGAAACACTGAATACAGCAGGGCAGGCCTGCATTCATAAAGAGTGATCCTGGGTTCAACAATGTGCTACATTTCTACAACGTATTCTTTTTTTGTTATTTAGGATTTTATTTATTTATTTATTTATTTTTTAAGCTTACAGAATTTCTCGGCGATGCACGCACAGCACATTGCTAAAACACGCACCAACTTAACATATGAATACTACACGATGTCCAAACTTGGTACAGGCATGATTAATAATGCTTGGAACACATGAGCCACAGGTTGAACTAAAACAGCTTTCTACCACCACAACTGAAAAATCGGCTGTCCCACAGAACAGACAAGGAGCATGAGAGTCAGACACCGAACCCACCCTAGACCATGGGATCCAGCGACAGCAATTACATGAGAGTCAGGCACCGAACCCACCCCAGACCATGGGATCCAGCGACATCAATCACATGAGAGTCAGGCACCGAACCCACCCCAGACCATGGGATCCAGCGACAGCAATGACAAGAGAGTCAGACACCGAACCCACCCCAGACCATGGGATCCAGCGACATCAATCACATGAGAGTCAGGCACCGAACCCACCCTAGACCATGGGATCCAGCGACAGCAATTACATGAGAGTCAGACACCGAACCCACTCCAGACCATGGGATCCAGCGACAGCAATCACAAGAGAGTCAGACACCGAACCCACCCCAGACCATGGGATCCAACGACAGCAATCACAAGAGAGTCAGACACTGAACCCACCCCAGACCATGGGATCCAGCGACAGCAATCACAAGAGAGTCAGACACCGAACCCACTCCAGACCATGGGATCCAGCGACAGTAATCACAAGAGAGTCAGACACCGAACCCACCCCAGACCATGGGATCCAGCGACAGCAATCACAAGAGAGTCAGACACCGAACCCACTCCAGACCATGGGATCCAGCGACAGTAATCACAAGAGAGTCAGACACCGAACCCACTCCAGACCATGGGATCCAGCGACAGTAATCACAAGAGAGTCAGACACCGAACCCACTCCAGACCATGGGATCCAGCGACAGCAATCACAAGAGAGTCAGACACCGAACCCACCCCAGACCATGGGATCCAGCGACAGCAATCACAAGAGAGTCAGACACCGAACCCACCCCAGACCATGGGATCCAGCGACAGCAATCACAAGAGAGTCAGACACCGAACCCACTCCAGACCATGGGATCCAGCGACAGTAATCACAAGAGAGTCAGACACCGAACCCACTCCAGACCATGGGATCCAGCGACAGTAATCACAAGAGAGTCAGACACCGAACCCACTCCAGACCATGGGATCCAGCGACAGTAATCACAAGAGTCAGACACCGAACCCACCCAAGACCATGGGATCCAGCGACAGCAATCAGATGAGGGCTGGAGGCACTGAGCCCAAACACCTTGGGACAAATTCCTGGCATCACCGAGGACAGGAATATTAATGACACGTCAGCAGCATCTGAAAATACAGTACGCTTAATCCCAGGTGTGCTGTCTTTGATCTCAGCACATGAAGCTGGCAGGAACACTGTGCCATCGCCGAAAAACAGAAAAAAGGGCATCATCTTTTTCCTCCCCCATAGCAGAAAAGTACAAAAATAAAAATAAATAAATATACTGTGCCAAAAAAACAAAAAAGGATCAAAACCACAGAAGCAATGATCTGAGTGTTCTGTACCAGTACTTCTGGGATGATGTGCAGGGATCCTATTATATATACAGAAGCACTGCATAGTTAAATGTGCACATTTCTGCCTCAGTGCTTTAGAAGTCAATAGACCAATACTGCATAAGGACACAGAGCCAATAATCCATTCCCTTTGCAGCATACCGTTACCCTGACTTCAAATCACTACCAGGACACAGGGATTTACTGCATGCCTATATTCAAACACATCTGTCCCATTAACCTGCAATAACAACAATGTGCATGTTAATATCTTGTATGTGTTTGCGATGCACTCAAGCGTGTTCATGAACCTTGCATCAAGTAAACCAGCTATGTCCTGGCCTCTGCTAATCAGCTGCGAATGGCAGGTGTGTCTGAGTGGGTCTCATTGTACCAATGCTGTTAGATGCGGTTTCAAATATATTTATAAATGTATTACAATGATGTGAAACATAACACATTAAGTATTATAAGAGCATCTATTTAGTTTTAGATTCAAATCAATATCAGAGTGTGGACAAAACCTTGAAGTATTTGATATTTATAAATGACATCTCAAATGTAAATCTATTTGTCTCACAGCTGGTAGCTAATAGTATACACAATGTCTTTCACATAAACAAGACTGTCCCTTCTATTAAACATTCTCTACTTTCCTCCAAGCACCTGCTTAGAGATGTCAGGTCCTGCTTGCTGACACACTAACCCAGTGACCTCAATTAACGGAATTGAAATGCGCAGAGCCTCCCGTGCTGTAGCTAAAATAACCCTTTCTGGTTTTTAGAACCGAGATTAATTAAATGCTTGTGAGAGGTAAGCAAACGAAGGCCCAAAGGAGTTAACCCAAACACCCTGGATAGATGCATCTAAACTGCGGCAAAACTCTACCAACCTGTTAGGAACCCTGCACAGCACACAGTGTACTTATCAATGGAGTAAAGAGACCCTTCTGATAGAGATCCGAGAGGCTGAGCAGAGCACCTGGAGCGTGAAACCTCTACACTCATTGGGTGTCACTGACGTCCGTTTACTGGCTGGGGGGGATTCTTATAAATAATTATACAATACCGTACAGCATAGAGAACTCAGCACTGGGGATCAGAGAGACAGCATATTCAGCTGACACAAATCAGTACTGGGACACAGAGTAGCTAATAGCATACACAATATCTTTGCAATATATGAGTCTCCAGTGCTTTCTTTCAATCCTTTGTAGTCTGCTGACCATGGTAACTAAGGAGGCTGTGTGGTCCAGTGGTTAAAGAAATGGGCTTGTAACCAGGAGGTCCCCGGTTCAAATCCCATTTCAGCCACTGACTCATTGTGTGACCCTGAGCAAGTCACTTAACCTCCTTGTGCTCCATCTTTCGGGTGAGACATAGTTGTAAGTGACTCTGCAGCTGATGCACAGTTCACACACCCTAGTCTCTGGAAGTCGCGTTGGATAAAGGCGTCTGCTAAATAAACAAATAATAACTGGCATGGTTGGAATGATTTCATTCTTGATGATAGCAGCCTGTGTGCCTCAAACCCCCTCTCTGCCTGCTTCTCTGTAATTCTGTAATTTAGAAAAGCAAAGTGCGCTTTGGCAATTCTGTGCACAGCGTAAATGAGTGACACGACTCCTGTGTCGTGTGCTAACAATGAGAGATTAGAAAAGCAGCACGGCCCGCTATCTATAGAGCCCCTGAATCAGAGACCCGTCTGAGACTGAATCATTCTGCCAATGAGCAGATCAGCACGGCCCGCTCTCTATAGAGCCCCTGAATCAATGACACCCGTCTGAGACCGAATCATTCTGCAAATGAGCAGATCAGCAGATATTCTTCAGTAGAAAACCTGCTGGCTCTCATATCCCTAGCACTGAGTCCTCTATAATAATGTGTATTGAATCTGCTGGCTCTCAGATCCCTAGCACTGAGTCCTCTATAATAATGTGTATTGAATCTGCTGGCTCTCAGATCCCTAGCACTGAGTCCTCTATAATAATGTGTATTGAATCTGCTGGCTCTCAGATCCCTTGCACTGAGTCCTCTATAATAATGTGTATTGAATCTGCTGGCTCTCAGATCCCTAGCACTGAGTCCTCTATAATAATGTGTATTGAATCTGCTGGCTCTCAGATCCCTAGCACTGAGTCCTCTATAATAATGTGTATTGAATCTGCTGGCTCTCAGATCCCTAGCACTGAGTCCTCTATAATAATGTGTATTGAATCCCAGTCATGCATCACTCAACTTGCTAACTACAGGTTGCGTGGTCCATGCTCTGAAGATCTCTGAAAAACCTGGTTGCTGTTTGGTCGTATTCAGAAGCCTCTGTCTTTGAAGACAGCATGTCTTTACATTATATTACACAACTACACTTAGATATATAGGAAGGTAAGAATCATTTTGAATTTCTATCTCATTTACATTGACGCATTACTATAAAGGTATAAGGAATTATATTTTAGCTTTAGAGAGTGATACATTGTATGCTCTAGGATTTAGCGGTGGGCGGTTTTAGCATTTTGCATGCATGGCCTAAGGGAAAAAAAAACATGTGATAACCATATTTGTATGGAAGTGTTTATTTGGTAAAATTGTAAGGCACTGAATCACCCAGACTGCCTATTAGCTCGATCCATTATTAAGCATTTAATAAACCGAAGGAGTACTAATAGTGCTCTGATTGGTTAAAAATTCAAATTGATTTTCTTGATTACTTAAAAGTTGTCTGGATATATTGTAAGTCCAGTGCACAAACAATCCACTTACAAGAGTCCAAAACTTCTCTGCGTCCTCCTTAAATGTCTCCCCTGAGTTTAAGAGTGTGCTCAGAGCATATATATATATATATATATATATATATATATATATATATATATAAAGAAGTATGTGGAATCTGACAAATCGATAAGCCCTCATTTAAAGTGGGTTTAAATAGTTAAACACCTTCCTTCAGTAACGGTAGACCTTTAAAAAAATACAGCGTGGACCAGCATCCAGGCAGTTAATTAAAACCAGGGCCAAGATGGAAATTCTATTCTGAAGAGAAAGCTGCCTGAGCAAGGGGGCGGTGTTTTTTCATGGGGTTTGAAAGAAGGAAAACGCAGTAAAAGGCTGTGATGATTATAGGGTTTGACATAATTACCCTGCAGTTCAATCTTTCGCTGTCACTCGCAGTACTCCAGCAATCAAGAAAATGTCAAATCGGCCAACAATAGCAACTTCGAGTCCCAGGTAAACAATGGCAGAGCCGAAGCTGGCTCTTCAAAAAGGTGACATTTCAATTCAGCACTGAACTATCCCCTTACACCATTACCTATAGGCTGAAATAATTCTGGCACATGGCATGTAAGCCACATACATTTTTAATAAACTGCAGAAATGCCAGCTGTAGAGCTGGCATTTCTGCAAAAGACAGCAGGAACACACGAGAGAGAGAGAGAGAGAGAGAGAGAGAGAGAGAGAGAGAGAGAGAGAGAGAGAGAGAGAGAGAGAGCGAGAGAGAGAGAGAGAGAGAGAGAGGGAGAGAGAGAGAGAGAGAGAGAGAGAGAGAGAGAGAGAGAGAGAGAGAGCGAGGGAGAGCATTTAAAGAATACTACACTGTAGACCTCTCCTCGCTGGGTTCTAGCCTGTATGTTTTCATAGCAGCTGCTTCCACTGTAATTTCAGGGTTTTTCATTGAAGCCCACTTCAATTATGAGAAAGATTTCCGCGCAAGAACCACTCCTAGATTTGTACAAGAACAGCAGCTGTGACTTCGCGATTCACTGCATGTTTTGTTTTACAGAGCAGATTGTTCTGTCTTCCCAGCAAGTAAAGAGTAGGAGTTATAAAATTCAGAAACTACAGTAGAGCCTGATCGCAGTTTAGGGAGCCAATTAATAATCATCTCTACAACAACATGTGTGTAATTAAAGAGCTTGGTATATGACAGGTTTAAATTATAATAGTTGAGTTGTTTCATCTGAACAGTTTTGTGATTGCAGATTTGATGGCAAGCTTGTTCTTTGATTGCTGCCCTACTGTGCTGACTCCCCTTTCACTGGTCAGTGTTGAAGGAGGGTATTTGGACTCCAGCAGCCCCATCGCTGCCCCGGGTGCTCACTTTGTTAAGGGTCAGTTTTGTCGAGTCTGTGTCACTTTTCAACAGGCTTGGAGCCGCTGGTCTGAACTCATAGGTGAAAGGATGTCTATAAGACCTAATACAAATTTGAATATTAGTCATGCTGTAAATATTCATGTCAGTCAACAACTGAATCATAGCTGAATAATGGTTCCCAGGAAGAAACGCATCATTTTGATGTGAGATTGGAGTGAAATCCAGGCTGCTTTTCTGTAAGGTACTTATTTACTGTATTGTTCTCATGGGGATAATTCTGTGTAAAAATATTTTGGCAGCGTGACTTTTCCAGTGCATGAGTGATGCATTGAGGATTGAATCCTGTCTCTACACACAGCTGAATAAGATGAGGGATTCAGGGGAGCCAGAGAGGACTGGCCTGGGCTGGGGCAGACAGGAATCAGCACAGTACAGCAGGGTTTGGACAGGTTTCACAGGGAGGCAGTATGATTCAATGATTGTTCAATGATTGCTTTGAGGATGCTTTGATTTCATGGATGGCTTTTTGTTGGGTTGGTTGGTTGGTTGGGTGGTTGGTTGGTTGATTTCTTGGTGCCACTTACCACGATGGATATCGTCACTCGTTTGGGCTTTCTGTTGTCAGGGGCACCTGACAGCTCATTGTTCTTTAGTTAAAGACAACAGGAGGAGACAGAGCGTTAAACACAGGAGCAGCACAGCACACCTGCACTGTACACCTGCACAGCACACCTGCACAGCACACCTGCACTGCACACCTGCACTGCACACCTGCACAGCACACCTGCACAGCACACCTGCACAGCACACCTGCACAGCACACCTGCACTGCACACCTGCACAGCACACCTGCACTGCACACCTGCACAGCACACCTGCACAGAACACCTGCACTGCACAACTGCACAGCACACCTGCACAGCACACCTGCACAGCACTCACAAGCTCACAGACACCGGCCAGCAGCAGGTAAAGCCTCCATCCCTCCCCATGCACACATGCTATAAAGAAGGGGCATGGGGGGCTGCAGCAGGGGAAGAGGCGCAGAGTGGGGCTCACATTGCATTGCTGTATGAGATGTTTCGGCTGCTTTACAAAGGTACAACTCCACATTTAAAATAAAATAAAAAATATAGAAACTGCAAAAAACAAACTGATTACACTTCTGAATGTTTCTTTACCACACTCTACATGTCTGTGCAAAAGCTCTTTAGATATTATTTTACAATCAGGTGCTGTAAACCTGCTTGGGGAGATTTGCAAGCAGTCTTTTTGTTTTTGTTGAAAGCTGACAAGCTGACAGACCAAATGAAAAGCTAAAAAGGTAACGACTGACAGAAGACACACGCAGGCTGTGGGGCCAGCCAGACATACCTCGACGGGCTCGCTCACTGGGTTGACACAGAACAGGTTTTTTAAGGCGATGGCAGTGTTGTCCACCGGTCCTGGGAAGAGAAAGAAGAAAAAGCAGGAAAACAAATGAGCTTGTTTATTTTACCATGTACCAGAGCACTCCACGTGGTTCGTGTACTCCAGGGTTAGTGTAAGCTACACACTGCAGCACATGATGTAATAATACATAGAACTGAGCATGGCTCATTATATACATCTTCAGAGCAGCTGAGACCCTCGCTGAAATTAGAGCCTTTTTAATTTAATTTTTATAAAACGTCACTGAACTCTAGAATCAATTAACAATCTGCAGAAAAAAAAGGCTTAACTTCGGACAGATGGGTGTAAAGTGAGAGGCCGCCACTGCATGCCATAAAATCTATCTGGAAATTCAATTTCAGAGAGGAGAGGGCACGGGGACTAATCAGTTGAACTGCTTTCTAGCAAGGAGCCATGTTCAAATGACCTGGGTCTGCCATGACCCAGTGCAAAAAAAGCCTTTATTAATATCTTCTTCCTCTAAATGTAGATTTTCACGTTGTAAATAACAACACTGTATTATTCTCACTAGGTCACACTAAGCTCAGGATACACTAAACAGAAATTGCCTAAACAGAATAACCTTAGCACCAACTCTGTCCTGTCCAGCAGGTATGGGGGGGGGCTTACCAGTGGGGGTCTCCACTGTGGGGCAGGAGGCTCGTTTCAGTGCTGGCTTCAGGGGCTTCTGCAGTCCTGCGTTCGAGGGGCTGAATGTGGACGTATTCGTGGAGATCTGCGCAGAAACAAAAACACACAGCAAAGAAAAGACAGAAATGAGGACACTGACACAGCTCTCTGCCCAACACATGAGCGCAGCACAGAAACCAGGACCGGAGGACACAGCTGGAAACTAAATGGAGACAGACTGAGGATAGAAGGTAGTGAGGAGGGTATGGAATGGGGTACCAAGCCACATTGTCAAAGCTGAATCACTGGGAACAGACTTATTGAGAGAACTACCTGATAGACTCCTTCTTATCACATCTCAGTATCAATAAGCCATACCTGGACACTGAAGAGCACTGATAGACTCCTTCTTATCACATCTCAGTATCAATAAGCCATACCTGGACACTGAAGAGCACTGATAGACTCCTTCTTATCACATCTCAGTATCAATAAGCCATACCTGGACACTGAAGAGCACTGATAGACTCCTTCTTATCACATCTCAGTATCAATAAGCCATACCTGGACACTGAAGAGCACCGATAGACTCCTTCTTATCACATCTCAGTATCAATAAGCCATACCTGGACACAAGTCATATAGGCCAGGGCATTTCCTGTCTTTCTTTTCTTTTTTCTCTCCCTCCCTCCCTTTCTTTAAGTAATCCCTTCTCAAGCTTACTGCTAGTTGATTTGACTTTAATCCCTGATAGACAGGAAACAGACACATAAGAAAAACGATGGCATTTAATTACTATGCAAACATTATGCTATGTTGTATTTAGTGCTCTGTCTGCGCGATGAACTCAGTCAGATAGTAATGTTTTATTATGGCTTTAAGCATTCCTTGCTGATAAAGTTTCTGAAGTGCTCCGGGCAAGTTCCCTCTGCTCCCCTTCCTCTCCCAGCTCCTTTGAAGTTGCTAAGGGAGAAAGAGATACAGAGAGTAGGGGATAGAGAGAAAGAGTTACAGAGAGGGGAGAGGAAGAAAGAGATACAGAGAGGGGAGAGGGAGAAAGAGATACAGAGAGAGTAGAGAGGGAGAAAGATACAGAGGGGAAGAGAGAAAGGGAGACAGAGAGAGGGGGAAGATACAGAGAGAGGGGAGAGAGAAAGAGATACAGAGAGAGGGGAGAGGGAGAAAGAGATACAGAGAGAGGGGGATAGAGAGAAAGAGACACAGAGAGAGGGGAGAGGGAGAAAGAGATACAGAGAGAGGGGGATAGAGAGAAAGAGACACAGAGAGAGGGGAGAGGGAGAAAGAGATACAGAGAGAGGGGGATAGAGAGAAAGAGACACAGAGAGAGTAGAGAGGGAGAAAGATACAGAGAGAAGGGGATAGAGAGAAAGAGATACAGAGAGGAGAGGAGAAAGAGATACAGAGAGAGGGAGAGAGAGAAAGAGATACAGAGAGAGAGAGAGGAGAAAGAGATACAGAGAGGGAGAGAGAGAAAGAGATACAGAGAGAGAGAGAGAGAGACAGAGAGAGGATAGAGAGAAAGAGATACAGAGAGGGGAGAGGGAGAAAGAGATACAGAGAGAGGGGGAGAGAAAGAAAGAGATACAGAGAGGGGAGAGGGAGAAAGAGATACAGAGAGGGGAGAGGGAGAAAGAGATACAGAGAGAGGAGAGAGGGAGAAAGATACAGAGAGAAGGGGATAGAGAGAAAGAGATACAGAGAGGGGAGAGGGAGAAAGAGATACAGAGAGAGGGGGAGAGAAAGAAAGAGATACAGAGGAGGAGAGAGAGAAAGAAAGAGAGATACAGTACACACTCCCACACACTGTACTGTGCTGAGAGAGGTCCCTCTCCAGTACACACTCCCACACACTGTACTGTGCTAGGAGACCCCAGGTCTTAAAATATGTCAATAATTCAGCCTCAACAACATGGCTCTGCAACCCGTTCCTTATGCTACCCTGTACCCTAAACCCTCTGGTCCTGGTTTCTGTGCTGTGCTCGGCTATCAAGTCATTTTAAGATCGAAAGGCTTCAATCAAGTCCTCCATAATGCAGTCCCCTCAATCTCCACAGCTCATTTCCTGTGTAATAATGATTCCTCAATGTTATGGGAAGGGGTCGCGCTGACCTGGAAGCGCACCTCCTGGCTGGCACGCTGGCTGCCCGGCCCGTTGCCACCCTGGCTGAGGTTGGAGAGGCGCTTCTTGGCAGCCTGTGCCCTCTCCTGCAGGTATGCCAGGCGGTTGTGCCGCCCCAGCTGCTGGGTGAGCAGAGCCTGGAGCTGCGAGCGCTCGATGGAGCCCAGGAGGATCATCGACTCTGGGGGGAAAGCGACAGACATGGGGTAGCAAAAACAAAAACTCATCGAGGCATTATTTATTTGTAGCGAAGAGGGTTGAAAAGGGTTGATAATTCACAAATCTGGTTACCTGACAGGTGCTGACAGTAAATAGTCATGTACTGTGCTTTACTGCATAAAGGTCCCTCACTGAATGTTGCAAATTTGTTTTTTGTGGAACTCATATTTCAAAACAAAACGTGAGTGATGTTTATCATGTTACTAGGATTGAACAGAACATTCGATTTTGGCAAAGAGGCACCAATCGCATCACAGGTTTGTCCTGGAATAGTTTGAAGCACAATGTGGCTTGGACAGAAAGTAAATCAATTAAGATTAAAAATAAAAAACAGAAAGTACTGCAGGATGGTTTTTGCTGCTTTGCAATTCAAATGGGAGTCGTGCGTCTTGCTTGCTAGCTTGCTTGTTGGTGGAGCTGAGAGCATCACTTAAGCCATCTGCAGTAAGGGGTTTTTCATGCATTGATCTTTTCGCTGTTCTTTGATCTCTAAGAATGGAGAAAGTTGAATTCATCTTTCTGCTTACTAATGTATCTACCTATCTACATGGACCGTGCTCCAGAGAGAGCCCTGCCTCTGAGCAGTGATGTGGGGCCAGGGCTCGGGCAGTGCCCCCCTCTCACCTGCAGACTCCACCAGCGCCAGGGTCTTGAGGTTGCCTATCTGCAGCACATCATGCAGGTCCCGATAGCAGCAGTTCAGGGTGACATAGTGCACCTCACGCACCATGATGTCCTCCACGCGGATATTGTACTTCCTGCAGGATCACAGCGAGGCAGAGGGAGAGGGAGAGGGAGGGAGGCGTTACACATGAGAGAGAGATGGTTTTCAGTTGACTACAGTACAACGTCAGGGGATCGACCTGTTTGAACTCATAGGAACTGATCAATCAACTGCCTTGAGTTCCCACTGTGTGGAGACCGGACAATTTCAGCTCTATAAATATCTAACCCAGACACTCCGGAGAGAGCCCCGCGGGGTAATGATGCTGGGTTCGGATTGGCTGCTCAGGCTGGCCTGCTCATTGGTGTTTGCAGGTCAGTGATTGAGGCGGGACAGAACTCCACTGTTCTGATTCTTAACCCAAGGATAATCAGACACCATGCTCCTGATCAATCCTGCCTCCTGCTGTGCTGCATCCACCTGGCTTGCAGGTTGGGGTTTCAATCAATCAATCAATCAATTAATCAATCAATCACTCACCCACTCAATACATTTCACTTCATTTTTGTTTGCCCGAGTAAATCTATTGAGAAAAAGCCCTTCTGAATCTACAGAGGCTGTCACTGGATGGGAGTCGTGTCACTCACAGGTAACAGAGGGTAAGGGATTGGCTGATGTTAAACGTGGATTTGATTTTTAATGCCATTGTTTTCATAGCATTTATAAAACAGTAAAATCGTGCTCTCTTTTCCATGCTGTACCTCCCACTGAAGGAACACACCGACACACGCTAGTTGCTCTTGGGAGTTTGAGTCTTTGTAGGAAAAACTATTTTTTTTAAAGACCAAAAACGTCTTTAATAAATTACCATTAAAAAATAAAATTCACCTTTACCATAATGTGTGCATTTTTCTGAGACCAACAAAATTCTAGGTAATATTTATTTGGTCAGATTTACTGGAAATATTTTGTTAGCACCATGTACTTTAACAAAAATAAGAAAGTGAATCGAGTCCTGTAATAATACTGACCCTGCACACTGTCCCGAGTCCTGTAATAATACTGACCCTGCACACTGTCCCGAGTCCTGTAATAATACTGACCCTGCACACTGTCCCGAATCCTGTAATAATACTGACCCTGCACACTGTCCCGAGTCCTGTAATAATACTGACCCTGCACACTGTCCCGAGTTCTGTAATAATACTGACCCTGCACACTGTCCCGAGTCCTGTAATAATACTGACCCTGCACACTGTCCCGAGTCCTGTAATAATACTGACCCTGCACACTGTCCCGAGTTCTGTAATAATACTGACCCTGCACACTGTCCCGAGTCCTGTAATAATACTGACCCTGCACACTGTCCCGAGTCCTGTAATAATACTGACCCTGCACACTGTCCCGAGTTCTGTAATAATACTGACCCTGCACACTGTCCCGAGTCCTGTAATAATACTGACCCTGCACACTGTCCCGAGTCCTGTAATAATACTGACCCTGCACACTGTCCCGAGTCCTGTAATAATACTGACCCTGCACACTGTCCCGAGTCCTGTAATAATACTGACCCTGCACACTGTCCCGAGTCCTGTAATAATACTGACCCTGCACACTGTCCCGAGTCCTGTAATAATACTGACCCTGCACACTGTCCCGAGTCCTGTAATAATACTGACCCTGCACACTGTCCCGAGTCCTGTAATAATACTGACCCTGCACACTGTCCCGAGTCCTGTAATAATACTGACCCTGCACACTGTCCCGAGTCCTGTAATAATACTGACCCTGCACACTGTCCCGAGTCCTGTAATAATACTGACCCTGCACACTGTCCCGAGTCCTGTAATAATACTGACCCTGCACACTGTCCCGAGTCCTGTAATAATACTGACCCTGCACACTGTCCCGAGTCCTGTAATAATACTGACCCTGCACACTGTCCCGAGTCCTGTAATAATACTGACCCTGCACACTGTCCCGAGTCCTGTAATAATACTGACCCTGCACACTGTCCCGAGTCCTGTAATAATACTGACCCTGCACACTGTCCCGAGTCCTGTAATAATACTGACCCTGCACACTGTCCCGAGTCCTGTAATAATACTGACCCTGCACACTGTCCCGAGTCCTGTAATAATACTGACCCTGCACACTGTCCCGAGTCCTGTAATAATACTGACCCTGCACACTGTCCCGAGTCCTGTAATAATACTGACCCTGCACACTGTCCCGAGTCCTGTAATAATACTGACCCTGCACACTGTCCCGAGTCCTGTAATAATACTGACCCTGCACACTGTCCCGAGTCCTGTAATAATACTGACCCTGCACACTGTCCCGAGTCCTGTAATAATACTGACCCTGCACACTGTCCCGAGTCCTGTAATAATACTGACCCTGCACACTGTCCCGAGTTCTTTAACAATGCACTTTTTAAAAGTCTATTTGAATGCATTAAATTCGGTTTGATATTGATGAAACTCTTTTAGACTGTTAGGCTGGTTTCCTCCACAGAACAGTTTAAAACGTGATCCATCAGTGTGTTCTGCTCTCACGACAGCAGCATCTCTGGGGAGCCCTTCTCTGTTCTGAATCTTTAAGATGTTAATAAATGTGGCGTGTTAAACGACTGCTATCAGTGCTTTACAGATGGGAGTTTTGTCTGTTTATTATATATTTTGTAATGACTCAGTTTCATTTTATATTTAATAATGAGTGTCTGTTTCACCATTAATATCCCATCCTTCTTACTCAATATTCCTCTCTTCACTTCCCAGCTCAGCTCTGAGCATCCTCCTCTTAACACTGGAGCCTACTCAGAACACCAGAGCTCCATATATATAAAATATGCACTGCCGCAGGTACAGAAATACCACCTGCTGAGGTCCTCATTGTGTTAAAGTGCCATCCTACTAAAAAATGAATCAGCTATTCACTTGCAGATGTGTGCCGTTCATTTATCGCAGACTGAAAGTTAAAAATCTGCCAACCGAAAAAAACAACTCCTCCAAAATCTTTTTGTGTGGGTGTATGGTTTTATTGTTCTGAATATCCTATTTACTGAACCTAAAAAATTACTCAACCTATGAGACCACACTGCCTCCCAGTCCGACACTAGTAATACTCACGCTGCCTCCTAGTGGCTCACCATCCCTCAGCTCTAACAACGCACCCACACTGCCCTTCCAGTCCCTCAGCTCTAATGAGCCCACACTGCCCTTCCAGTCCCTCAGCTCTAATGAGCCCACACTGCCCTTCCAGTCCCTCAGCTCTAATGAGCCCACACTGCCCTTCCAGTCCCTCAGCTCTAATGAGCCCACACTGCCCTTCCAGTCCCTCAGCTCTAATGAGCCCACACTGCCCTTCCAGTCCCTCAGCTCTAACAACGAGCCCACACTGCCCTTCCAGTCCCTCAGCTCTAATGAGCCCACACTGCCCTTCCAGTCCCTCAGCTCTAATGAGCCCACACTGCCCTTCCAGTCCCTCAGCTCTAATGAGCCCACACTGCCCTTCCAGTCCCTCAGCTCTAATGAGCCCACACTGCCCTTCCAGACCCTCAGCTCTAATGAGCCCACACTGCCCTTCCAGTCCCTCAGCTCTAATGAGCCCACACTGCCCTTCCAGACCCTCAGCTCTAATGAGCCCACACTGCCCTTCCAGTCCCTCAGCTCTAATGAGCCCACACTGCCCTTCCAGACCCTCAGCTCTAACAACGAGACCACACTGCCCTTCCAGAGCCTCAGCTCTAACAACGAGCCCACACTGCCCTTCCAGTCCCTCAGCTCTAATGAGCCCACACTGCCCTTCCAGTCCCTCAGCTCTAACAACGAGACCACACTGCCCTTCCAGAGCCTCAGCTCTAACAACGAGCCCACACTGCCCTTCCAGACCCTCAGCTCTAATGAGCCCACACTGCCCTTCCAGTCCCTCAGCTCTAATGAGCCCACACTGCCCTTCCAGACCCTCAGCTCTAATGAGCCCACACTGCCCTTCCAGACCCTCAGCTCTAATGAGCCCACACTGCCCTTCCAGACCCTCAGCTCTAACAACGAGCCCACACTGCCCTTCCAGTCCCTCAGCTCTAATGAGCCCACACTGCCCTTCCAGTCCCTCAGCTCTAACAACGAGCCCACACTGCCCTTCCAGTCCCTCAGCTCTAACTCAGTGACTACACTAACCAAACCCCAAAGGCCTGTGGGTTTGCAATGTGTTAGTCTGCGCTGGCATTGTCCAGCCGGGTTGGAGGGATACCAGGTTAATGAACAGGGGGCTGTGGAGACGGAGGCTGCTCGACACTGGCAGGTAAAGCAGTAGGTTTAACCAGGCCCTGCCAGCATTGCCAGCAGGACATAGAGGCCAGAGTTACCCCTCTATCGTTCCAGATCCTCTGGCAAAGCCACCAAATACAACGCTGAAAACAAAAAACAAGAAAGAAAAACAAAAAGGCACATTTCTGACATCCTGTTTTTCTCCTAACCTCCCTCTCCCTCAATACAGCAGCAGCCACTTCACAAGGGAACAGTTTTTTTATTACAGTGGATTTGCTATTCAGCCTTGCACAACAAGATTAAGTAATGCGTCTACTCGAGCAAGACTGCACAGAATATTAACAAGCCAGGCAGCCGGCACATTACACAATCTGCTGTAAGACGCACATGCAAAACTAATAGGATTCTCTTCCATCTCTTACTACATAACTGCTTCCCTGTGGTCATGGAAAGAGAGGGCCAGGTGTCGAATGGTGTTGAAAAACAGAAATGCCTTACTGGAAATCCTTTGTTCTGTAGCAGCACATTCACACAGCCTGGACACAGACAGACAGTCTGCCAACAGCACAGCATGGGGGCTAGGGGGCACACACGCACGTACACACACACGCACACACACACACACACACACACACACACACACGCACGCACGCATGCACACACACTCACGCATGCATGCACACACACACACACTCACGCACGCACACACACACACACACACAGCATGCATAAAGCCTGTTGCCATGCACACTTCTGGTATTGACACATCAGAGAAGCTAAGCAGGGTTGGACACAGCTGTTCATGTTTCTTAAGCAGGTTTAATTATCATCTCAAAGGCTCTGACTAACCAGCATAATCTGAACCCTTGAGCCGAGGCATATGGCAAGCCAGATTATCATTTAGAGATATCTCAAATCAATTTAGAGATATCTAAATATTTTAAGATATTTCTAAAATCACTTTCCAGATATCTCAAAATATTTGAAGATACATCTGTAAATCATTTTAAGATATCTAAAATACATTCAGGGATATCTCAAAATGATTTCCAGATATCATAAACTGGAGCTTTAAATAATATATCTTGAAATCATTTTCAGATATCTCTAAATCACCTCTGAACTAACAGGTAAGGCTCCTGTAATAGAGCATGTTTGTGCGGAGTCCTCTTATGAACAGACAGTTGCAATGACAGTGAGCACTATAGTGTGGGTCCAAGCGTTACCAGTTAACTAACCCCTGGGGGTCTCCTCTGTTACTTAATGCTCATTAAAACTAACTGAACAGAAACGTGCCAAATTGAGTTTGTCTCACTCTCGCTGCTGAGTGCGAGCAGACCTCACCCCTCTAGAATTAGCATGAGGTGGAACAGGAAGGGAGGAAATGCATATACAAGGAATACACGATTCAGTACAACTCAGAGTACAACCTGCATCCTGCACTGGCAGCTTCAATCTCTGGGGACCACAATACAAACACAAACAAAATAGATGTAATTGAAGACCTAAATATAGATCAAAAACAGTAACCTCAGCTCCATGAAGATTGGGAAATGTGAGATGCTGCGTTGCTAGCTTGACCTTCTGCAGGGGATACAATGAATGCATGAAGGAAATATACAGGGTAGGTACAGTGCTGCGAGTGGGTAACAGAACGAGGGACGCTTTCATGGATGGCTTTAGGAATAAATTGCTCGTTTCTTTGTTTTGTTGTGTTATTCACACAGAACCATTAGGTTTTCTGTTTATCCTGCTCAAACCGTTATTGAACTGAACTTGTTCATCGGCGTAAACGACAGCAGTGTTTCAAAGACAGCGTCTGGCACACTGGATTCCAGTTACAGGGTCAGACAAGTGTGATAAAACATGGGCCAGCTTGTAGAAGCGTGGACAATTCATGAAAACATAGACAATATAGGCAGATACTGCAGGCAGCACACCAATCCATTTACATACATTCTTACACAAACACACACTGACAGTAATCTGACAGATCTGATAATATAAAGTCATGCAGACAGACAGACTCACTCGTGGTGGCCCCAGCCCAGCTCGGGCAGGTAGGGAAGCTTCTTGATGCGGATGATACTGTCGTACAGCGAGGGCTGCAGGCTCTGGGCCACGGCATTGGCCATGATCACCGCAATCATCACAGGGAGGATGTGAGAGATCTGGCCGGTCAGCTCAAACACAATGACCGCTGTTGACACGGTGTGGGTCACTGCTCCAGCCAGCGCTGCCGCTCCTAAACACAGCACAGGACAGGGAGTCAGGAGAGAAACAGCACAGCACAGGACAGGGAGTCAGGAGAGAAACAGCACAGCACAGGACAGGGAGTCAGGAGAGAAACAGCACAGCACAGGACAGGGAGTCAGGAGAGAAACAGCACAGCACAGGACAGGGAGTCAGGAGAGAAACAGTGCAGGACAGGACAGGGAGTCAGGAGAGAAACAGCACAGCACAGGACAGGGAGTCAGGAGAGAAACAGCACAGCACAGGACAGGGAGTCAGGAGAGAAACAGTGCAGGACAGGACAGGGAGTCAGGAGAGAAACAGCACAACGCAGGACAGAGAGTCAGGAGAGAAACAGCACAACGCAGGACAGGGAGTCAGGAGAGAAACAGTGCAGGACAGGACAGGGAGTCAGGAGAGAAACAGCACAACGCAGGACAGGGAGTCAGGAGAGAAACAGCACAGCACAAGACAGGGAGTCAGGAGAGAAACAGCACAGCACAGGACAGGGAGTCAGGAGAGAAACAGTGCAGGACAGGACAGGGAGTCAGGAGAGAAACAGGCAGGACAGGACAGGGAGTGAAGAGAGAAACAGTGCAGGACAGGACAGGGAGTGAGGAGAGAATCAGTGCAGGACAGGACAGGACAAATCCTTCTTTTCTATAGATTGCTGACTTCCTAGATACATGTTGTTTTGTATCCTGCAAAGACACGGAGACAAGGGAAAACGAGTCGCTTTTATCTTGCTAAGCCTCCTGCTGTTTATTAACACCTCTCTCAGTTCAGCAAAGCCACTAAAACTTCCAGTTCTGATGACTATCAAATGAAATGAAATGTATTCTCTAAATATCTGCTCTGCGGTGCAAGGTTATGAAGCCAGGGTGGTCAGAGACTGCTGGTGTTCAACCTGTCTGGATAATTGGGCTCTTGGGTGAATTCAATTAACACACATGAGGCTTAACTAGCAGACTTTACATCAAACCCACATTTAATATCCATTGTGAATCCTAGGTGTTTATTTATTAAAAAAAAAGAAATCTATACACTCTTCTCCCCAGGTTATTTAGCGGCTCATTAGACAATAAATACAGTGCAGAGGTTCTTTCTAACAGCTACCCAGGGGTCGCAGGGAGGAGAGGGGGCACAGCCAGGAAACTCACCCACCACGGCGTAGCCACCGGGCACAATGCGGTAAACGTTCCCGTCTGCGTGAATGCCGTCCGGAAACCAGGCCGCCATGCTCTCTCCAACCAGCCGGCCGAACGCAGCCCCTGGAGCACAACACAAGACAGGCACATGTGGACACACGAGACAGGAGAACGCAGCGACAGCGGCCCCTAGCCACAAGCTGTCATTCTGGGTCGTTTGGCTGGGTTGGGATCCTTTGGAATCAAAGACTAGAGCTGTTCTGAGCTAAATCTAGTGCTCTTCCCATTGGAGAGAAACAGACACCCAATAGAAACAGGATGAGCCGACAGACAGCCAGTGCAGTGAGGAAGCTTCTTACCTATCACAAAGACTGGCATGAAGGCTCCACAGGGGACGGGGATGGTGGTAGCCAGGGCAGACATCCAGAACTGTGAGGGAGGCAGAGAAGAGAGATGAACCCTCACTACCTGGTTAATTCCTCTGGTAATGTGATGGATATCTAGGGATAGGTCTGGCTGCAGAGCGGTCTTGAGGACCCTTGCAGTAACACAGAGTGTGGCTAGTGTGTTCTTGCTGCAGATCACCCCAGAGACTCACTCAACACGCTCAATTGTCATGAAATCAATGTGTCATCTTAGTGGAGTGTAACAGCCTCTTTCACCAAAATCTTCCAGCACTTCTGACAAGAACAGGAAACCGGTGCAAAGCTGCATCTGCAGCTATTAAAAAGGTTTGAAAACAACTTGTTAATTACCAGTGAAACTGCCAGCAATTAAATGTTGCAACAGCAATTACTGTGAGCGGCTGTAAAAACAACCCCAAAAAAAGGCCACGATATTACCAGACTGCTGTTCCTCAGAAGCCAGGCTGTGCTCTTAAAATAATAATAAAATCCAAGAGTCACAGGCATTCGTACCTGTTCATGGACCGCTGCCAACAAAATAAATTAAATAAAACACCAAACAAAGCAAAATTCACAGTGATTCACAATAACTAATAAAACCCAGGGATGTAATCAAGTAAAGTGCCATTTAAAATAGTGGTGGTGAATTAGTCCTGGCTGGATCACGGCTATTTTAGGATCAGGAATGACACAACCCCTTCTTTCCTTCTTTTTTTCTACATTTGGTTCTGAAATGCAGAACCGATGCTCAACAGCAGGATGACACCCAGCAACCCTGGACTGTACAGAAACCAATCACTCCAAACTGGCATTTAACTTCCAGCTGCTGGTGAATATCTGCTGCTGTGGAGAAAGATATTCACCAGCCACCAGCCACCTGTCCTAACACTCTCTTCCAGATTCATGATGCACATTATGTCAAAATCGTTGTTCTTTTCTAGGCGAGTGGAACAGGCACAGTTTTCTTAATAAAATAACACGTGTAACATCAGTGGCATGCCTGCAGATAAATGTTGACACCATCCCGTTGCTTGGCTATACTGGCACCTAAAGTGACACTCTGTCATAGTAATGAATTGCTGGTCTCTGGATGTGGCTCATCTCCCTGACAGCCCCCCAGTCTTCCAGAGCTTCATTGGGACCGGCAGCCTGGAACAGAGTCCCAGTACGACCGAGACTAAGACCAGCACTGCTTCACCAGGACTGACAGCTAAGCAATCTGACTGCCCACAGCGCAAGATCCCCCGACCAGATCCATAGCCACGTCCCTGTACTGTACATGCATTCATCACAGTCGACTGGAGCGAGAGAGAGTTCATCTCGCACTGCGCAGTGTGCAGAGACTCCTCACCTACCAGAGCGGAATGCTTCGAGGCGTACCATTCTAGTTTGCAATTGTTTTTTTGGGGAACATGACAAATGAATGGCTCTGGAAACTGCCCTAGAAAGAAGAGTCCCAACTGGGACCAGTCTCCTTGCAGCTCCTTGCACTCCAAGGAGGAACAGCAGGGCATGGAAATAAACAGTTGCATTTATCTCCTCTTTTTATAGAAACTCACAGCTTTCCAAGAACACCAAGGGACCTTTGATCGATTGCTTGCAAAGAAAAAAAAGAAAGCAATGAAAATAAAAACTTGATATCTTATCTTAAACACTACAGAAATAGCAGGTTGACCTCCAATCCATTCAACGATTCAGCACAAGGAAGCCATTAAGTTCAAGCCATTAAATTGTACCTGATGGTTTCAGATTGTTGCTAACTGTTGCTTTCTCACTCTATCTATATGCTAATCAATAAACACAGTAGGATAGTGAGTCTGCTCCACACACTCCAGCCTTCAATCCCATCTGTCTGTTAATTGCTGCCCTTTCATCCCCCCTGATCCCTGCTGACGCAGCGTCATCCCCACATGTCCGTCCACCCACAGCGGCTTTGTGTGCATCGAGATGACCCGTCTGTGAGGCAGCAGACATTGACATGGCTGTGGAAAAACAAACAGATAGGCTCCACAGCACCTGAATGAGCCACAGCATGAGGGACAATCAGCCTCAGAAGGAATGACTCGAGACAGCACAGCGCAGAAGAGTTCTGACCTGCGACAACACTGAAGCCTCTAGTCCAAGTTCTGTTACCCTATTCTCTATTCACTTTTCAACACAGAAACACAAACATACACACCTCTCTCTCTAACTCCTGGCCTCAGATGCTGTGCCATATCCCAGACTCAGCTTTATATACAGGATGGGACAAAGAACAAAGAAGGACCCTCTGGATCCTATTCCTCTCTCTCCACACCAGCACTGGACACAAGCACTCAGAAAGAACAGCCCTCTGAAGTCCATGTTAAATACCCACAGATTGTGCATCATTGGTGTAGAGCAGGCAGACTTGACAAAGCAGATGGTTTTACATTGCGAGTTCAGATAGGCACTATTCCTACACATAAATAGATAGAAAGCCCTACACAATGAACTACTCCTCTGGCGTGAGGGAGGATCTTTGTACACTTCAGAGATCCATCTTTCACAAGTGCCACAGAGCAGTGGCTGTGCTGTAAAGAAGCTCATCAGGACTCCTAATCTGTCACAATCTGCCTTTTTAATTGTTGTGAACGGGCTCTTTCATCCATTCTTATTGTTAATTGCCTGTCTAACTGCACAACATTGCTGAGGAACATTTAAGGGACTAATCAAATCACAATTACTCAGATTTCATAGAATCTGCTCAACACAAATTGTTTTTCAAGAAGACTTTATTCACAGCACTTCAATACAGAGGATACTCTCGATCCTTCCTTAGAGGAATCAGGAAAACTTTCCTCCAACCAAAACCACAAAACGACAAAAAGATTATTCCCTTAAATCACTACTTTCTCACAATTTAGTGTAGCAGCCAACGCACGCATGAAACAAAACTTTACCAATAAACTCCAAAACACAAACACTCTCACAGAACATAAAATAATTTCTGCCTTCAGGAGAAACAAGAACTTAAATGACTGCCTAGTATCCAGCAAACTTCCTCCATTAAATCCGAAACCAACACAAACACCTCAGTACTTTAAACAACTAGCCACATTTCAAAACAATACGACAAACATCACCTACAGGATTCCACAAACTTTCACACAGGATAGCAATACCTGTATCTATGCAATACAATGTACTACATGCACCGGATTGAGGTCTGTTTTAATGATATGAACAGCACCACACTGAAAGCCTGGTTAAATCGATGCTCGCCCCAGCAGTAGAAACAGAAAGAGTTAATAAGCACTCAGGAACCTTCATGAGGATGAAGACGACGAGGGTGACGAAGACGTTGGCGTGAGGGTGCTTCCATGCCCCCGAGGTGGTGAGGTGCACAAACTCCTCCGAGATGCCCTGCTTGGCCCAGGTGTGGTTATCAAAGAGGGTGACCAGAGTCTCCTTTTGAGTGAGCTAGGAGAGAGACGAGAAAAGAAAAAGAAATAACTATTGGAAACTGGAGGGATAATAAATTCACAAAGCCAAAAAAAAAGATCATGTAATTATATTGTCAACCTAAAGTAAAACTTTCACTATGTTCTACTTAAAAGTTACAGTCCCTCCCCAATCCTCTCTCACACCTTTCATTAGCCTCAGTGCCACGGCTTCTCAAAACACATGATCACTTTGTGTAAAATTCTCAGTTCATGTTAACACCTTGGTTCCTTTACATACTCCTGATCGCTGTGGAAAGCGGTCAAGTACAGTACCTGTCCTGCCATGAACTGTCCGAACCCTGGAGGAAAGGTGAGAGTGGTGATGAGGAGGGTCACCAGAGCAGGGAAGAGCAGGCGCCTAAGAGACAGGAAAACCAGCATCACTAAAAACAACAGCAACAAATAACAATGTGCAATGTGTGCCAAGAATGTGTGCCAAGAATGTGTGATGCAATCCTGCTAATGTAATGGCACGGCTCACCCAAGGGCACATGAAAAGAAAGAAAAGAACACTAGCATAGAACACAATGGCAACTGGACTTACTTCTTCATTAAGAACTTGTTGATAGTTTTCTGTTTCCTCATGAACTGAACAATCTTCCTGTTCAGATAAACGAAGAGGGCTCCTCCGAACCCACTGGCAATCCTGCAATAGAGGGGTCACAGGTCAGAGGCCTCGGGGGCTGATAATGGAGGCACAGTTGGCTGTGATTATGATCTGAATGACCTTCCTGTTCAGATAAACAAAGAGGGCTCCTCCGAACCAACTGGCAATCCTGCAATAGAGGGGTCACAGGTCAGAGGCCTCGGGGGCTGATAATGGAGGCAGAGTTGGCTGTGATTATGGCAGTCCATTGTGTATATAATTAGCCTTGAGTGGGAGACAGAGTTAAAATTGGAAGACTATAATAATGACAACAAGTTCTCAAACATACAGCATGCAAAACGCTCACCTGTACAAACCCTTTGTACTCGAGAGTTTGACACTGATGAGAAAACCATCCACCCACTGCGCTCAACCTCTCCTAGGCAGCCATGCATCTCAGCACATAATAAAGGAGGGTTTTAGGATCATGTACATGATTAGGGGCTGGGGCAATGCTGGGTGATGGATGCTGATACAACACAGGGCTTCATAATGAGAAAGGAGTGAAGCCGGCTCGCCCCTGAAACAGCATTACATCCAAGAGCCTCTTGATGAGAACAGGAGTGCATAATACCAGCCCTCAGAAACAGCTTTGGAAAAGACGGACGGAGAATGAGAGCCGATTGAAATGAGAAGTGGAGTGACAGTGTTGTGTGGGAGTGTGACAGCAGAGCAGTGCAAAGTGCGTCACATAAGAACCTGCACCCTTCGAGTCGACTCACGTTTATTCAGCTCTTTAGTTAGCTCCCAAGTTAATGACACAAAACTTGAGCATGCTTAAGAGACCTGGGGTAAAGGGTTTCATCCATTCTATAACTCCTATTTATTTTAAAGAGAAACATTCAAGTACACGTCACACAATGAGAAACAAACACCCTGAGAGGGATGAAGAGAATTTAGGTTATTTATATTACTTGGTTGTTTGGTTCTAGTTTTGTCAAAACAACACATAATAGGAGTTAAATAAAGACTGGAAAAAAAAAAAACTTGCAAACTATGACCCCTTGAGTCGTGTGGGTCTAGTTTTGTAAAAACAGAGTCAGTTGCAGACTGGAGTAATCGTTTCGATTGAGATTGTGGTTGCCAGGTAACGGGCAGGAAGATTCTGACACTAAGGATGGAATGCCTCCTCATATCATGATGAATGCAGTGACTCCTATGATGGTGCAGTGTGACCCCCTGCCAGGTCTCTGAACGACTGAGTGTGAAAGGGTAGCCTGCAGCACTCCAGTCTGTTTTTTCTATCAGCTAATGGAAAATGAGTGTAAAGCTCATTAAGAGAGGATGTAGCTAACAAACTAATTCCATAAATCATACCTGCGATGCGCTTGCATTCACTGTATTGGTCTCAAAGGTAAAGTTTGGAAAGCAGTAAATGTTACAGCAAAAAAAAATATATATATATATGGTTGGATGCTAGGTTGAAAGAAAGCTCTGTTTGCAATGGGAATACATGTTTGCTATACTGTAGTTTCAAAACTGCACATGTGAGACCTACTGCAGATAGGGAATGGGAGGAAGTGCATGACAGGTAATAGTGATAGGATTTCCACATGCAGTCCCAATGCAGTCCAGTGGGAGGTGCTGCTGTAATTTACAAGGTGGTGCAGCCTAATTCAAGGGGAATGCTAGGCTATAGATCATAATGAACAGATCAGGATGAAAAACATCTGGCAGAAGGGCAGAGGTACAATCAGCAGGATAATACCTTGGCAAAACAATTCAGTGTGACCTTGAGAAACGAATGCTGTTGTGAATGCTGCTCACGCACCTCCTCAGGTGTATCTTTCCAGTTTTGAAACAGACCCTTTAGATCCTCAAATCCACTCTGTCAAGAGCTAGCCTGTAAACATATTTTGTGACGGTTCTGAGATGCCATGCAGCAGTAAACAGCTCAAATTACAAACAGCGAGTGAGTTTAAAGAGATGTACATTTGAATTAACTAAGCAAGAAAATCAGTGAGCCAGAGATCCTGGAGAGGGAAAAAAAGAGAGTTTGCTCATAAAGAACTTCTCTGCTTCATCCCGGCAGATGCAGGGCAGTCAGTTTGAAATGCGAAACTCTCGCTGAAGCGTCTACTTTGAAAACGAAGACGGCAGCCCCTTCTCAACAGAACATGCATCTTTAATTGAGACTCGGCAGCCAGCATCTTCTGTGCTAGGACTTCTGAGCTTGCTGTCAGTGCATGCTTGCTGTTTTATATTCTGTGAGCAATACATGTAACTCTAGGGACACTCGGCAACCAGCCAGATTTGACTTTGCCTGGTTTTGGTGTAAACTTCAGCAACAGGTCAAAAAACAGATACAAAGTAAGCCTTTTATTGAGATGAAAGCTTAGTAAATCTGTCCCACTACCCCAATGACATGACTTTTTTTAATCTAAGAAGCTGTTCTGTACACTTTATAGGTCAGTGCTGGTCTGGAATACCTGTCCTTGTTATCATGAGGGGAAATAAAGCACAAGACTGGCAGTGATCCTCACAACAGGAGAAATGTGAAAATAGCAAGCATACGTTATACTGCACTGAATTAAACACCACAATGACACAGACCATGAGAGAATCTGTTTATTTTTTAACAGCCCCATACCAAATACAAACCTACAAATACATTCCACATGCTATTCTCTGCTGTGGTCTGTTCAGAATTAGATTATTCCAATTTAAAAGGAAGAGAAGAAAAAAAAAAAATCAATTGACAGTTTGCCAGCCAGAGCATCGAAAAACTTGAGCATGCCTTCCTGCCTTGTGCGGATCAAATGAAGTAATGCATCCATTTAGCACTGAAGGGGGTTCCAAGGCAATCAGGATGAATGCACAGAGGACGCTGGCAACCTTTTTCACATCACCATAATTGACAGGTCCTTTATTGCAGCTTTCACTACATTACATTTTAAAAACTGCGACACACTTTCAACAAAGCAGCAAAACAAACCATGCATTTAAAGAGATTAGGAAAGATGCTTTCTAAGGATTGAGGCAGCAAGGGACCATAGCCAGGACATAGCTATACAGGATAGATATGCAAACATCTGAGTATTTCAAAATGGACCTTTTCCAGCATTTTAAATGCATAAGATTACAGAAGCAAAACAAGACATGGAGACAGGCTCTCACTGGAAATTATCTTACTGGGGTTCAATCAGATGGGAAGCAACCCTTAATTGTCAGGACGGCACGGCACGGCGCATCGCTAAATATCCTCCCCTTGGACACTTACTCCAACCCCTTTCAGTCTGTCCAGAACCGAGAAGCAACACCATAAGTTTGCACAGCCTCCTGCACCAAGTTCTGCATGAGCCACAGCCCAGTTTAAGATGCCCATTGCATGTGAATGGATCTCATATCAGAGTCCAGTCAGATACCTACCCAATGACGGCGAAGGCAGGCAGCTCCTGGAGGTCAAAGGGAAAGTCCAGGCGGAACCGAGTCTTAAACAGCGCAGTGATGGTCTCTGCAAGGGGAAGACAATCACAAGCACACCTCAGTGCTGGGGAAAACTGACGGCAATAGAAGATTCGAAAAGCTGAGAACCACGTTCTTACCCTCCCCCTCCCCTACCAGCTGTTACTTTTTCTATTAGCATCCACGGGACACGCGGTATTGTAGGAATCCCAGTTCAAACCAGTATCCTGTGTTGCTAATAGGCCCTTTACGGTGCTTCTAGCAGCCCTGCACGCACACAGACAGTGCTCTTCATTCACAGATTAGGAAGCAGCACAGTATCTGAAAGGTCCCCAATGCAATCAGTGTAAAATTAACACCTGAGCTCCAGGCTTAATTCTAGAGCAGGAGCAGGGCTCAACAAGGACCATCTCTCTGAAGAAGGAATTACAGGGGATAGAAAAAATACAACAATGATGATTAGAAGAATTATTATAATACAGAAAAGATAAATGAAATCAAACTAACAGAGCTGGCCCTGATTACAATGGATATGAGTCAGTGCTACAGTCCCAACTCCCCCTGATTACAATGGATATGAGTCAGTGCTGCAGTCCCAACTCCTCCTGATTACAATGGATATGAGTCAGTGCTGCAGTCCCAGCTCCTCCTGATTACAATGGATATGAGTCAGTGCTGGATCTTGATACAGTCCCAATTGTACCTTTTCTAGGGTGCGACCAGCAGGTCACTGACAATCAATCATTCACCACCTGGCCACATTCCACACTTCAATCAAACAATCAAACCCTTAAACAATGCCTTTAGCCTGTGGCTGTGCATAGGCAGCCACACAATACACGTGTCTTAGTGTGCGGGGTCACTGCCCTGTCACACACCCCCCTACCCTGCCACTCTGTGTAGATCTGTATTAGCAATAAGCCGTGGAGGCTAATGTTTGATAAATGTAAGCTTTAATAAATAACTTTGATTGCCTTTACTTCCTGTTGTCAAGCAGTATTAATAGTATTTCTTCCACATCCTTACTAGATCGCTTGTATCTGTGACCCGGTCAGATAGGACAGGTAACTAGACAGCATCAGATGAAAGGCAGATCTACTGTATGAGGTCAGTGTTACTCAGCGATGCCAGCTAACTATATAGACAGACAGGCAAATGGACACAGACACACACTTATTGTGGCTCATTGTTCCCTATGTCCAGAGCTCCAGTTGACATAATAAAGACAGAGATGGATGGTGAGATGATGTATTGGGAAGCGGCAGACAGGCAGCCTCGCTTGGCTCACACGTGGGTCGGTGCAGATGGAAGCAGCATGGCTGAGACAGCCCTTACCCTCGTCTTTGTTCCAGACAGCCAGCACTCGGAAGATGAAGGCACTAAAGGTGGCTGCGAAGAAGCCTCGCCAGTAGTTTCTGACAGCGAAGAACGTGGAGGTTACTTCAATGCTGAAGAGGACGCCTGTGGGGGAGACAGGAACAGGGATCACACAGGAGCCCCGTGCCGTTTAACATTCAGAGAGAACGGGAATGCATTTCTCAATGGGGAGGCGGAGCAGGGAGGGACTCACCCCGATGGGTGCAGCGAAGCAGCAGCCGACCCCACAGCGCAGGCCGCTGCCAGCATCTCGATGTTTGAGACTTCGTTCTGAAAAACACGACTGAGCTCGTCAGCAAACACAGCCTGCCTGCCTAGCAATACAACGATAATCATGCAAAAGGACTATAGTTTCATACTGGGCTAGGCTAGTACTGTTTATACAATAGTATCTGCCTGTCATTATATATATATATATATACTATATATATATATATATATATATATATATATATATATATATATATATATATATATATATATATATATATTTTTTTTCATTCAATACATAAATCATTGTTTAGTTGAATGGTATGCACAAACTATATTTGATTTACAAAGTGACTAGACAGACAGACAGGCAGACAGACATCTTTATTTAGACAGGGGGTGGAAATCGTGCAGCTCATGTTTTTTTCTTTGTTTTTCTACATAATGATATGCATGCAATGGGCATGCAAGCGACCTAAGCTCTTTCCAGATCTCACAGATGGGATGTGTGTATCTAGACAGGCGGCTCTCCCTCTAGAGCTGGACAGTGAGAGCAGCCTGACTGCAGCTCAGTGAGGTGTTAATTCCAGTGCCTCTGCTGAGTCACTGGTGCGATATCTGCAGGTCACCTGGTCACTTTCACTGCAGAACAGGTCTCACAGTGCGATACAACAGAGAGATGGGCTGGGGGCTTCAACAGAGAGATGGGCTGGGGGCTTCAACAGAGATGGGCTGGGGGCTTCAACAGAGAGATGGGCTGGGGGCTTCAACAGAGAGATGGGCTGGGGGCTTCAACAGAGAGCAGGGCTGGGGGCTTCAACAGAGAGCTGGGCCGGGGGCTTCAACAGAGAGATGGGCTGGGGGCTTCAACAGAGAGATGGGCTGGGGGCTTCAACAGAGAGATGGGCGGGGGGCTTCAACAGAGAGCAGGGCTGGGGGCTTCAACAGAGAGTAGGGCTGGGGGCTTCAACAGAGAGCAGGGCTGGAGGCTTCAACAGAGAGATGGGCCGGGGGCTTCAACAGAGAGATGGGCCGGGGGCTTCAACAGAGAGCTGGGCCGGGGGCTTCAACAGAGAGCAGGGCGGGGATTCAACAGAGAGCAGGGCCGGGGCTTCAACAGAGAGCAGGGCCGGGGGCTTCAACAGAGAGCAGGGCTGGGGGCTTCAACAGAGAGCAGGGCCGGGGGCTTCAACAGAGAGCAGGGCTGGGGGCTTCAACAGAGAACAGGGCCGGGGGCTTCAACAGACAGCAGGGCCGGGGGCTTCAACAGAGAGCAGGGCTGGGGGCTTCAACAGAGAGCAGGGCCGGGGGCTTCAACAGAGAGCTGGGCGGGGGCTTCAACAGAGAGCAGGGCCGGGGCTTCAACAGAGAGCAGGGCCGGGGCTTCAACAGAGAGCAGGGCTGGGGGCTTCAACAGAGAGCAGGGCCGGGGGCTTCAACAGACAGCAGGGCCGGGGGCTTCAACAGAGAGCAGGGCTGGGGGCTTCAACAGAGACCAGGGCTGGGGGCTTCAACAGAGACCAGGGCTGGGGGCTTCAACAGAGAGCAGGGCTGCAGGCTTTACTAGAGAGCAGGGCTGGGGGCTTCAACAGAGAGCAGGGCTGGGGGCTTCAACAGAGAGCAGGGCTCGGGACTTCAACAGAGAGCAGGGCTCGGGGCTTCAACAGAGAGCAGGGCTCGGGGCTTCAATAGAGAGCAGGGCCGGAGGCTTCAACAGAGAGCAGGGCTGGGGGCTTCAATAGAGAGCACAGTAGTGCCTCTAAATAATCACTAAAGGAGAATAAGAACACCAATAATCTTTGGCGCTGGATTGACTGGAGTAAGTGTGTGCTGTATCTACCTTGTTCCCTTCAAAGCTCTCCTTCCGTGACAGCAAGTGATCCAGAAAGAAAAACCTTTTTAACCCTTTAAGTCCTGAATGTGTTTAACACTTTTATCAACTTTACAGAAAGACCAGCCTTGGACAACTAATGAAACAGCTTCAGTGTATTTTACTAAAAATAAATAAATCAGTAAAATAAATATAAATTTAGATCTACATATTACTGGTCTGCAGTTGTAAGTGGAGTTACATTCCCTAGCTCTGTATACAAGTCTGCAGTGTTCAACATTAAAGCATCCTGGATATACTATAGAGCTATTTACACTATGGGGAGTGATTCTGTCATAAAGGATGCTGGAGTGAGTGAGAGAGATAGTCCCATCTTATTGAAGAGAGCGCTCCCCATACTGGCACCGCAATCCCACACCCCTGGGGGCCTCTCGCACCCCAATTAATACTGCACACCGCACACCACAGCACATACTGCAAGGTCGGCTCTGACCCAAATAGTTTTTCTTCTTCAAGGTGGAGGGGATGCAAGCATGCCTCTGGGCTCCATTGACGTGGTCTTCAATGGTCATACAAGCATTGACAAAGTTAACATTGCAAATTACATATAAGAAAGAACAGCATTGAAAGGCCTCTATTCTGCACTTGGAGGCGTGGGACTGCAATATAGTGTGCAGGTGTTTCTGCTGCCACTCCTCCCGCTGTTTGCAGCAGTAGAGGGGCTGGCTTCTTAGTTCTCTTACCTCATAAATTCCACCAAACAGTGACATGAACTTGCTGAGCAGTGCCGCACACAGGCTGGCTATGTGCACGAATGGACCCTGTGTGAGAAAGAGTACAAATGGGAACGTTATGGAAATTAACACCCTAACCCCAACCCTAACTCAATAAATATTTGATATTTGAGTTCAGCTTTTGTGAAACAAGCTTTTCTGCATCACAAAGGGGACCATAATAATTGTTTTTGGAATATACTTCTTGAATTAGCCATTCAATTTTCAACAGGGACTCAATCCCTCGCAAAAGAGACCGTCTCCACACTGCCCTCTGCTGGTAGAATACCAGTCACCTTCTTCTGCCTTTCCTGCGCGTGTCGCCTCACAAGGGATACACAATGCCACGGGTGCTTTGTTTTGTCAAAGTCGTTTATGTAGTTTAGACACTGCGTTGCTGTTCTCTAGTGATACTCAACACTGGCCGTAGTTTCACAGAGTTGACTAACAGAGACCAGGTTGCAGTTTATGGATAGATACAGTCTTTTGCATGCATGCACCAAAGTGGTTTAACAGGTTTTAGCACCTGGATACACCTAGCGAGATGTTTCACCCTTGGTTTAACTTCATAACAAATAAGATGCACACATTACTGCATGCACATGACACACAGGGATTTCAATACAAAAGAGTATTTCCATCACAGGGGACATCAGTATTGTACCACTCAGAGCTTATCCGGTTTTATTTAGTTTATGTTTCTATTCGAGTAAACCTTCCTTTTTTGCCTTCAATAAGAGCAGACAGAACTCCCGATATGAATTTAATAGCCTGGTGTAAAGCCCTCCCCTGGTAAACAGCAATCTATTCTCACAACAGTAGCACATTTACAAGGCCAGGCTCAGGAACGGAAGTGTGTTCCGCTTGGCTGTGTTCTTTTGGATAGAGCCAGGGACGGGGTTGCCTGGATACAGACTCTGCAAGGCTGCGATTGGTCGAAAGTTTAGCAGTGGTAAAAGCACTGTCTGCTAGAGATCTGAGTGGTGGACACGCTGGCTATTGGGTGCATCGCAACACTGCACACCCACATGGTTCCCCCAGCAGGGGTTCCCCGAGCTGCGGTCTCCGGTCTCACCTCTTTCCCAAGGGGCATACCACTCCCCAGGGCGCAGGTCAGGCCGATCACCTTGGCCACGAAGGTTTTGAAAGTGAGGTATTCTTTGAGGACCACCCCGCGCAGGATTGTCTTCATCTCAGGAATCCCAGAGCCTGCCGGGAGAGCACACTTCAGTACACTTCAGATCTGAAATACCGGATCTGAACATACCACCAGCAGTAACAGATACTAAACCTCCTGTAGAAAATAACCAGCCGCATCCCGGATCCACTTACTGTAGATACACCACCAGCAGTGTCTCAGTATCTGAACTCAACCATACTGGTGGCTTCCGATTGCTGTTACCTAATGCAAATTTGTATGCTCTATTCTGTACACTAATACTAATACTTGTATAATGTTAAAAACCATTTTGCACAAATCAACTCTCAAGACCCACGTGTTCTCTCTTGTTTTCCATGCTCTTTAAGCCTGAGATCTGCTATTAGCTGCTGTGTTGTTGCTACTATTTCATGTATTATGCAACCATAACATGTGTTATGCATTTTTCACTGTATTGTATTATGCATTGTTTTTTACTGTACCTCATGTATCATGTATTTCTCTGTATTTAAAGTATTGTGGATTTTCTTGTTGTTACTGCATCTTGTAAAGAGCTTTGTGATGGTGGTCCACTATGAAAGGCGCTATATAAAATAAAGATTGATTGATAATACAAAACAAGTCGCTATGTATTTGGATCACTATGATTCTTGGTATCCAGCTGTGATCTTCAGAGGAGATTTAGCTATTATGTATTGTACGATTATGCTAAGCACTCTACTGTGTGCTGACAGACATGCAGAAAGATAAACTCTGATCCAAGGCTAAGATAACCTCTCTCTCCCGTCTCCCGGACCCTGAATCACTTTGCCAATCCTTGTACATTTATCAGCATTGCCGAGGCGTACAACCAGTCTGTAAATGACAGCGATAGTAGCCGTCACCAGCCCAGCATATTGACAAAGCCATATTCCCAGGAGGGCCTTGTCTATTCCAATCCATTGCACAATTTTATGACAGTTTTAGTTCTCTGGAAAAAATACAATAAAATTGGAGGAAAGGCAGGCCTGCAGTGAAGCAAGAACAGACAGACTGTACACGACCAGGTCTATAAAACAAAAAAACAATCTATTCTCAACAACAGGACCCGTCTTAAGAGAGCAGTAAAATCTGTGCAATGTCGAGGGCGCTGCTGAATGTCTCCAAGATATACTCCAGCGTCTGACGGGCTCTGTCCCATATGACACATTGCAAATACAGTTTTATAAAAGAATTCTGGCAGCTCATTCTACAAAGTCTGTGCAGCCGAATGCACTTTGGAGAGACTTTATTGGAGAGATTTTAATTCAATAACACAACATCAACAATGCACTGGTTTGATCCAAATAAATATTGACCTCTGTCCCCCTGCAACTAAGAACGTGTCCCCAAGGCCTGGTCTGCATCACCATGCCAGTGGTGCTACAAGCCACAGAGCTCTATAGGGACATGGCATTGCTACAGAGCTCTATAGGGACATGGCATTGCTGCAGAGCTCTGTAGGGACATGGCATTGCTACAGAGCTCTATAGGGACATGGCATTGCTGCAGAGCTCTGTAGGGACATGGCATTGCTGCAGAGCTCTATAGGGACATGGCATTGCTGCAGAGCTCTATAGGGACATGGCATTGCTGCAGAGCTCTATTGGGACATGGCATTGCCACAGAGCTCTATAAGGACATGGCATTGCCACAGAGCTCTATAGGGACATGGCATTGCTGCAGAGCTCTATAGGGACATGGCATTGCCACAGAGCTCTACAGGGACATGGCATTGCCACAGAGCTCTACAGGGACATGACATTGCTGCACAGCTCTACAGGGACATGACATTGCTGCAGAGCTCTACAGGGACATGACATTGCTGCACAGCTCTACAGGGACATGACATTGCTGCACAGCTCTACAGGGACATCACATTGCTGCACAGCTCTACAGGGACATGACATTGCTGCACAGCTCTATAAGGACATGGCATTGCCACAGAGCTCTGTAAGGACATGGCATTGCTGCAGAGCTCTGTAAGGACATGGCATTGCTGCACAGCTCTACAGGGACATGGCATTGCCACAGAGCTCTACAGGGACATGACATTGCTGCACAGCTCTACAGGGACATGGCATTGCTGCAGAGCTCTATAAGGACATGGCATTGCCACAGAGCTCTACAGGGACATGACATTGCTGCACAGCTCTACAGGGACATGGCATTGCTGCAGAGGGGGAGCTGTGCGTTGTGTTTAATTGACTCTGATGCCGAGAAGCAGCAGCAGCGTGCGTATTTACCGACTGCCTGGGGTGCGAGAATCTGCGTGAATCCCGCGGAGAAGGTGATGAGGACCACGGGAAAGGTGACCCAGGCCAGGTACTGCAGGAAGACGTTGCTGTCCAGCCCACTGTACATCCATTTCTGTGCTGTAAGAGAAGAGAGGAACAACACAGTGTACTTACTGCAGATGCCATGACTGAGGGGTCAAAGTGAAACTTTACTGCAGATGCCATGACTGAGGGGTCAAAGTGAAACTTTACTGCAGATGCCATGACTGAGGGGTCAAAGTGAAGCCTTACTGTTGAGAGTCTGAGAACGCTTATCTAGTTGTGCACTAAATGGAAGTTTGAAGTTTTTTGTTTTACATTTTTGTTATGTACAGTACAGTGAAGACATACTTAGTGCTGTGTATAGATGTGGTTTAACACCCCCCACCCCCCCGACAACCTTACAGCAAACAGCACCTCCACTACACATGGGCTCAGAAACACATTCCTGTACAGGGCTGTAAGGACCAAGTGGAACTGGTCACAAACACACAGCTTTTACACAATCAATCCTGCTTCAGATGCATCTGCTATGCAAAGACCATTCACAAGAGACCCATGTCCCCTCTCCCACATACAGTGTGTGTCATTTATTGTATAACAACCGGTTTACATTCAAAGCACTTTATCTGATTCCTCAGGCAATTGCTATTCATGGTTTTGACAGCACTTCCCGACACACACACACACACATAAAAACACTGTAGAGATGCAGCCTGTGCACCTCTCGTATGTACAAGTGCAGCCAGTGGCACCTCTCGTATGTACGAGTGCACCTCTCAGATGTATGAAAGTGCACCTCTCGTATGTACGAAAGTGCACCTCTCGGTTGTACGAGTGCACCTCTCGATGTACGAGTGCACCTCTCGTGATGTACGAGTGCACCTCTCGATGTACGAGTGCACCTCTCGTATGTACGAGTGCACCTCTCGTATGTACGAGTGCACCTCTCGTATGTACACACAGGAGAACACTCGGACAAACATCAAACACCAAGCGAGATTTAAAAGGCATATCTGAGGAGCTGCTCCTGATTCTCTTTCCCTCCCACTCTGTGGATTTCCCTCTCCGTCACACTGCTCCTCTCTCAGAAAGAAAGGCATCCCCGTCCTTGGCTGCTGACCAAAGCCAGCATTAGTATGCAGCTCCCTTTCTGATAGGATGTTCATGAAGTTACAGCGTTCTAGAGGCATGTTGCACTTCTGCACAGGCTGTGTGGGTGTGTGGGTATCAGAGCACTGGGCATCGACACTGAACCTCAGGAGACAGAGGTAGAAAAAGTGTAATAACGAAGGTGGTTTAAAATGTAAAATAATCATCTGCTGTGTGCCGGTGGAACAGAGAGAGAGGATCTAGGGCTCCCTGGACTTCCTCTCTCTCTTCCATGTTGAGTGGCTTATCTGTAACCCGAATCAACCCTTTGAAAAGCCTGACGGCCACATCAAAAAAGAGAACAGGAGGAGACGGTAAACGCCACCAAAGCTAATGAAGCAGAGGAGAATGTTTTTTAAAAGGACGAGCGGGCGTCCCTTTATAATTAAGAGTGCCCACGCTGTTCAGCTGAGGACAAGGCTACTATGAATGTCCTCTAAGACTGGCTTGGGGGACTCTGAGCCTCGCTAGAATTAATTAAACACGCATTTAATTCCTCCTCTGTATAGCTCCAAGTGAAAACTCTCCTCGCTAATGTAGGAGCCACCCACAAGCTATGCATATTCAGCCAGGCTTATTGACTAAGTGAACCAATCCAAATGCATTCTCTCTCAATTTGCCACAGAGAACATCAGTGTGGCTGGAAAATTCAGAGGCTTGAGATTATTTATTTAACATTCCTTCCATCTACACAGTATAAATAGTCAATTGTCATTACGGCAATATCGAACTTTATGTGAACTAAGGGTCTATTTTCTACCAAACTCAGAAGTCAGAGTCATTAGTAGATAAACTTAACTGACTATCACAGTACAGAGTGTTGCAACCAGTGACCCTAATCGTGAGACTGTGACCCAGCAAATGAAAGAACTCAGTACTGGGTAATGGATCTGAGAGCCAGCACATACAATAAAACACCAGTACAGGGAACTCGCAGAACCGGAAAACATGGACAGCCATTCCATACACACGCAGGTTAAATAAACCTAACAGGGTTCAATTGCTGCTACTTGAAATGTCACTGCGGTTTTCTACAGAAGAGTTGGCCTGACACTAATCCAGGGGTAGTATAAAAGAAAAGTAATTTCTGCTGTTCAACATTTCTTATAGCACAGGACTATGTGATGCGAAACATAACTCCGATAGCATTAATAAAAAGCAGCTTTATGAAGTACGAGCAGGTCAGTTTGTAAGGAAATAGACTACATGCTGTATAAAACCTGCAGACATGCTTATTATCACGTCTCCAACTTGCCAGAAACTATACATTTTCTCACCCTGTGCCAGCAGAAATTGAGGTGTAGGAGTTTGGAATGGCTGGGTTCTGAGTGTAGATGAAATGAAACAATGCTCGAAGAAACCACTTGTTGCCCCTTCTCGGGAACCAGCAGGTGCTTCATGATCCTCATCACATGAATTCAACACAGACACTTTGCTCAAGCAGGGTATTATTACCAGTGGACATTTGTTTGTTTGATTTTGTGAGCAAAGCATTTTATTTTGAGCTTTAAGCAAGGTGGTGCTACTCTTTCAAAGAAATCTGGCTCATATAAATACAACAACTTCCATCTTAACACCAGCAGAGCCCACTGAGAATAACGTCTCTGCCATCAAACTCTCGAACATTCACACTGTACTGTGCATACACTCTGAGGAGGGTCACAGTGAGTTACACAGTTTAGAAAGCAACGTGTTCCTCCTTGCAGGACGTTCTGTATGCTGCACAGGGTGCTCCTCTTGCAGGACGTTCTGTATACTGCACAGCGTGCTCCTCTTGCAGGACGTTCTGTATTCTGCACAGGGTGCTCCTCCTTGCAGGACATTCTGTATGCTGCACAGGGTGCTCCTCCTTGCAGGACGTTCTGTATGCTGCACAGGGTGCTCCTCCTTGCAGGGCATTCTGTATGCTGCACAGCGTGCTCCTCCTTGCAGGACGTTCTGTATGCTGCACAGCGTGCTCCTCCTTGCAGGACGTTCTGTATGCTGCACAGCGTGCTCCTCCTTGCAGGACGTTCTGTATGCTGCACAGCGTGCTCCTCCTTGCAGGACGTTCTGTATGCTGCACAGCGTGCTCCTCCTTGCAGGGCGTTCTGTATGCTGCACAGCGTGCTCCTCCATGCAGGACTTATCAAGCTCTGAAGTTTCTTGATAAGGGCATGTTTCCAACGCATCCACGACCAGCACATCACTAATGCACACGAAGGGCTCCACAGGGAATTCACCCGCATTACAAAGGGAATCAAAACAGTCTACAAAAGGACGATGTTATCAGAAGATGCTCACTGTTTAATAGGAGATGTGCAAAAACACGCATGTCATTAATTCCATTTGCAACATTTATTCACATTCACTCCTAAGGGGTTCTTTGATAACCACGCTGGGTAATTGTAAATGTGGTTTGCATTGAATGGCCTTTCAAATGAACAAACTGTATAGAAACTCTTGCTCTAACCCAATGCAATCAGCAGCCCCTCCCCGGCTCACCTTGCAAACAGACAGCGATGGCGTAGTCCATGGCCCAGCTCACCAGCGCCATTAGAAGCCCGAGCAGGATCAGGAAGATCCAGTCCTCCCCCACCCTGGAGATCAGGAACTTCTGGCATCTCACCGTGCAGACTGCAGAGACAAGACGAGAGTTAGCACTATGAACAGAGCTGGCAACAACACTGAGACATTGTACAGCACAGCCACATAGAGACACATAACCCCTGCTACTGAACTGTGCACCAGCCAAGCAAAGCAAGATACACCATTCCCCTGGGGTACAGTCTGAAAGAGGAATAGTACTACTGGATCTATAGAGTTCAGACTGGCATACCATACTGCATCTATGCATGCCTATACAGTCTGTCCAATATTCCCAAGTATACATCGCATGCATTTCAACCAGAGTTGAGTTATTCATCAGAGAAGCTCATTGACCATGTAGTGTTAGGCATGCAGAATGAATGATGGACTAAAGAGTGAAACGTGCCAACAGCAGCAGGTTTATTGATTGAATTGTGCTCAGGAGGAGAGAGAACACAGCTGGACAGCGGGGGAAGTCTCATGTTGAGGCCTGATTGGAGCTGCTTGGTTTCAAAACGATGTAACCCCAGTTTTGTAAGCAGTGCTCCAGCACACAAAGAGTTAATTTTCACAAGCAGCGGTCAGGTGACCCGCACTTAAAAAAAGGTAAACTTGTTTACTCTCATCCAGCTGGAATATTCCAGATGAATAAAACAAAAAGCAGCATTGCAAGCTGTTAGCACAGCCTGCTCAATGAAACGTTATTATTACTTCATTATTGTACCCGAGATTTAAACACTGAAAATAATGAGGCAATTCGACAAGCAATTCCTAATAACTGAAAGAAGAGACAATTGCATAGTGATTTTAAATGTGAGGTATCAAATGGCTTTGCTCTAGTAATTTTAGCATTTTACAGATGGTTTAGTACTGTGGCTAGAAGTAACTTTACATAAGAAAGTCACTGCAGTATTGAGGAGATTAAGAATACTAATGTATTCTCAGTGGAGAATCATTCAGCAGTGAGGGTGCTGCGATGTGGTGTATGAAAGGTAATTAAAGGCAATTACTTTGGTAGCAATGAACCAGTAAAATATTGACCCGAATATATCAAAACAATTCTGATTGTGTTTAAAATGCACAGAACCTTGATGGCATGTTCTCTAAAGCTTTCAGAGATTAACAGTGCAGTACTGCACCTGGACACGCGCTCTGCATCAAGTCTGTGTGTTGCATCATATTGCACAGCCGAGAGGAAACTAAACCCTCAGATCCATCCAACAGAAGAGTCTTCTTTTACACCATGCTTGCACTTTAATAATTAATAACTCTTATCCTGCTCTAAAACAAAGGAGCACTCAGCTCAGGCATTGCAGTACATGTGAGCTGCACGACCACAGATCAGTTCAGCTAAAAACTCATTATAATAATAATGAAAAAGGTCGTCCCCTCCCCCCCTTTTTTATTTCACCAAAACAAAGATGCAAATGAACATTTAAGGCATGAATCTGGCAGGGACGGTTTTCTTCGTCAGGGGCTCCGTGATCATTGTATTTCGCAGTGGGGGAAAGGCTTTGAAACGTCATTAATCTCGTTGACAAGCACGTGGAGGGGCTCAGAAGCGGGCCTGACAGGCAATCCCTCTATCGGCTCACTCTGGTTCTACCTGTGGTCATGAATAATGAATGCGCTGGTGGAGTTGCAGATCTCGGTATGCATGCTTTATAAAGCTAAGCACCACATGCATGTTTTACAAAGCTAAGCGACACATGCATACTTTACAAAGCTAAGCAACACATGCATGTTTTACAAAGCTAAGCAACACATGCATGTTTTACAAAGCTAAGCAACACATGCATACTTTACAAAGCTAATCAACACATGCATACTTTACAAAGCTAAGCACCACATTCTGAGAATGCCTTTGGCAGGGTAATGTTGAAAATCAGCTTAATAACTCGCTAGGCCACAGCTGGATTTTTTTGAGGATTCTACAGCATTTCAGGGGTAATCCCAGGATTACCATGGCTAGGTGCTGTAAAATGCTCTTAAACAAGCCCCTCCCCCTGCTCTAGCCCTCACGGAGAGCCACACTCATCTGGATCCAGTACTTGTCAGTTTCTGTATGTGATGCGGGTTTGTTTTCTCTAACTCTTGTCAACACGACGCCCCTGAGAATCAAACTCAGAAGGTTAACGAGGGTAAATATTTGTTACAAAGTAGTGAATGAATAACAAGTAGCAAACTGCGCAGGAGGGTGAAGAAAACAGAGAGGAGACACAAATCGCTTCTCCCGGAGAATTCAAAGCCATCGGGGGGGAAATGGCTTCAGTAATGACATCCTGTCAGGCTGCAGGGTTCTGACAGTTAGGACAGGGATTAATCACACACTCTTTCTAGTGTCAGCATCTGTGCTGCCATCAGTCCACTGGAACACCACGCCAGTGTCTGGTCAACAGAGTGTTTATTTATTAAGCAAACGCATGACTCCACCGCGTCTCAGGTCAGGACTCGGACTTTGTATTTATGTGTTTGTTTTTAAGATATGAGGTTTTAGATAACACCATTGACAGGCAAATGCGGCCATGGGTTAATGTGGACTGCATACATCACTGCAGATCTTAACATAGTGCGACAGGCCCTCCTGGATCCAGTATAACCTGCTGAATCATGGGACTGTGCAGGTGTATCCTTACTGTCTAGATTCTGATCCAGTATAACCTGCTGAATCACGGGACTGTGCAGGTGTATCCTCGCTGTCTAGATTCTGATCCAGTATAACCTGCTGAATCACGGGACTGTGCAGGTGTATCCTCGCTGTCTAGATTCTGATCCAGTATAACCTGCTGAATCATGGGACTGTGCAGGTGTATCCTCACTGTCTAGATTCTGATCCAGTATAACCTGCTGAATCACGGGACTGTGCAGGTGTATCCTAGCTGTCTAGATTCTGATCCAGTATAACCTGCTGAATCACGGGACTGTGCAGGTGTATCCTCACTGTCTAGATTCTGATCCAGTATAACCTGCTGAATCACGGGACTGTGCAGGTGTATCCTCGCTGTCTAGATTCTGATCCAGTATAACCTGCTGAATCACGGGACTGTACAGGTGTATCCTCGCTGTCTAGATTCTGCGAGTCCCCTGTGTTCGGACAGTCAAGCGCTTGCTGCTACCTGCTGCCAGTGCAACAGGGCAGCCACAAGACAACACGGCCTGCTCAGCATGAGAAACATCAAGCAAAAATGAAACTTGTGCGCCTGTGGAGAGGCTCTGCAGTGACACTGCCCACAGCTCCCGTGCACAACAACAGCGAGTCCCAGCCAAGCACAGGGCACCAAGGGGAGGACTGGGGCTCTGTCCAGGGGGACCAACAGAAACACTGTCCACTAAACAGTATCCTTTACAGGCGAGAAGTAGCTGCTAATTCATCAGCTAAGACACGCTGAACAATTGAATGAGATTTGGAGGAGACCAATGAAGATGTCAGAATGGGACTCCAAACATCCTCTGATATATATTTATGTGTGTGGTGTTGTTTTTAAGTAAAGAAAGCTTCCTCCACCAATCAAGTTGTCAGAGGGTGACTAAGCGATGGGTTTTTAATCACTGCTCTCCTTCACACATTAATATTTACGCTCGTTTATTTTCCTGCCTTACCAGACAAATGAGATGTTCTTTTCCCAGTCTCTAAAAGAGACACTTATTAAAAATGAATTGATGATGCTTAAAAAAAATAATGTAGAGAACTGCTGTGGGTGCTGGTGTGCAGTGAAGATGTATTTACTATTGAATGACAGTGTCAATAGAACACATGCATGTACTGTACGTGATAAGAGACTTTAATGGAATGCACAAGAATGCAGTTACACGTTACTGGGGTATGCTGTGGTAAAGCACAGTAAACGCATGATGCAAAACTGAAAAAAATAAAGGTAAACTTCAACACGATTAAGCAAATGATTTAATGGTAAGCTCTGACTGTGCTATATCTGCTTAAGCTATTGATCACTATGAAGTGTGTACTGTGTGCTAACCCTTCAAGAAACTGGACTGAAAACATATACATGAATCCAATCAATATGGAATCAATATGGAAATTCAAAATGTAGCTGTTTTCTGTTTCTACACTATGTCCCGGTCATGGAGCTATTAATAATAATAATAATAATAATAATAATAATAATAATAATAATCCGTTCTAAGCAGCTGATTATCGATTATTAAAAGGTACCGTGGCTCAGAATGTTACTGAGTTTATCTGAGGTTGCCATGGAAACAGAAGAGCCTTCTCTGCAGCGTAATTACTGGGGACCTGGAGGCGTCAGATCCGAGGGCTGGAGTAAAGGAAGGTCACAGAGTGCGGCTCTGCAGACACACCTGAAGAGACACGACTGCTCTTTACAGTGCCTTGATTACTCCGAACAGGGTTCAGACCGACGACAGCGTACGTGGGCGGTGATTGATTGACAGATAGATAGATAGATAGATAGATAAATAGATAGATAGATAGATAGATAGATAGATAGATAGATAGATTGATTTAGTTTTTGCACCGTTTACATCCTTCCACTTGACAAACTCAGTTACACAGCTGACAGAACCCTGTTATCATCCCCCTGGGTGTTGAATGATGCATTTCTGTGCCACAGGTTTTCTTTTTTTCTGTCTGGTCATAAACTAGACCTGAAGAATCTAGCATGGTTTAGTTGCGGGATAATCTTGACCTTCTCTGTGTCACACTGGGGTGCTGAGACCCCTGGGGCTCCAATCCCCTAAACCAGCTGCAACTCCCAAGGCCATGGCCAGGCCTGACACAAGACATTTTCCAACAGGTGAGAATACAGTGCACCAGTGTCAGACCTGTAACACTTAGCAACACGCTCTGTGATAGTCTGATGATCTACCAGCCACTCTACAGTTTGAGTGATTATCGCTGTCAGTGTCTGATGTCTTCATTTGTCTGTTCTCCTGGTTTGTGCAGTGCAGTGCACTGATGATGTATGGTGGTGTGTCAACCTCTTCACAGACCTCAGAGAGACAGGGTGGGGAGAGAACAGCAGCTACTTACCCCTCCTTTTTTAAAAATTGAATTAAAATTTTAATTTAGCACCTGAAAATCTTAAGAAAAAACTATTAGCTTTCTCTTGCAGTTTCGATTGTCATCCCTGGCATTTACACTTCAACAAGCATCAAAATAGAGATGTTAAGTGTTTATGTCCCTTTAACTGTACAGTCGCTCTCATTTCAGGGAGTTGTTTAGCGAATTCCACACTTTCCACTGTTACTGAATTCTAACTGTAAGTTAACTCCGAGTGGTTCTGCGTTAGCTCAGTTTGAATTATAAAGACAAGCTTACTGGTTTTCTCTGCCTTTGACCACCCACACCAGCAGCTACAGATTCAGGGTACAGTCAGTATGGAGACCTCATTGATATAATCAATCTATTATGTTACAGGGAGTTCAATGTTAAACAGTGGGGTACAGTCAGTATGAAGCCCTCATTGATACAATCTATCTATTCTTTGCAAGATGTTTGTAAAGACAATGTCCCGGTTTCCCTGCGTTGTTCCAGACATTTTGCACCGAGGGTTGATGAACATCAATGTTTTTAATGGGTTGAACGGGAATCCTCTCTGGAGCATTGCATGCCTTAAAGAGATGGCTGAAGCAGTCGTCTGTATAACTTGGATACATCTGTCACTGTTTAAATCAGCTGACTAATGCACATTCCAGTGCTTATCAAAAAAAAAAAAGAAGATGTTCTCTCTAATCAGTATCTTCTCAAAGCCACAGCATGCATCACCACACAGCAGTCAAGCGGATGCATCAGAAGCGAGTGTAGCTTGGAGTAGCACGGCTGGTGCTTCGTACACAAAGGCAGCAAGAATCTGTCTGCATCCTGCACATCTGAAGCTTCAACAAAAGAGCCATCTTTATCTCTCTCCAGCAGCATTAGCTCACATATGAAGATTTTGGTTTTTTTTGGTTCTTTTTGTTATTCCAGTGATAGACAGGACGGGCTGCTAACCAGGAGCCACGTTGCTCATCCGCACAGCAGAGAGGGTGTGTCTTGCCTCCAGCTACCCACATGACTTGTGACAGTAAATGGAACACGATTTGTTTTTAGTTTGTACACAAAGGGATGCTGTCTCCTTTAATAAGCGGCTGTGTCATTGTATGCATGTCAATATACCCACTGACACAGATTACAAACTACAGGACAACCTCAGGCTCAAATCCTGCAGCCTTCTTGTGCATTGTGTCCCTAAGCAAGCCCAGGTCAAGCAGACTGGATACAGCGGATTCTACTATTTGAAGCACTTCCTTTCTGGAAAGGTGGGGCAGTTCAATCAGTTGAAGATCATTTTGGTATTATTACTTGCCAATGGTTTCTCCTCTTCTATGGTAATTACTTGTTAGGGTTAGGAAATTCCCTTATGAACAACATCTTGTTAGCTGATACAAGTAATCATGGTAGAGTCAATTCCCTGCTAATTACTCTTGCTAATTTATTACACCAGTAATTACCATAGAAAAGGTGGAATCACTGGTGTCTGTTTAGTTATTACATGGTTATAGGTGCCTTATTACCTACCTTTGAACTGATAGCGTTGTATGCAAATTACTGGCAAAGTACTTAAACTGTAGCAGAGATTTCCCATTAAAAATTATCTAGACAGATCGGAACCAATGACAAACTACAGGACAACCTTGGGACAGGATGTGCAAACAACAAATTCAACATTGTGCCTAACTGGAATGGGAACAGCACCCACATGCCAGGCCAGCAGTGATGCTCCATCTGAACACCTTCCTGTAAGCCTGTTTATACATATGGGACGCTGCATCAGCCTGTCGCCTTCATCCTTCTGCCTTTCCATCCAAACACACGGGACTGGGGCCACCATATGCTACTGAATGTGCACCATGTGCTCCATGGCTAGAAGCCTTTGGCTACAGGGACCATGACGACAGAGCAAACATATTATCGCTTCATTACTCGCTTCATATATTATATACACACACACACACACACACACACACACAGAGCAAACAGACAGACTCGCTTCATGCTGATTAAGTAGAGGTTATACTGCAGCAGCTGCTCTACGACAGGGGAAGGGGTTGTCTCCTCAAATTCCATACTCTCTCGAATTCAATTCTCGCTACTGTAGTTCTACCATCTATAGGGGAGGGGCCGCAACAACAGGTGGGAAGCTACTTCCTGTGTCAGCGTGAGAAGGGAATTATTACAGGTACCTTGACATGTGGAAACCTGAAAAATAAAAACAGCAAGCAGAATCAATGAATGCCTGAAAAAGAAACAATAATCTAAGGGCACTGTTTGAGAGGCACTGTAATCACAGCCAAGACAAGACACAGCACTGCTTTCTTCCCAAGATCTTACACAGACAGTCCACCTGATTAGCTTGTAAAGGGACCCAGAGCATCTGCTATATACGTTGGTTACTGTGGAAACCAAAATTACCCAAACACCCTCTTCATCCACTGCAAAGCCCTCCTCCTTTCTAATGGTTGAGCTGCCTCTTCATCACAAATCCACTGCAAAGCCCTCCTCCTTTCTAATGGTAGAGCTGCCTCTTCATCACAAATCCATTGCAAAGCCCTCCTCCTTTCTAATGGTAGAGCTGCCTCTTCATCACAAATCCATTGCAAAGCCCTCCTCCTTTCTAATGGTAGAGCTGCCTCTTCATCACAAATCCACTGCAAAGCCCTCCTCCTTTCTAATGGTAGAGCTGCCTCTTCATCACAAATCCACTGTAAAGCCCTCCTCCTTTCTAATGGTAGAGCTGCCTCTTCATCACAAATCCACTGTAAAGCCCTCCTCCTTTCTAATGGTAGAGTTGCCTCTTCATCACAAATCCATTGCAAAGCCCTCCTCCTTTCTAATGGTTGAGCTGCCACTTCATCACAAATCCATTGCAAAGCCCTCCTCCTTTCTAATGGTAGAGCTGCCTCTTCATCACAAATCCACTGCAAAGCCCTCCTCCTTTCTAATGGTAGCGCTGCCACTTCATCACAAAAAGAGCCACCACCTTCCAGCATTTGTCGCTTCTTGGCAACAATCTTCTGTTGCCTTGAAGTTGACCTTTCTGTATCAGATGCCTCCACACATTAAGACTTGCTGCTAATTCTGGGATATCTTGTATATGGCTGGACCCTGGGCACCGCACAAGACGTAAGGTCTCACATTAGCAACAGCTGGGTGAGATACACACTGGGTACAGCTGCAACTGTAACTTCACCAGCCCCAGAGGTTGGATTTGCAAGTGATCTGAAATTGCAGTTACGAGCAAAACATAAACCCATTCTGTACTGCCTCCCTCACAGCCCCTCAGCTCTTACCAAGAACGGCACTGCCTTCCAGTCTCTCAGTTCTAACCATTAGCCTGTCATAAACACATCTTCAAATGCATGTTGCCAAGACATGATGGAAATAAGTCAAGTCCTTGCACAAGCATGAACAAGCCTAGTGGATTTGTGCCTTGCAGAGTCCTCAAACAAATCTCAGAAAAGCAACTAAGAATTCCCCCTGGAGTGTGAAGTCACTGTACATGTTTAACCCAATCCCACACTTTACATTCCAGCTACAAGCCCTTCCAATTACCCTCCGAGCAGCCCCCTGCAGAGGCAAGAACCAGGAGAGACGGGGCACATTGTGTTAACCTCAGGTGACCCCCTGCAAGACACACAATAAGAGCAGGGAAAAGCTTGTTGAGGTCCTCTGTCTTATTCTAGCATGCTGCATTGAAACCTGGTTCCACTGCTAGAATCTGCTGTCAGAAAAGCTCGCTGAGATGCCCTGTGTTATTCTAGCACGCTGCTCTGAAACCTGGTTCCACTGCTAGAATCTGCTGTCAGAAAAGCTCGCTGAGATGCCCTGTCTTATTCTAGCACGCTGCTCTGAAACCTGATTCCACTGCTAGAATCTGCTGTCAGAAAAGCTCGCTGAGATACCCTGTGTTATTCTAGCACGCTGCTCTGAAACCTGATTCCACTGCTAGAATCTGCTGTCAGAAAAGCTCGCTGAGATGCCCTGTCTTATTCTAGCACGCTGCTCTGAAACCTGATTCCACTGCTAGAATCTGCTGACAGAAAAGCTTGCTGAGATCCTCTGTGTTATTCTAGCACGCTGCATTGAAACCTGGTTCCACTGCTAGAATCTGCTGACAGAAAAGCTCGCTGAGATCCTCTGTTATTCTAGCACGCTGCATTGAAACCTGGTTCCACTGCTAGAATCTGCTGTCAGAAAAGCTCGCTCTCTACCTCTGCAAAGTGCACAGGAAAGGGTCCAGAGACAGACAGAGCTGGAGGCTGAAGTGCGCTGAATATCCATCCATCCATCAATCCATCTCTAGAGTTAACACCTTCAGCACCAAGTAACTTCTACGAAAGACTATCCTGGGACAGCAATGGCATAGATATTAGTGTATTAGATTAATTTACTGGTCTGCTGTTTTGAGTGGAGTTATCTTTCCTTGGCCTGTATACAGATCTGCAGTGTTGACAGAGTTGAGCTAAGTTTGCAAACTTTCCCTTTAGCTCAGACAGTAAGTAATCTTTTTTGGTTGCAGGGTGTCTAGGTTCCATCCACGTTCTCCCTTGGCTAATTGAGACAGCATACAGCATACAGTATTCGGTGTACAATATACACTGCACAGTACATAGCAGGAAGTCCAGCTTGTCTTTTAGAAAGGTTTGTGACGTATGAAAGTCACCGCGATGACTTTCAGTTTGGTGAAGGTTGGCATTTACTCCCGTATGTATGATGCACATAGGAACAGTAATGAGGATGAAAAGGTAGCTGTCATTTCATCATGCAAAGCAGTCCATCAAGGTAGACACTGCCACCTGCACACCGTGCCATTCACTGCACTGCGTATGGCTGCACCTCTGTGAGCTTGGCATTGGAGGGGGTTGCAATGTGAAGAGGCGGGGTGGACACGAGGCATGAGCTCTGAAATCTGCTTTCAGCCAGGCTCCATGGATAGAAGTGGGATGACTAATACCCGAGCACAGATCACACACTGCTTTTAGGGGGATTGAAACTAATTGCATTGTATCTTTAAAAGGCAAAACTATTACAGAAGCACTGTATTTATATCCCTGTATTTATAGGTGGCTCTGTCCTCGTTTTATTGAGAACATCTCTCTCTGTGCCATCCACCCACGCAGTCCTTTAATAAAGAAATACAGGGACCTGTGCTTCATGTGCACTTACCAGGCTTTTAAGAAGCAGTATCAACCTTTCAACCCATCACTGAACGTTCAGAGGCAGAGCTGACAGAATGATACTGCTCAAAGTCTCATCGCTCGGCACTCTGTTTAATGGTCTCATTCACCCGCTGCCTGGCTCACACAAGTCTCTGTGTGGGCCAGGCAGTCTCCAGTGTCAGCAGCAGGGTGGAGCAGCTCCAAGGCTCAGCCAGCACAGACCCAAATGACACGCTCTGCTTTGCTCTTCTAGTTTTGGCTGTGAAGGGGAGTGGCCGGACCCAGGCAGACCTTGCCTTAGTCTCCTTGTAAGATGGCACCTGGAGCTTGAAAATCTGGGACCATTTCCCCAGGACTCGAGCAAGCTGTTACATCTCAGCACGTTTCCATTAGCAGTCTGCGCCAGCATTTAAATGCAGTCTGTTACCTGTTATATTTAAGGAAACGTCTTGCTGACATGAATAATTCATGCGTCCGATCACAAGATCGTTCATCTTCCGCTTGTTATTGATGACTGTGTTTTTGATATCTATGTTGCGCTGTTTCAAATTGTTTGTATGTCATCTGTTCAGAGCATTCACCAACACCATGCACCTTCAAAGGGCTTCTCTTTTTCTGTGTTTAGTTATTCTTTTTTTCTGTGTTATTTTTTAAAATGATTATTATTATTATTATTATTATGATAAAATTTACAGGCTCCAGTAATACATACGCCATTTGTATACCTAAAGCTAAAGACTGAGCAGCAACAAAGCAAAGCCTATATTTAGTCAGCACCTGTGGCTCTAAACTCTGTTATGAAATAAAATATACAAATGTTACAAAACTACAGGAGTAATTCATTTTTTACATCTTCTTAATGTCATGGATTACTCAGCTGGTCCGTCAATTCTATCTAAGTGTTACCATATCTTATAAACTCCTACAGCCATTAACTCAAAGCCACTTTTGTAGGACACCCAGATGCTACTTCTATTGTTTTTAATGTTCGAGTGAAGCAGATGTTTATGTGCTCAGACACCTGTGCCTGAGAGAGCAAGGGTCTCACAGACAGGCTGGTCTCTCCCGGGCTCTCATCTGTCTGCATAATGAACACGTAGAAACCATTCCCTGCTCACTCACCCTCAGCATCAATTAACACAGCCTGCATGCGAGTGAACCCAATCATGACATGAGCCTCGTGTCACAGCAGCAATGGACTAGCAGAGAGCGCCGGACTGCACTGTATTACCTTAAACAGGAATACACTTTGAAAATAATTCTAATCAAAATAAAAGTAAAAATAAAAAAGCAGGCAGGCTGCAGCAGTGACCCTGAACACACGAGCGCACACACACACACACACACACACACACACGAGCGCACGCACACACACACACACACACACACACAGACACACACTGACACACACACACACACACACACACTGACACACACACACACACACACACACACACACACACACACACACACTGACACACACACACACACACACACACACTGACACACACACACACACACACACACTGACACACACACACACTGACACACACACACACACACACACACACACACACACACACACACACACACACACACACACACACACACACAGCACACACACACACACACTGACACACACACACACACCAGCACGCACACACACACTGACACACACACACACAGCACGCACACACACACTGACACACACAGCACACACACACCAGCACGCACACACACACTGACACACACACAGACACACACACACACAGCACGCACACACACACACACACACACACACACACACACACACACACCAGCACGCACGCACACACACACTGACACACACACACCAGCACACACACACACTCACTGGCTGGCTGCCTCACATCTAGTCAAAAAGTGTGGTGTCACTTCAATGCTTCTTTCATTGTCAGATAGAAAAACCACTTTTAAAAAGTATACTCTAAATGCTGTCTCTTTCTCTCTCCCCGATTCCCATCACTCCTCATTAGCATGGTGGCACCGTGACGTCACACCGCGGCCCACAGCAATCTGTTCCTCTCAGAGCAGCGTGACCAAGCCACACCCAACCCGGATACATTTCAGACTCCTGTTCCTCTCAGAGGAGCAGCGTGACCAAGCCACACCCACCCTGGATACATTTCAGACGCCCATTCCTCTCTCAGACACAAACTGCCTTCTTTATTAAGTGCATATCTAAAACTAAATCCAGTTGTAAAGTTGTAGGTATTAGGTAAATCTGAGAGAGCCCCGTACAGGGGGTGATACTCACAAGACTAAACGAAACTACAGAGGCACTGCAGTGTGCCAGCAGATAGGAGTCCAATGCATCTCAATGGAATCAGGAAAGAGAGAGGATTTTAGACTAGCAGTTGAAAACGCTTTTACTTTGCAGAGGGTACATGAAAACCTCACAGATTTCAGAGCTGGGTTTAATTTTTTTTCCTCAGAATAAGCAGTTCTCTGAGGTTATGGGTGAGAATTGCTTTTTAAATTTGTGAAGAACTGCTGGACCCCGACGCACCTGCTGTCTTCACTGAAACTGGGATCAGCCACCCAAGGATCAATAAAGAAAGCTTGATGAGTATATGGCACAGATAATACATCAGTACATGACTCAGTAACTTGAGTTAAAAATGTTCCTTACCAATCGGTTCTATATATATATAAAACTGAATGGTGTGACGTACAGTCTGTATCAGACCACAAAACTGCAGCATGCTCTCTGTCTAGTTTTCAGCCTAATTGGTTTCAGTTTAGCAAACATCTATATGATACTATATATAAAACTGTTACCAGAACTCATTTGTACATATGCAGATTTCACACAGGTTGTTAACCAGAGTAAGATCAGGGCAGGCTGTGTTATTAATATAAATGGCATTCCCAAGCCACTCAGAGTAAGATCAGGGCAGGCTGTGTTATTAATATAAATGGCATTCCCAATCCACTCAGAGTAAGATCAGGATGGGTGTGTTATTAATATAAATGGCATTCCCAATCCACTCAGAGTAAGATCAGGATGGGTGTGTTATTAATATAAATGGCATTCCCAATCCACTCAGAGTAAGATCAGGATGGGTGTGTTATTAATATAAATGGCATTCCCAATCCACTCAGAGTAAGATCAGGATGGGTGTGTTATTAATATAAATGGCATTCCCAATCCACTCAGAGTAAGATCAGGGTGGGCTGTGTTATTAATATAAATGGCATTCCCAATCCACTCAGAGTAAGATCAGGGTGGGCTGTGTTATTAATATAAATGGCATTCCCAATCCACTCAGAGTAAGATCAGGATGGGTGTGTTATTAATATAAATGGCATTCCCAATCCACTCAGAGTAAGATCAGGGTGGGTGTGTTATTAATATAAATGGCATTCCCAATCCACTCAGAGTAAGATCAGGGTGGGTGTGTTATTAATATAAATGGCATTCCCAATCCACTCAGAGTAAGATCAGGATGGGTGTGTTATTAATATAAATGGCATTCCCAATCCACTCAGAGTAAGATCAGGATGGGTGTGTTATTAATATAAATGGCATTCCCAATCCACTCAGAGTAAGATCAGGATGGGTGTGTTATTAATATAAATGGCATTCCCAATCCACTCAGAGTAAGATCAGGATGGGTGTGTTATTAATATAAATGGCATTCCCAATCCACTCAGAGTAAGATCAGGATGGGTGTGTTATTAATATAAATGGCATTCCCAATCCACTCAGAGTAAGATCAGGATGGGTGTGTTATTAATATAAATGGCATTCCCAATCCACTCAGAGTAAGATCAGGATGGGTGTGTTATTAATATAAATGGCATTCCCAATCCACTCAGAGTAAGATCAGGATGGGTGTGTTATTAATATAAATGGCATTCCCAATCCACTCAGAGTAAGATCAGGGTGGGTGTGTTATTAATATAAATGGCATTCCCAATCCACTCAGAGTAAGATCAGGATGGGCTGTGTTATTAATATAAATGGCATTCCCAATCCACTCAGAGTAAGATCAGGGCAGGCTGTGTTATTAATATAAATGGCATTCCCAATCCACTCAGAGTAAGATCAGGATGGGTGTGTTATTAATATAAATGGCATTCCCAATCCACTCAGAGTAAGATCAGGATGGGTGTGTTATTAATATAAATGGCATTCCCAATCCACTCAGAGTAAGATCAGGATGGGCTGTGTTATTAATATAAATGGCATTCCCAATCCACTCAGAGTAAGATCAGGATGGGTGTGTTATTAATATAAATGGCATTCCCAATCCACTCAGAGTAAGATCAGGGTGGGCTGTGTTATTAATATAAATGGCATTCCCAATCCACTCAGAGTAAGATCAGGGTGGGCTGTGTTATTAATATAAATGGCATTCCCAATCCACTCAGAGTAAGATCAGGATGGGTGTGTTATTAATATAAATGGCATTCCCAATCCACTCAGAGTAAGATCAGGATGGGCTGTGTTATTAATATAAATGGCATTCCCAATCCACTCAGAGTAAGATCAGGATGGGCTGTGTTATTAATATAAATGGCATTCCCAATCCACTCAGAGTAAGATCAGGATGGGTGTGTTATTAATATAAATGGCATTCCCAATCCACTCAGAGTAAGATCAGGATGGGCTGTGTTATTAATATAAATGGCATTCCCAATCCACTCAGAGTAAGATCAGGATGGGCTGTGTTATTAATATAAATGGCATTCCCAATCCACTCAGAGTAAGATCAGGATGGGTGTGTTATTAATATAAATGGCATTCCCAATCCACTCAGAGTAAGATCAGGATGGGTGTGTTATTAATATAAATGGCATTCCCAATCCACTCAGAGTAAGATCAGGATGGGTGTGTTATTAATATAAATGGCATTCCCAATCCACTCAGAGTAAGATCAGGATGGGCTGTGTTATTAATATAAATGGCATTCCCAATCCACTCAGAGTAAGATCAGGATGGGTGTGTTATTAATATAAATGGCATTCCCAATCCACTCAGAGTAAGATCAGGATGGGTGTGTTATTAATATAAATGGCATTCCCAATCCACTCAGAGTAAGATCAGGATGGGTGTGTTATTAATATAAATGGCATTCCCAATCCACTCAGAGTAAGATCAGGATGGGTGTGTTATTAATATAAATGGCATTCCCAATCCACTCAGAGTAAGATCAGGATGGGTGTGTTATTAATATAAATGGCATTCCCAATCCACTCAGAGTAAGATCAGGATGGGTGTGTTATTAATATAAATGGCATTCCCAATCCACTCAGAGTAAGATCAGGATGGGCTGTGTTATTAATATAAATGGCATTCCCAATCCACTCAGAGTAAGATCAGGATGGGTGTGTTATTAATATAAATGGCATTCCCAATCCACTCAGAGTAAGATCAGGATGGGTGTGTTATTAATATAAATGGCATTCCCAATCCACTCAGAGTAAGATCAGGGTGGGCTGTGTTATTAATATAAATGGCATTCCCAATCCACTCAGAGTAAGATCAGGGCAGGCTGTGTTATTAATATAAATGGCATTCCCAATCCACTCAGAGTAAGATCAGGATGGGCTGTGTTATTAATATAAATGGCATTCCCAATCCACTCAGAGTAAGATCAGGATGGGTGTGTTATTAATATAAATGGCATTCCCAATCCACTCAGAGTAAGATCAGGATGGGTGTGTTATTAATATAAATGGCATTCCCAATCCACTCAGAGTAAGATCAGGATGGGCTGTGTTATTAATATAAATGGCATTCCCAATCCACTCAGAGTAAGATCAGGATGGGCTGTGTTATTAATATAAATGGCATTCCCAATCCACTCAGAGTAAGATCAGGATGGGCTGTGTTATTAATATAAATGGCATTCCCAATCCACTCAGAGTAAGATCAGGATGGGCTGTGTTATTAATATAAATGGCATTCCCAATCCACTCAGAGTAAGATCAGGATGGGCTGTGTTATTAATATAAATGGCATTCCCAATCCACTCAGAGTAAGATCAGGATGGGTGTGTTATTAATATAAATGGCATTCCCAATCCACTCAGAGTAAGATCAGGATGGGCTGTGTTATTAATATAAATGGCATTCCCAATCCACTCAGAGTAAGATCAGGATGGGCTGTGTTATTAATATAAATGGCATTCCCAATCCACTCAGAGTAAGATCAGGGTGGGCTGTGTTATTAATATAAATGGCATTCCCAATCCACTCAGAGTAAGATCAGGATGGGCTGTGTTATTAATATAAATGGCATTCCCAATCCACTCAGAGTAAGATCAGGATGGGCTGTGTTATTAATATAAATGGCATTCCCAATCCACTCAGAGTAAGATCAGGATGGGCTGTGTTATTAATATAAATGGCATTCCCAATCCACTCAGAGTAAGATCAGGATGGGTGTGTTATTAATATAAATGGCATTCCCAATCCACTCAGAGTAAGATCAGGGTGGGTGTGTTATTAATATAAATGGCATTCCCAATCCACTCAGAGTAAGATCAGGGCGGGCTGTGTTATTAATATAAATGGCATTCCCAATCCACTCAGAGTAAGATCAGGGCAGGCTGTGTTATTAATATAAATGGCATTCCCAATCCACTCAGAAGCACAGCGTTATATTTAAGAGTAACACGTTAGTTCAACCAAAACTACCATGACTGTTATTTATTGATGGAGTTAATGGTTTTTAAAATGTATTTATTTATTGAAATATTTTTACCAGAGAAAATGTCTTGAGCTGCAGCATCTAGCATAAAAGAGTTCCCTGGGAGACAGACAACAAGAGTGTGGTTAACATGACACTGCAATTCACCATCCACCACCACACAGATATACACCATCCACCACCACACAGATATACACCATCCACCACCACACAGAAATACACCATCCACCACCACACAGAGTCATACTGCAATACACCATCCACCACCACACAGAAATGCACCATCCAGCACCACACAGAGTCATACTGCAATACACCATCCACCACCACACAGAAATACACCATCCACCACCACACAGAGTCATACTGCAATACACCATCCACCACCACACAGAAATACACCATCCACCACCACACAGAGTCATACTGCAATACACCATCCACCACCACACAGAAATACACCATCCACCACCACACAGAGTCATACTGCAATACACCATCCACCACCACACAGAAATACACCATCCACCACCACACAGAGTCATACTGCAATACACCATCCACCACCACACAGAAATACACCATCCACCACCACACAGAGTCATACTGCAATACACCATCCACCACCACACAGAAATACACCATCCACCACCACACAGAGTCATACTGCAATACACCATCCACCACCACACAGAAATACACCATCCACCACCACACAGAGTCATACTGCAATACACCATCCACCACCACACAGAAATACACCATCCACCACCACACAGAGTCATACTGCAATACACCATCCACCACCACACAGAGTCATACTGCAATACACCATCCACCACCACACAGAAATACACCATCCACCACCACACAGAGTCATACTGCAATACACCATCCACCACCACACAGAGTCATACTGCAATACACCATCCACCACCACACAGAAATACACCATCCACCACCACACAGAGTCATACTGCAATACACCATCCACCACCACACAGAAATACACCATCCACCACCACACAGAGTCATACTGCAATACACCATCCACCACCACACAGAAATACACCATCCACCACCACACAGAGTCATACTGCAATACACCATCCACCACCACACAGAGTCATACTGCAATACACCATCCACCACCACACAGAAATACACCATCCACCACCACACAGAGTCATACTGCAATACACCATCCACCACCACACAGAGTCATACTGCAATACACCATCCACCACCACACAGAAATACACCATCCACCACCACACAGAGTCATACTGCAATACACCATTCACCACCACACAGAAATACACCATCCACCACCACACAGAGTCATACTGCAATACACCATCCACCACCACACAGAAATACACCATCCACCACCACACAGAGTCATACTGCAATACACCATCCACCACCACACAGAAATACACCATCCACCACCACACAGAGTCATACTGCAATACACCATCCACCACCACACAGAAATACACCATCCACCACCACACAGAGTCATACTGCAATACACCATCCACCACCACACAGAGTCATACTGCAATACACCATCCACCACCACACAGAAATACACCATCCACCACCACACAGAGTCATACTGCAATACACCATCCACCACCACACAGAGTCATACTGCAATACACCATCCACCACCACACAGAAATACACCATCCACCACCACACAGAGTCATACTGCAATACACCATCCACCACCACACAGAGTCATACTGCAATACACCATTCACCACCACACAGAAATACACCATCCACCACCACACAGAGTCATACTGCAATACACCATTCACCACCACACAGAAATACACCATCCACCACCACACAGAGTCATACTGCAATACACCATCCACCACCACACAGAAATACACCATCCACCACCACACAGAGTCATACTGCAATACACCATCCACCACCACACAGAAATACACCATCCACCACCACACAGAGTCATACTGCAATACACCATCCACCACCACACAGAAATACACCATCCACCACCACACAGAGTCATACTGCAATACACCATCCACCACCACACAGAAATACACCATCCACCACCACACAGAGTCATACTGCAATACACCATCCACCACCACACAGAAATACACCATCCACCACCACACAGAGTCATACTGCAATACACCATCCACCACCACACAGAAATACACCATCCACCACCACACAGAGTCATACTGCAATACACCATCCACCACCACACAGAAATACACCATCCACCACCACACAGAGTCATACTGCAATACACCATCCACCACCACACAGAAATACACCATCCACCACCACACAGAGTCATACTGCAATACACCATCCACCACCACACAGAAATACACCATCCACCACCACACAGAGTCATACTGCAATACACCATCCACCACCACACAGAAATACACCATCCACCACCACACAGAGTCATACTTAGAGATTGACATGGTTACTCAAAGATAAGTGTCTCTGTAAAGAGATTTGACCATGTGTCTGTGCACAAGAACAGTGAGCAGTGGAAATGCAGGGAAGGGTGTTGTGGGTCTGAAATCCTCTACAATGCAGAGGAAATTTCCGGATTGCTGATCAGCAATAGTGCAGCGCCCACAGCCCCCTTGAGAAGCCAGCTTCACTTGATTGCAGCAGCCTGCCGCCCCTAATCCCTGTGTAATCCCGACATTAACCTAATTATACACTGAGCTCTGGAGGACCATAATCTCTTTAAGGGCAGGTCTGAGACAAATCAGAGCGAGTCGGCGCTTTGCTGCAGTAACCCTGGACCAAGATCCACCAACTCCCAGTCATTAATCCCCAGGCAAATGCCCTGGACCAAGATCCACCAACCCAGTCATTAATCCCCAGGTCGCTATAGATTGCTGACAAGCTCTGGGGGCACTGCATTGGGGTGGCCTTATGGTACCGTGCTGCAGTGACTCCGTTGTTTGGTATAACTGTTTCCAGCTCGGAGATACAGGCGTATTCACAATCTACACATCTAGTCAGCTCTCACTTAACTCACTCACTCACTTGAGACCTTCGAAGCAAATTCCCAGCGGGGACATTCATTTTAAAGGAAAATTGATTCTAGCCAAAATAGTCTGATTTTTGTTTTATTTGCTGAGCTCCAAATAAACTAACATCAATCCCCTCGATGGGCTAGTGACAGTGCTTAGTTGTCAATCTGACTAGCTGTCCTGACCCAGAGGTGAAGTCAATAAATCTGCAGCTTTTACACAACGGATCTTTATACAAGCTGGAAGGGACAATATCATTACCATTAATAATATTTAAACACCAGGGGCTCAGCTAAGAACGACTAAATAATTTACTGACACCCTCTCTGCCCTCAGACCTGCATCCAGTCAAGCGAGTTCAGTGTTCACTATTACCGTTCATGAAGATAAGCACTGACACCAGTGAGAGGGGGCAGGGGAGCTTCCATTAGCAGTAATGACCAAGCTCCCAGGCCATTGCTTTATAAAGTGGCAGAAAAGAAAATGAATGCATGCATGAAGATCCTGAATTGAGGCAGAGTGCCTAGTGCTACCGGAGAGAGAGAAGGCATTTGCATAGGGAATGTGCAGGCCACACTGAACAGCACAGGGAGTCATTTAATCCAGGGATTGATGCCCATTCATCAAGCCAGCCACAGCACCTGTTTTGCACTATCGAAGCAGGGCTTGCAGTCCCAGGGGGATTCTAAGGGCTGTCTCCATCCCTCCTAGTCAGATGGAGTTCTGTCTCCACCCCTCCCAGCCAGGTGGAGTTCTGTCTCCATCCCTCCTAGTCAGATGGAGTTCTGTCTCCACCCCTCCCAGCCAGGTGGAGTTCTGTCTCCACCCCTCCCAGCCAGGTGGAGTTCTGTCTCCACCCCTCCCAGCCAGGTGGAGTTCTGTCTCCACCCCTCCAGGCAAGTGGAGTTCTGTCTCCACCCCTCCTAGTCAGATGGAGTTCTGTCTCCACCCCTCCCAGCCAGGTGGAGTTCTGTCTCCACCCCTCCTAGTCAGATGGAGTTCTGTCTCCACCCCTCCCAGCCAGGTGGTTCTGTCTCCACCCCTCCCAACCAGGTGTTCTGTCTCCACCCCTCCCAGCCAGGTGGAGTTCTGTCTCCACCCCTCCAGGCAAGTGGAGTTCTGTCTCCACCCCTCCTAGTCAGATGGAGTTCTGTCTCCACCCCTCCCAGCCAGGTGGAGTTCTGTCTCCACCCCTCCTAGTCAGATGGAGTTCTGTCTCCACCCCTCCCAGCCAGGTGGTTCTGTCTCCACCCCTCCTAGTCAGACGGAGTTCTGTCTCCACCCCTCCCAGCCAGGTGGAGTTCTGTCTCCACCCCTCCTAGTCAGATGGAGTTCTGTCTCCACCCCTCCCAGCCAGGTGGTTCTGTCTCCACCCCTCCTAGTCAGATGGAGTTCTGTCTCCACCCCTCCCAGCCAGGTGGAGTTCTGTCTCCACCCCTCCCAACCAGGTGTTCTGTCTCCACCCCTCCCAGCCAGGTGGAGTTCTGTCTCCACCCCTCCAGGCAAGTGGAGTTCTGTCTCCACCCTTCCTAGTCAGATGGAGTTCTGTCTCCACCCCTCCCAGCCAGGTGGAGTTCTGTCTCCACCCCTCCTAGTCAGATGGAGTTCTGTCTCCACCCCTCCCAGCCAGGTGTTCTGTCTCCACCCCTCCCAGCCAGGTGGAGTTCTGTCTCCACCCCTCCAGGCAAGTGGAGTTCTGTCTCCACCCCTCCTAGTCAGATGGAGTTCTGTCTCCACCCCTCCAGCCAGGTGGAGTTCTGTCTCCACCCCTCCTAGTCAGGTGGAGTTCTGTCTCCACCCCTCCCAGCCAGGTGTTCTGTCTCCACCCCTCCCTGCCAGGTATGTGTTGATTTGTCAGATTCCAGGGTAAGTAATAATAAAGCAGAGAGGACTCTGTTTTTTATGAGGGTCACTAGCTCTTTAAGGCATCAGCAGTTTAATTTTGCAATGGCAGTTTTGGTTTCATTTTTGTGGCAGCGAGGGTATTATATACACACACACACACACACACACACACACACAGTATAACAGTATGCAGTATGCACATGCAGTGTGAGAGACCTGTGGCAGGCTGGTTCATTTCAACAGTAAACCAAGAGAGGTTCGTTATTGATGCAATCTGCCAGCTGGGTGCCCGCTGCCAACTTCACTCTCGACTGTGGACATCAATTATTTACCTACTTATTTATTAGGCTTACTAATCGTCATCAATTATAGAGCTACTGCTGTTCTACTGCCTGGGCACAAACCACACTTATTAGTTATTACAGAGCCTTGATAAATCCAGAGCCTCCCAGGGGACAGCAGTTCCATAGGCAAAACAAATGGCTTTGCTAATGGAAGGGTTTGCTGTTGGGGTGATCACTATTTGCATTTACATTAGCTTGCTACAGGATAGCACATAGTGCCTCCAGGTGATGATGATGATGATAATAATAATAATAATAATAATAATAATAATAATAATAATAATAATAATAATAATAATTTCTTATTATTATTATTATTATTATTATTATTATTATTATTATTATCTGGGTTAGATAAATGTAGAATTGACGAATGTTCTACACAAGCCCAGATGCCCACATTGCAGACCAAGCTAAATGACATTGATGTAAAGGTATGTTACCTGCACCGTCACTCATACTGCACATGGTAACAGTACGCTGGTCTACAAGCAGACAGAGGGCAGAGAGAGCAGTGAACACACAGGCTTGCTTCACATTTCTTTTCAGTCAGTAATCAGCAACCCGTTTTCTTTCCTCTTTTTGTACTCTATAGCTCACACCGAAGTTGCATTTCATACAGTGTAGGCATACAGGCAAGAAGAGCTTTGAGTTGTAAACCGTGCTGGAAGTAAGAGACCCCTCACCTAGCAGGACCCAGCCCTGCACACAATGCAGAATCCTTTACCAATCCAGTTCCGTTTACCAATGACTGCGATCGCTCCGCGGTAGATCTAGTGAGAGGTCGCTGTCGGAGCTGCCTGAGGGTCCGGGAGGATTCTGATATGAACGAGTGAAACCAATAATGAAGTTACTTTATTACATCTTTGAAGTGAAGATGTTAACAAACTGGCATACAGTACTCCAGCCAATACAGAACCTGTGATACAAACAAGACTCAAACAATGACTAGCTAGTACCTGATTATTAGAGTCATCATCATTTTAATGATCTGCAGCATATCAGCTTCTAACTTATCCAGACATAAAGGATACCTGAACTCTGCTATAGTCACAGTTACCTCCTAAAGAAAGATTCATGATCCAACAGTTCATTACCTTTCAGTTCTTTTATTATTATTCTTTTTCAAACCAGTCTTGATGAATGCAAGAAGACTCTCAAACAAACAGATACTGGACAATAAAATCTGCAAACACTGCGTCTGTGAAGAGTAAAAACAGGAGTGACTGGGGACCCAGATACCAGACAATAGCTTCTTCTAGAGGGGCAAGCAAACATCTTGTCTACAAGAGGGTCCTCTGACAGGCTGTATAGGTTCTGCTTTTAATCATTTAAAAACTCTACCAATAAAGACACCACCACCTGCATCTATTAGCATGCTGCTGAGCTTCTCTGGTAATTGAGGCTAAAGTGCAAATGATTGAAGAGGCTAACTACCTTTACCTTCCTGCAGCGACATATACATGCAGCCAGTAGCTGCTAGCAAGTTAGCAAGGCACTGCCGATGAATCAAAGACAAGCATGGCTGTCCGCAGGCTGTGGAGACACACAGAGGGGAACTCAATACAGCAGTCCTGCCTATTACATTACAGCAAGGGGTCTGATAAGAGCAGGGGTGGAGGGGCCCGGAGCTCACAGGGAATCAATGCCAGGAGATTATCTGCAACTGCTGTAGGAGGAGGGGGCAGGCGTGGATCAATGTTATTGAAGTTCATTGCAATTTAAGAGATTTTAACAACAGTGAAGTGTAGCACTCCTCATTCAGTCTGTTTACAGGGGTGATCTGAACCCCGAAATGATGGCGGGCGTCTTCAGCCAGTCTTTACTAGAAAGCAAGTGTCTCTCTTTAAGAACATAAGAACGTAAGAACATTTCCAAACGAGAGGAGCCCGTTCGGCACGGAAGGATCCAACTTGCTTTGAAGCGATCGATTCATCAGAATGACTGACAGCTGCTTTCGTCTCACTGGAGGCTGGGCAGGTGTGTAGCAGGGCTTGGCTCTCTGTGCAGAGTGTGTGCGTCAGAACCAACACATGCCCTGGGAGAGGGGACAGGGGAGTGGGGGCCTCGAACAGTACAGTATATTCTACCTGATATAGACATAGATATTACATGAGAGAGATACTGCTTCTCTCGGGTTCTTTTTCCAGACACACACAGGAACTTGTTATCAGAGCATTCTCTGCGCACTTTTTTTTTTACACAGCAAAATAATAACCAAAACAAAACTAAACTAAATAAACACTTAGCTCTTTCGAGCACTTAGGCAGGTTCCCTGACTAACTAACTCGCAGGACAGCTAAGCTGCTTACCCGACACAAACTTCACAAAACACAAAGTTCACACAGTACCTGTGAACACAGTACAGGACGCACCGTTGGGCTCTTCACACAGTAGCAGCCCCCGAGCAGACTAGCTGCTCTCCTTTAATACTTGGCAGCTGGCCTCAATTTGCAATAACGAGGCCAACTGCCAAAACAATGAAACAATAAAACAATTAACTAATACAATTAAACTTGTCAGGGAGGCTTTTAACCCTGTCCCTGCCACGTAATTATATATAACCTTCACAGGATTTGCTTTCCAAGAACACACTGCTATTCATCACCCAAATGTTTAAGCAGGTGAGGTGCTTGGATCACCAGAGCCTTTGATCTGCAGTGGAAAACAGAACATCACAGCGGACATGTAACACATGCCAGAGTCACGTGCTTTAATAAAAAGTATGAGGGGTGGAAAGAGCAGACAGACAGACAGACAGACAGACAGACAGACAGACACGCTCACAGACACTGTAGAACTCAGGAGACCTGCATCAGTGCTCTCTGAAAGTCACAGTATAAAGCAGTGTATCAGATTTCAGAAGCAGGGAACGAGGTTCTGATTGGATGAGGGTTAGCAGTTCTCACCCAGTGCCCTCAATTCCACTCTGGGGTGCAGACTAATATCCAGACGCAATCTGAAACTGCACAGAACGCCCGTAGGAAATTGAGGAATATGACAAACACTAAAACATTTAAAAGGTGCAGCTCTAGGATCTCAGCTCCCTGCTAGGTTTCCTGTCTAAGGTACAGAGCTACCACACTGTAGTGGACGATGCTCTTTGTGACGTGCATTTCAAGCTTGTCATGGTCTCGCACCAGCGCCACTGTTTTCTTCCCTGTCTCAAAGAAACAGAGCAGAGGAGGGGGATGTTTAGAAGATGGAAGAGGCTGTGTCACTCTATACTGACATGCTGCACCCTGCTGTAGGTGAACTGCGAGGAAGGACAGAAAGATGGGTAGAGATGAATATTCCAGAAAGCAGATCATTCTTCACACACCTGCAACGCTTGAGACTTTAAAAGAAGTAACATTTAAAAACAGGTCGGCCTCTTCAACACAATCATTTAATGGCACGTCTGTGTTTAGATATTTATTTATCTACATATTTAGTGGAAAGAAAGGTCAACCTTGCCTCATAAACCACAGAATGAGCTGAACAAGAAGTGACACAGGCATCCTTTGGCTCTCTCTGTTGCTATAACAACACTTTGTGACTTTGTATTCCTGCTCCCAATCACAACCAATAATGATTAGTGTCACCTTGAGAGAGCGCGAAATTATGGTAGGGGGGGGCTTTTCTGTATCCATGGCAACATTGGATAGCATGTTGCTTCCCTAATGACACCAGGCCTGTCTGCCACTGAACTCCCATCTGCTCCACTAATGCAAAGCCGTGCTGGGTGCCCAGGCCAACTCACCCCCCACAGCCAGCAAACAGGCACTGCTGCCAAGAGCTGGGGACCCCGAACCCAGACACCTCTGCTCAAGCAGTCAGCAGAAACACCAAATCTGACATCAGCTTCATTGGGATTAAGCTCAGATGGGCATAGGACAACGTTGTTAACTTCAGCAGCGCTACTCAGAACAGTTTGACCTACTGAACTAGGAGAATATTCCCCTGAAGGCTCTTATCATTTACTGCCAACCACGGGATCAGGATCAGCAGAGGAAATCATGAGCTGTAGTGTCCACCAGGTGGCGTCAATGTATATTTTTATACTTGGTGGTGTAACAGTATGTACAGTGCTTTTTAGCCACTTGACCAAACCCCCTCCCTACCTTATGGGAGTCATTGACTAAAAACAACTCTATCCTGTCTCAGTGTTCCCAGTCTAACAACATATTCTCAACTTTACAAATGCAGCATCATATTCGATTCCGAGGCAGTCACATTGTTTTAAAAGGAAACCTTCAGCAGGAAGGAGCCCTGTGGGTCGCCCGGGACAGTATCGCATTGTCTCTGAATGGCGTTGGTGTCGCAGCTCACAAACCAGGCTATCTCTGTCTTCCAAGCACATCACAGCTTCAGACGCTAGTGCTTCAGCAGTCACTGTGACAGAGAAAATGTGTTCCGATCGCTGGGTACAATCAATGTCTTATGTCTTTATCAATGACACGACCTGCAACGTGACATCTTGCCATCCAAAAGTCTCTCTCTCTCTCTCTCTCTCTCTCTCTCTCTCTCAGGGGAATGCAATTGAATCAGATCTTTCTTTTCATCTTTCACTAACGAAACAAACTTTATAAGAGAGTGCAGCTCCTGTTAGTTTTTTAGGGTCAGTCTATCAGCTTTTCTAAATGTTTGACACTATGTTTTTTTTTTTTGCACCATGATGTGCACTCTCTTTGCCTGGGCTCTGTTGGTGAGTGCTTCACCTGAGGGTCACACACGCACGCACGCACGCACGCACGCACGCACGCACGCACGCACGCACGCACGCACGCACGCACGCACGCTTCAATATTCCAAACCTGGTTGGTACAGCTTGGAAGTTTTAATATATTATTTATTTTATGGGTGAAACCATTTTTCCTAATTTATGAACCCCGTTTTACCTAATATAGGAGGCTGTGTGGTCCAGTGGGTAAAGAAAAGGGCTTGTAACCAGGAGGTCCCCGGTTCAAATCCCACCTCAGCCACTGACTCATTGTGTGACCCTGAGCAAGTCACTTCACCTCCTTGTGCTTCGTCTTTCAGGTGAGACGTTGTTGTAAGTGACTCTGCAACTGATGCATAGTTCACACACCCTAGTCTTGCATCTTGTAAAGTGCTTTGTGACGGTGGTCCACTATGAAAGGCGCTATATAAAAATAAAGATTACTTATTATTATTTCTGCTCTGTTTGCGAGCCGTTGTCGAGTGCAATATGAATAAACAGAGGAATACACTGCGGTAACAGACACACTGTTATAGGACTGACACAAACCCAAACAACGTGACTCTGGTTAAGTTACAGTTGAATTGAAGGATAGTAATGCATTGCACGAGCAGGCTTTTTTGGAATATGTTATTTAAAGATCCTCCTCCTCCAGGCACTGTCTGTGTTATGCAGTTGGCATGGCAGCAGTCCTAGGGTTCGTTGCTCTGTGGGGAGCGTCTATTCCACAGTCACCTTGGAGAGGCAGCCCGGTTCCTCACAGGCTCTGGGGCAGCAGTGACGCACCCGGGGGCAGGGGTGAGCAGCGGCTGCTGTTTCTGCAGCGCTGTGATAATGAGCACAGTCACAGCTCTGTAATGAGGGGCTCCATCTCGTAATCAGGATCGCTCGCTCGCAGAAAAAAATATCACAAAGAGACTCCGGGTTTCTCTTTCCTTCCAACAAACTGTCTGTGCTTAAATAAAGGGGCTCCGATGCCTGTTTATTGGAGGCTGTGTGGTCCAGTGGTTAAAGAAAAGGGCTTGTAACCAGGAGATCCCTGGTTCAAATCCCACCTCAGCCACTGACTCATTGTGTGACCCTGAGCAAGTCACTTCACCTCCTTGTGCTCCGTCTGTCGGGTGAGACGTAATTGGAAGTGACTCTGCAGCTGATCCATAGTTCACACACCCTAGTCTCTGTAAGTCGCCTTGGATAAAGGCATCTGCTAAATAAACAATTAATTTATAATTAATTAGTATATTAATATATTAATTAATATTAGAGGCATATTTGCCAGACTGTTTAAAACAGGGGTATCCAGTCCGGGTCCTGGAGGGCCATTCCACTCCAGGTTTAACAGGTAAAGAGATATAATGAACAACTTCAGGGTCTGCATGGAGGTGCAATTGGTTCGATTAAACATTTAGAACAGGGCTGGAACAAACCCCAGGAGCGGAAGGTGGTTTAAAACATACCTTCTGAAAGCTAATGCTACATTATTACATGACCATGTGCGCACTTTGAATCCAACACCTGGACTACAAGCACCAAGCCCAAGCCTTTTTAATTTGAGGGGATACACACACGCCAGGCACTTTCCATGTAGATCTGAACTAAGGGAACCAGATTCCACCAGGGGCTGGGCGTGGGGAGGGGTGTGATCGGGATCACGGGGAGGGGTCCCTCAGCTCCAGACCCCTGCCATCACCCGCTTTCTAAAAACTCCACTCCGATCCAGCAGTGACCCCCATTCAATCTTTCCAGTGTGCTGATTAACACAACGTTGTTCAATATGGACCCATTACTTAACATGAGGAAAGAGAATATATGCATGGGTCGTGTTGTTTAGAGCTTGGGAACGCATGAACAGGAGTGAGGCACTGTTGGCATTCTGCCCCCTTCCCTTCGGACAGCCCTCCCACACAGCACAGTGTCTGATGAGATCTGAAACAATCCGCCTGACACACGCCCGCTCCAGAACGTTCCTTTACTGAGAGTGTCCCCTGTAACTGGATTAGTTTCATCAAGATCTCAGCCCAACACTGACTACTTTACACAGGTGTGTCACAGTCGACTAAACACACACACTGGAGGTGGAGTTTTTGTTTTATATTTGTACACTGGCTACTTTCAGTCAAAGACTCACTTTGCCCCCTGCTGCAAGATTTTGGAATTGCAGAAAGGACCCCCCCCTTCTCCCTAGGATCGGAGAAACTCCGAGCTGGTTAGTTTGTAATGTGCCTTTCTGGAATCGTCAAATCCTCCTTCAGGTCTCAAAAGTCAACACGCAGAGCTAACAAATCCCTCTTCCTGAACGAAGGCAAAGGGCATTCATGAAAGAAAAGTCTATTAAAAGACACTCACTCAGAACAAGCATATGGATTTTTTTTTTTTTTTCAACCTCAAACCAAGTTCAAAAACAAGTAACAATCCAAATCTTCTCCTTGGAAGCCGCAAACAAAACCTAAAATTGAGAAAAATATCCAGCCTTGAAGACATTTAAGCCGTTTGTTTGATTTTGTTTTTTTTTTTAGAAATCCAATGTACAACAGAATTGTTCCTTAAAGGACTTAATGAATTTACAGGAGGATGGAATAGGAGGGTGAATCCCGGAACAGGGCGGTAAAAGACAAGCAAGGGATAAAACTAGAGGGATGGTGTCTGTGCTTCAAACAGCAATCAGTTACCTTTACTACAACAGAAATGAGCTTCCGTAACCCAGTGCAGACTCCGAGGAGCCCAGAGGACCTGCAATCCAATGCAAAGTTAATCACAGGAGTTTTGGTCGCATTAGTATTTAAAGGAAAGCAGCCCTTTCAGTGCCTCTGCTCTGATCCCTCATTTACTGCTTCTTTAGTTAATAACACCCAGCTGTATCAGCCCAGCTTTAATTGCCCAGAGACTTTTATCTGTTTTGCTAAAGGAGGATGACACACACTGAATTTGCAGCCCTGGTAATGAACTGCCAATCTCAGGCTGTACACCAGCGCACAGCACTGGAGAGTAGCTACAATCTGCAGAGGAGCTACAATCTGCAATCTTACAGCACTGGAGAGTAGCTACAATCTGCAGAGGAGCTACAATCTGCAATCTTACAGCACTGGAGAGTAGCTACAATCTGCAGAGGAGCTACAATCTGCAATCTCACAGCACTGGAGAGGAGCTACAATCTGCAATCTTACAGCACTGGAGAGTAGCTACAATCTGCAGAGGAGCTACAATCTGCAATCTCACAGCACTGGAGAGTAGCTACAATCTGCAGAGGAGCTACAATCTGCAATCTCACAGCACTGGAGAGTAGCTACAATCTGCAATCTTTCAGCACTGGAGAGTAGCTACAATCTGCAGAGGAGCTACAATCTGCAATCTTACAGCACTGGAGAGGAGCTACAATCTGTAATCTTACAGCACTGGAGAGTAGCTACAATCTGCAGAGGAGCTACAATCTGCAATCTTACAGCACTGGAGAGTAGCTACAATCTGCAATCTTACAGCACTGGAGAGTAGCTACAATCTGCAATCTTACACCACTGTAGAGTAGCTACAATCTGCAGAGGAGCTACAATCTGCAATCTCACAGCACTGGAGAGTAGCTACAATCTGCAGAGGAGCTACAATCTGCAATCTCACAGCACTGGAGAGTAGCTACAATCTGCAGAGGAGCTACAATCTGCAATCTCACAGCACTGGAGAGTAGCTACAACCTGCAGTCCTGTTTCATCCCTATGAAACACAGCAGCAACATCAATAAGCATGGAAAAAAGCTAACCATGGGAAATGCTGCAGTTTACCAAGCTGGATGGATTCCCGGGCTATTGTCTGCCAGGGCTGGTGCCACGCTTTCCCCTGATAAACCTGCTCTCCTGCGCTTTATGCGCTTTCACTGGGACTAATATATGGGTATAGGACTAATAGAGGATTTTAGGATGAACAGGACTATTGGGCAAAGCTCAAATGCATACAACTTAACTACAGCTTTTGTGTTGGTGATTCTGTAGATTCTGCTCAGCTATTTTTGGGACTTGTCTGCTGCACTATCAGAGATCTTATTGTTCATCTGAGTTATTCTGCTTTTTATAAAGTAGATATAAGAAATCAGAAACTCTGACACAGAACATCTCTTGTATCTTGCCTGGGCTCGAAGTACAAGCTGCAATTACAGTTTACAGGGAGCTACGAAACAAAACCAGCAAGGTGTGAAGAAAAAGCATTTCTCTAAAGTGACAAAATAATAGCTTTGGTGTTCGACGCGATCAGTCATGGAAAGATGTAAATCCATTATGAAGAGGAACGATGCAATGCATCCATCATATATACTCTTAATCATAAGCAAGGCGCATTACTGATATTCACAAACATACCCATACCAAATAGTGATATTCATTAGCAATGCAGTGCCACTACAATGGCACAGCAATAAGGACTCTACTCTGTGAACATTGTGGCTGCTGTGATCATGTTCAGTAAGGCATGGCTAGAACGGTACCAGGGTTTAAAATATTCAGAACGATCAGAATAGTCAGGAAGGAGGGACATTGATGATTCAATGAGAGATACAATTCAGGAAGGAGGGACATTGATGATTCAACGCGACACAGAGAAAACTAGAATGCCTTTTCAATTGGACTGCACGCCCTTGCCTGCAGGTACCTGAGCGGGCAGATGCAGCAACAGCATGCTTGTTCTACGGGTCACCTGGTAGCAGCACAAGAACAGCGAGCTGTGCATCTTTAACAAGGAGTCCCAAGCCTGGCAGGTGAGCTGGTCTTGTCTGGGACAAGCAGACCCATCACTCTCCCTTTACATTCAAGCAGCCATCCATTCTGGGGCCCCACTGGAACGGAGAGTCATGCACATCCCTGATTTACAGGAGAGCTTCATTTGTGAGCCTGTGGAGCAGCTTGCTTTGCCATGCTCGGTGTTATTCAGTGATGTGATCATTGGGGCTGGGTCATTAGGGCCAATTCATATGAAAGATAGGTGGCAGCCTCTCTCCTGCTCCCACAATGTCATTTAGACATAATTACAGCCATGCATCTCAGGGCAGTCGACAGCTCGATAACAGCACAGAGCAAGATGTGAGCCTTACGAGAGCTGAACGCCTCCAGAAAGAAAAAGAAGAAAAACACAATGCAGTGTAATACTGAATGCAGCTCACACACACAATGCAGTGATGCAGTGTAATACTGAATGCAGCTCACACACACACACACACACACACACAATGCAGTGTAATACTGAATGCAGCTCACACACACACACGCACAATGCAGTGTAATACTGAATGCAGCTCACACACACACACACACACACACACACAATGCAGTGTAATACTGAATGCAGCACACACACACACACACACACACACAATACAGTGTAATACTGAATGCAGCTCACACACACACACACAATGCAGTGTAATACTGAATGCAGCTCACACACACACACACACAATGCAGTGTAATACTGAATGCAGCTCACACACACACACAATGCAGTGTAATACTGAATGCAGCTCACACACACACACACACACACACAATGCAGTGTAATACTGAATGCAGCTCACACACACACACACACACACAATGCAGTGTAATACTGAATGCAGCTCACACACACACACACACACAATGCAGTGTAATACTGAATGCAGCTCACACACACACACACACAATGCAGTGTAATACTGAATGCAGCTCACACACACACACAATGCAGTGTAATACTGAATGCAGCTCACACACACACACACACACACACAATGCAGTGTAATACTGAATGCAGCTCACACACACACACACACAATGCAGTGTAATACTGAATGCAGCTCACACACACACACAATGCAGTGTAATACTGAATGCAGCTCACACACACACACAATGCAGTGTAATACTGAATGCAGCTCACACACACACAATGCAGTGTAATACTGAATGCAGCTCACACACACAATGCAGTGATGCAGTGTAATACTGAATGCAGCTCATACACACAATGCAGTGATGCAGTGTAATACTGAATGCAGCTCACACAAACACACACACACACACAATGCAGTGTAATACTGAATGCAGCTCACACACACACACAATGCAGTGTAATACTGAATGCAGCTCACACACACACACACACACAATGCAGTGTAATACTGAATGGAGCTCACACACACACAATGCAGTGTAATACTGAATGCAGCTCACACACACAATGCAGTGATGCAGTGTAATACTGAATGCAGCTCATACACACAATGCAGTGATGCAGTGTAATACTGAATGCAGCTCACACACACACAATGCAGTGTAATACTGAATGCAGCTCACACACACACAATGCAGTGTAATACTGAATGCAGCTCACACACACAATGCAGTGATGCAGTGTAATACTGAATGCAGCTCACACACACACACAATGCAGTGTAATACTGAATGCAGCTCACACACACAATGCAGTGATGCAGTGTAATACTGAATGCAGCTCACACACACACACACAATGCAGTGTAATACTGAATGCAGCTCACACACACAATGCAGTGATGCAGTGTAATACTGAATGCAGCTCACACACACACACAATGCAGTGTAATACTGAATGCAGCTCACACACACAATGCAGTGATGCAGTGTAATACTGAATGCAGCTCACACACACACACACACAATGCAGTGTAATACTGAATGCAGCTCACACACAGAAAAGAAAACTTCCGTCACTATCCATGAATAAAAAAATTTAAAAAAAGGTTGTTTTGGCAATGTAATGTAAGGTAAACATTAAATCTAATATTAAAGCAAGGAAATTACAGCAAGGTAACCCCAACCATGTGACCTAGATGCAGGAGATCGAGGGGGGGGGGCTTAATGGTGCGATGCAGACACTACAAGTTAACTGTGTAGGGGGGGTCCAGATATCTCACATTGGTCACTCTTCTCTGTAGCACGGGCCAGCACACCCGAGCAGGACTGGGCGGTGGGAGTGAAGATGATTAAATCACGGGGCCAGCGTGCTAATGGGCCAGCAGCTGATAATGAGGTACCTGGCAGGACAGGTACAGTAGAGACGTTTCTACTGGAATCTCAATATTGGAACCCCTTCAAATGATGATTGCGGTCCTCATGGAAAATGAAAGGCTGATTGTGATGGTGCAAACCTGATGCATGTCGACAGCACCACAGAGATACTTCAAGAAAGAGCAGGACTGGAACCCTGGGGTCCTGGCTATGTTTTAATGAACCCCTAAACACCAGTAATCCCTGCGGCACCTAAACAACCCAACAGTGTCCAGCCTCCTTTCCTCAGGACATTGTGCTGAGCTTGACACTGTGAGACCTAGAGAGGTATGAGAAAAGCATGGCAAACCACGGGAAGCTCTGGGAAAAGCAGAAGAAAACAAAGCAGCTTAAGCAGCTCAGGGGGACACTATATAGATAATGCAACAAGCTTTACGGGTCCCACTGGGGGTCTATTCCTGTTAAAGTGCATTGAAGTCAGCAGATCCCCTAAGGCATCATCAATTCAATGAACATGTTAGCTAGAGAAATGAAACATGTATTTAATTAACGAAGCGGATGTGTTTGGATTACATGAAGAAGACGTTCAATTGTAATGCATTGTTTACAATGTGTATGTCTCACTTCAAAGGCAGAGCGCAGCTAGTCACACACAGCACCCTGAGCTCCTTCTCTCAGTTCTGTTCTGAAAGGCACTGCTCTCCGTTTAATACAAGCTTATTGAAGAGAAGCTGCTGCTACACAACTGAAATCAATGCAGGGGTTAAAAAAGACCATGGGAAGTGTACAGAAAGCATGCGATTACATTCACAAAACCCTGAATCCACAACTACCCTTCCGTGTTACTCGCCTGGGGTTTGGATCGCTGTATGCAAGCAGATTAGATTGTGGGATTGAAAAGGAAAAGCTCGCTGTCACGCTGCATGCGCTCCGACGAGCCTTACACAGCCACGGCCCGGCGGTGATCTTGTTAAACTACTCAACACTCATTTATTAACCACCTTATTGAAGTGATTGGGCTGGATCTCTGCTTTACCAGCACAGCACAGCTCAGTCCAGAACATGAATCAAATCCAAACCAAACGGTCTGTGCAAGGTTCAGATATTCTGTTCATTAAGGAAATGGCTGTACTCAAAACAAGTCCACGTTCCAATGCAGGCTATAGAACAATGCAGAGCTCTTTGTGTAGGACAGCGAGAGCATTGCCAACCAAGAAATAAACATCGACTCCGTACTGTTTGGATCCATGTTGGCAAGCAGATGTGTAGTTATGAAAGAAATCGAGGTTTTACCAAGCATGCCTTTTCATTAAATACACCAGGATAACTGGAACTACTCTGGATTAAAGAAATCTCAGTTTATCTTGAACATTCATATTCTGTATTTTCCTTTTTTTATGTATTGTGCAGCAATAACCGCAAAAGTCATCTTCAAAATGAAATGATAATCTTTAAAAAATTCATAACATATTTATCAAATTTATCAAATTTCTTCCATTACAATATATGTATTGGATTTCACAATGAAAACAAAGCGAGTTAAGATGGATGGGGAGCCAACTTCTGTGCTTTTCTGCATCTCGTGTCATTCTATAGGCATGTGTCCTCTGAAAGAACTCAGTGCAGAATGAGAAAACACAAATCCGAAGTCACACAGTGAATAAAGAAGCAGAGAGGAGACTCCATTAACACCTACAGTACACCCAGATCTTCACACTCCAATAAAAACACAAGGATCATGCAAGACCGTAATGCAGGTTTAAAGCAACAGCTATGATAGAATGATACACACATTGGGGAGGATGTGAAGCACAAAGAATGGAAGAAGGGTTCTGCTATGATGATGCAAGGATCACACAAGGAACAGGTGTGGCTGGTTTGCAAATACGGAGATGCTGGATGAGTGTACGATATGCATTAAGTCCCTTCTTATCCTTGTGTCATCCATGCATAGTTCTTCTTTAAACTCTGAATGTCTCAGAAGTGTGTACACTGTAGTAAACAGTACTCGTATCACACCTGCCCTCCAGGTAAGAACCCATTTCAAATGAATAAACAATGTTTAAAAGGGGAACACAAAGCAGTCCTCCAGTGGGGTTGCATTGCTCAGAGGAAACGGCGGCTCAGGACGGCCTCAGAGGAAGCGTTTTGTTTAGTTTGCTTATTTTTTAATGAAGTGCGTTCTCCTTGCCAGACACAAAGAGATTATTCACTCCACCGTCCGCCCCTGCACTCTCTCCGGCCAGGAAGAGCTGCTGACAGGCAACGCCACGGGGAAAGGAAACAGAAAGAACCGGTGCCGCCCGGCCAGGGAGGAGGTCTCGGAGCAGGGCAGGGAGCAGGGAGCAGGCCAGGCCAGCTGTCACTCATTAAAGGAGCAGGGTGCAGCCAGCCAAGGCTTCTCTTTCTAAGGGTTGAATAGCGTTCTGTAATCTAACTTGTATCATGCTCTGGTTGGCATAATCAAGTTAATTTTCCATTCAAAATCCTGGTATTTTTCTTGATACAGTATTGCTCTTAGCATTCTTCCATTGTTTTCAGATGTTTAACCATGATGATTTCTTAGCAGTGGTGAAGGACTGAGCAGCCCTGGTAACAGTGTCAGCATTGCTTTTGAATTTCCATACAACAGCAGCAGCAGCCTTGGACTAACGAGATCAGCCCCCCCCAACGCCAACACCAACCCCAGGATGGTCAGGAGTGGAGAATGAGCCCGCAATCGTTTAACAATGCTGTAATAAAACTGTCCACCAGCAGAGGGCAGACTTCACACACTTTAGCTGTGTCAGAAAAGCAACAATAAGAATTATACTGGGTCCTGCTCTCCTGCTTATATATTAATGAGTAAAGGACCTTCGTGCCAAACAGCATATTAAAGGGACATTTATGTTTGAAAAAATGTAGTTTAAAACAAACCAAAAAAGATTATATTATATATATATATATATATATATATATATATATATATATGTGAATATGCATATTATACTTTAAGTAAAAAATAAAAAGCTTAAAGCATTGACAGAATAGTATTTGATTCTACATGTGTGTTTTAGATCATCCCCACAAAAGCCATACCTTTACATTCACCGTGGGAAAAGAAAAAGAATTTGCAATGCCACAGCCTCCTCTAGTGGTTAAACAAAGCATTGCATTGGTTTATTGTATTGCTAGACAGACTGGAAATTCCTTTTCGTGACTGTGCTTTCTAGCTTTCCCTGGAAGCTCTGCTGCACTGCTGTCTGCACGAGGCAGTGTGGGTCTGTCGCAGCTCCAACAGGAAGTGCCTTGTTTTTGCAATGGTAATAGATTGGTTTCCTCTATGCCAGTAACAATGCTTAATGAGATGTGGAAACCCCCAGCTTCCTGCCCTTGAAAGCAGGGATCCCGAGCTCACCTCAAAGACCCGGCGCTTTCCTGCACCCCTCCTCCAATCAGGACACCCGTATCTCCACCCCAGTCATGCCCAGTAAAACAGATGCACGGGGAGTTTCATACAAGCAGTTCAAGATTGGAAATTATAATGCATTCCTCCAATCCCAGGTCCAATGATCACTCAACTCTCACTTGTGCTCTACCTCCTGACTTCTGATAATATTTGAAGACGTGGTATTCCAGTGCAGCTCAGCACACTGCCCTGCTTGTGAAGCGTGTTCATCACTGTAAGAGCAGCTTCATTAATGATGGGAGCTGCCTTTTCCCTGCGGGCCTTAATGGCAGTTTAGAGTAATCATGCTTTCATTTAATATACCACTGGATCTCAGACCCCTGGTTAGCACTAATTTGGAACTAGCCTATCTAAAGTGAGGGTTGCTATTTCTATGCTGTTCCTATGCTGTGCATGGTTGCTGTTCCTATGCTGTGCATGGTTGCTGTTCCTATGCTGTGCATGGTTGCTGTTCCTATGCTGTGCATGGTTGCTGTTCCTATCCTGTGCACGGTTGCTGTTTCTATGCTGTGCACGGTTGCTATTTCTATGCTGTTCCTATGCTGTGCATGGTTGCTGTTCCTATGCTGTGCATGGTTGCTGTTCCTATGCTGTTCCTATGCTGTGCACGGTGGCTGTACGGAGGGTCACTCACCTCGACACCTGGCGCAGCGGCTCTTGTCGTACTCCAGCAGCTCCGCAGACCGGCTGAGCGGTGTCCTCCTGAAACTGGTCTCCTCCCGCAAGCGTGCTGCTTCTTCTTTGGCATATACCCCCAGCTCCTGGGTATATCTGCCATACATCTGCGGATGAGAAGCACAGAGCACTGTCAAACACAAAGAGACAAGCAGCACTGGGGAAGCTGCGCCTCACCCCCCTCACAAATCTGCACTTCTGGGAGCTTTCTGACTTTGCCATTGGATCAGTCAAGTGGGGACTTTAACCTTAAATAGGCGAACGAGTTTCTGATCTCTTACTAATTACTGTCCCATTTAAAAAATGGCTCGAGTCACTTGTTACTCGAAAAAGGTGACAATAGTGTTGTAAAACTAGCATTTTTACTGGCAATACAGAGAGGGCATACAGAATAGTGTTGTAAACCGGTTACCAGCCAGTGTCTACACTCCAATCAAAGAGCATTGTTCTGTCACTCCTACACAGGACAGCACTGCTTTCAAAAGCCAGGCCACAAACAGCTTCAATCTATTGATCCTGGCTGTAGATATCAGAGCCGCACAGCATTCACGGGGTCTCCACGGCTCCGTCAGATGACATTGGGTAGAGAAACTGGGGTAACATTGAGAAGAAACACACAATCTATATAGTGAAGCAAGAATGAAAGATTTTAAAAAAACTACTGCACAGCAATAAAAAAGAACAATAGTAGAAATGGCACTCACAGCTAGGTGTAGACCACATGATAAATAAATAAAGCACCATGTTGTGTAACAGTGTGGGGAAGATGCATGCCTTCCACTGTCTCTGGCAATCACACTCCAGCCCTCGCAGTGGGAGCGGGTTCTGCCAACAGTCAGGAATTGCACTAGCAGCATTAGCTGTATTAGAAATATCTATCTATCTATCTATATTTTTTTAATCAATACTTAAAGATCTTCAGACCAAATCAATTTAAAAAATAAATAAATAAATAAATAAATAAATAAAAGAAGCAGTAGATTGTGCAATGCTACACTGTAGCCCAGTGTTCTGCTGACAGGGCGATATTCTGCAGGACAGGATTACTCATGAGTCTGTGGGAGTGAAGAGCCTAGGCACCCTGACACATCGCACAGACTGCAAACTGATCAATAAGCAGGGGAGGGGGTCCATAAACCCCAGACTGCTCCTGTAAGACACCTGGGGGGGGCAGAGGGGTTCGATACAAGGTGCAAGTTCACCCGAGTTACGAATACCTAGAAAGAGTGCCATTAGACTGCAGTGAAGTCTCACTTACATCACAACCATCCACACATACTGTATATAGTGTTGGACACAGCCAAAACACTACCGGCTTACAGGCAGCATGCACTTCATTCAGAGCAACTGCATCACAAATGGGACCATCAATATCCCCAGTATGTGCTGAAGCATCAGGGAATGACATCAGGGACCGGACACCGTCCAATCCACCCCCATCCACACCCTGGATAATAAAGTATAAACTGGGCCATTCAGCTCAGCAGGGCTCCGGGTTCTTGAGCCCTAGCGTCTCAGCGTGGCACGCTGGGAAAGTCAGTCCCACGTTGGTTCCATTCCTCAAGCCTGGGAGGGAGTCAGGACAGAGTCAGGCCGTTGTAAAGTATGGTTACAGTAAATCAGCAATATCCTGCTTCCAGCCTCCTTTCACCCCCAGTGTGTGACAGAGGCCTGAACTATTACACCTCCAAGACTGCCAACAAGAGCAGGCCTCAAACTGAATACCAACTACCGCTGCTCACTCAAGGGTTGCCGGGCAACCACACAGACCTGCCTCCCTTTCTGACACAGCTGAAAAACAAACCCAAAGAAAAAGGACACTATGGTTAGAAATATGAATAATTCCAGGCTCGGAATGGGTTTTCAAACTCAGTGTGATGTATCGTGGGCTCAGCTGTGAGGGGAGCTTGTTTTAAACAGAGCTGGAACAGACCCACTTTATAGAACAAGTCTCTTTGAGAAACAGTTCCCAGTTCTGCCAGGGTGGTGGTTCCCAAAGCGGTCCTGGGGACCCCCTGTGCCTGCTGGTTTTCAATCCACCTGAGCTCTCAATTACTTAACGGGACCCTTAATTGAACTGCTAATTTGCTTAATTAGACCTTTGTAATTGTTTTCAGCTCTTAACAGTTGATTATTTCAAGTTAGCTAGAACAATTTATAAAGTAACTTGAACTTTGCAACTGTTAAAGAAAGTTATGAAATGCAGGAAAGCCTTTCCCTTCAGACATTTCAGGGACACATCTTAAAGGACAGCCGTATATCTTTCTGCAGGAGAAATCCGTTACGGTATATAAAGAGCAATGGAATCGTAGATTTAAAACTTCAAAAGAAAATGTCTCAACCCAATTTATACTTCACTATATGGCAAATGGATGTCTGTGCTCTCGCAGGGAAGATTAGGTGCCAAGAGGTTAGCAAACAGCAGCGAAGTTGAACAGAGGTGCCAGTCTGTTAAAAACAGACTTTTCTTTATTGCAGTTTATTCAGGGCTCTGAAATAGAGCAGAACAACAATTGTTCTTCAATGGACCAGTGTTTCTGCGACTCTAGACGGCTCCACCCCAGCTTCACCCACTGGGATTCAAAAGCATGAGACAGTCAGGAGCCGATAGCAGCAGCTGGGGTGCAAAAAGAAAAGAAAAACCTATTCCTTGAAAAGGTGTAGGAGAACACAGAACAACCATACGCATAAAACTGCAGCATTCTGACAAGACTCAGAACACTGCAGCATTCTGACAAGACTCAGAACACTGCAGCATTCTGACAAGACTCAGAACACTGCAGCATTCTGACAAGACTCAGAACACTGCAGCATTCTGACAAGACTCAGAACACTGCAGCATTCTGACAAGACTGTATAACACTGCAGCATTCTGACAAGACTGTATAACACTGCAGCATTCTGACAAGACTGTATAACACTGCAGCATTCTGACAAGACTGTATAACACTGCAGCATTCTCACAAGACTGTATAACACTGCAGCATTCTCACAAGACTCGGCATAACACTGCAGCATTCTGACAAGACTGTATAACACTGCAGCATTCTCACAAGACTCGGCATAACACTGCAGCATTCTGACAAGACTGTATAACACTGCAGCATTCTCACAAGACTGTATAACACTGCAGCATTCTCACAAGACTCGGTGAGGATCTTTTCATTCTCTTGTTTTCCACACTTCGATTTCCACATTGACTTGGTGGGAAGACTCATTATCCAGCACCCCCACAGTACTACTCTCTCGTTCTACTGCGACTCCAGGAAGCTGTCTGGGGTCAGGTGGGATCCCAATGCCAGCACGGCGGGACTCGAGAGACGAGGAGAGAAAAGCAGGCACTTCCACAAAGCATGTCGTGTTATGGCAGGATATGTGGTCTGCACCCAAGACAAAGTGAGAAAGCAGGAAAAAAAAAAAGAGAAGAAAATATTGGGAGTGTAGAGCAGTGAACGCTTTAGAAAGGCTGCATCCCAAGGTTAGGATGATGATGTTTTCGTTGTTCTGTGCCGTTAAGAAAGATTACATTTTTCCCGAAGTGGACTGTGAATGGGATCCCAGTCGCTGAGTTTTTTTTTTTTTAAGATTAACTACAACACAAACAAAAGACCCACAGGCTTCCTTCCTAGAGTCAATTAGTGGGTTACGTGTTGCCTCAAATTTTATTTCCTACGTGTTCATTTCTAATTGAGCATGAAATATGGGTCTTTGTATGGAGAGAAAAAAAAAACACACACATCAGCCGGGACAAAAGAGCAAGCGCCCGACTGAGAGCACTCCCCCTGGGGCAGGGGGTCTCAGACTGGAGGCCTCAGTCTCTGAAGACCGCAAGGAAAGAAACAGCCAGCCCAGCACATTGTGCAGAGCAGAGACAACAATCAAGAAAGACGGATGGCTTCCGAGATGAAACAAAGAGAGATAGGAGGTTTAACCCTTTTTCTATTAGAAACTGGGAGTGAAAGTGGGGAGTGCAGAATGGTGTACAGTACAAAGTACAGGTGTACTTTCATTGATCGAAACCGTAACATTGTAGCTAAGACATGCATGCATATCCATTCACAATAATGAGCTGCCCGCTTTGCACCTGCGGTGTGTGATCTGCACGAGACAGACATGGTGGTCAGTGACGTCCGTGTTCAAACTCAGGTGAACCCGTCAATATCACGTTTAAAACCGAATGGGTCTCAGGTTCCCTAGATTTATCTGGAAATATTACATATTTCCTCAACAGTATCCCCATATGTTACGCCAGGTCCTGTTTCTGTGGGTGCGTGGATATTTTACATGTGCACAGGTCCCCGGTCATTACATTGATAAGAAGAAAACCATTCAAAACCTTAGCAAACGCTCTGGGTGTCAAGCTTAGTGCAAACAGAGATCAGCAGTTAAGATTGCAGATATCTTAATAGAACACTTTCTTCGTTTGCCTTAACAGTGTTTGTTTTATATTGCTTGTTTTGCTTTTTATAGTACATTGCCTAATTGTACAATAACAGGAATTAAAGTCTTTGATAAATAATTCACTTCAGATACACCGTTGCCTAACAGGCTAAGGAATGTGATTTCTTTACTGCTCAGATAACACACTTTGACCAAAGTTTCACAAGCTGATAAATCTAAATTGCCCTTCTTCTGCAAGAAGCACTTGTATTCAAACAGAGTTGCTCTACTTAGGACCTTTTCATTACAGTGCACTTTGGAAACAAGGCTCCTGTAAGGTCTAAACACATAGAATCCCCTCCAGCACAAGGTCAGGGCAGTCATTAGTACACTGTGGACTATGCCTCCCTGTATCACACTACAGGGATACCTGACACACACAAAACCAGCTCACTGAACTACCACTGTAATGCTGAGGAGATTAGAAATGCAACACGACACAGACAAGGATTTCAAAAACAAAACATCTTTACTTATGTTAGTCACAACTGTGAATAATTGTGTTACCCGAGACCTGTGAACGGACAGACACCAAGTGGAGTTCATAAAACTCCTCAAACATCTGGCCAGCCAAGAAGCAAATGAAATAAAAACACAACAGCACGCCCACAAGTCACTTCAGTGGCTCTCTTACAGTTTTAGCAAAAAGGCGAATTTAGAAAAATACGTCTTATCTTGTTCAACATGGGTATTTTTTTTTCAATTAACCACTAGGAACAATTACATATGCTCCAAGAGTTCAGTATCCACACACACACACACACACAGGTTTATGTATTTATGCAAATGAGCAAATTCAAGTTCCTGACATGGTCCATCCAAACCCCAGCTGACAAGTCTCAGTAAGTCAAGTATCAATACTGTACTATACTGTTCAGCACAAGTCTCAATAGTGTACTGTACTGTGCAACACCTTGCCTTTCCAGTTTTATAAAAACAAAATGAGATTCCAGAGATTAGTGTTCCAGCACAGAGCTGCAAGACTGCGGTCAACACCTGCATCTTATTGAATGGCAGAATTGTTTTTCCAGTTTCCTTAAATTGCAGTTCCAATGCCCTTATGGATGTGAAATGAAACAACACACAGGACAACTATAAACAGAATGCCAACCGCAATAAGACAATCCATCACAATACAACACCAGAACTAAAGTCAATATTTGATAGCAAGCACTGGCTGCCAAGATCTGTAATCTTTAATCGGAAGTACAATTATCACGTCAAGTCAGAAGAACAGGAGCAGAAGGGATTTTCTGCTTGAGGTGTGTTCACACAGTTTTATTTGCTGTTTTTTTTTATTGTATTCAATAAAATCTTTGTTTTCAATGGAAATACAATCCTGCTCTGGTATCGGGGGTGAAGCAGGCATGTTATTGTATATCGCTTGGACTCCCAGCACAGTGTAATGTATATACCAATACAGACGACTGCGTGGAAATAACCAAGACACTAATGAACCCTATTTCATATCTTTAAGAGTTACTTAACTCTAGACCTGCAGTATATTACTATTGCCCCATGAAGTGACTGGGGACTCTGCAGGTTTATGGGAGCTTGAAGAGATGGCAATGAGCACGCACCAGGAGAGTAGCTCAGAGCATGAACAGTTTGGGATGTGGAGATCCTTTCAACATGGACAAGTGAGGGTTTATATAACACCCGGGGGCAGATTCCACACAAGGGACACCAAATGAAGGTTCAAATTCCTAGGAATCGCTTCCCAACATCCCCATTCCCGGTCAGCTCCCTACAACCCACCTAGAAGAGCCGTCAAGCACATGTAGAATGGACCTGTCCGTTCTCTCAAGCACATCAGCCTCAGAAGCCTCCACTGACCTTTAGCTGCAACTCCAAACACTGCACAACCATTACTGCAACAACCGCGATTCACAAGCCAGCTGCAGTAAAATGGAACCTTGCTTACAAATCTGCATTTGACCTCATCACCATCACAAGCCATAACTGATCAGTAAAACATTTGTACTCTTTCATGCTCTTGTCAAGAAAGGCATTCAAAAAACAAGCCTGCTGCTGTTGTTGCACATGGGAACACATGCTACACATGGGAAAAGTACAGCCTCCAAACTCCCACATCTCCACCAAATACAAGAACGGTGTGACTTGGTACAATGATCAGGTGAGACTGCAGGACCGTGAGACTGGTGTCTAAGACCATGACACCGCAGCTTCATTCCCTTACTGCTCTAGTATGCATCAGAGCAATAACTGAAGGGTCCCCCTCTTTCACTGGACACTTCCAGACAGGCATCCTTCCAGCCAGCTCTGGAAGCTCTGCTCTGACACAATGGAAAGCCGCCAGTCTGCCTGTCCCCTATAGTTTTAGGGAGTCAGGCCTAGGGTGTTTAAGAGCCTCTGACTTCACGTCTCCATAAATCAGGCCTAACCCATTCGAGGATGTATTTATTGTAGTCATGCATTCTACTCTTAGCTGTAACCACCTGGTCTCCCCAGACAAAGCCAGAGCATTTCAATGCACTCTTCCATTCATTCCAAATGCGTCAGACCATCACACCTCCTCTCATGGTGCAGCGGTCTGACCTAAGTGCTTACCAATGATCCACTTTCCACAGCCGTATTCCTCTCGATTTGAGCTCTAGCTGTTATTTTTATTTTAACTTCTTAATATAGAAAGTATAGACAAGAGCAATCTTCTGCATAGTGGGAAAAAAACCCACACAAGAGGATTGTATTAGAATCATGTAACAGTAATGTTAAAGATGATTTACAATAGGTTTATATGCCCAATTACCTCCCGCCTCTTACATTCGGTCGTCTTTTCTAGCACATACGGGACAGGTTCAACTGTGTATAAACTTCAGAATGAGATCAATGATCTCTGAAAGCAGTATGCATTCTCACACTGCAGCAGCTTTACTGTGGGAGCAGAAACACTGTATTAATGTTCTTCCCCGTAGCGCCAGAACCCTGCTCTCTTTTCAGTGCTGCACACAGTGTTGCTTCAGCAGCTCTTGATGCAGTAATGTGATGAATGTGGATTGAATACTCTTGACCTCGCCACTTTGTTTTTTTATTCCTTACCAGCTCATTAGCAGAGGACCACATCAAGGGTACAGCCATCGGGTCTACTCTTCAAAGGATATTTCTAGAGACCCAAGGGCTGCAAAGGCACTGTACAGTACTGTACAGGGCTGTAGCGACCCCCAGGCTGTATATACAGTAACGACTCGGCAGCGTTTCAGTGTGTTTAATTGGGCACCGGTGCTCTGAGTGGCTGGGATAAGGCCAGGCACAAACAAGATATGCAAGTATCGGCTAAAAAAGCAGCAGCAGCAGGAGGAGGAGGCTGGCTAGCCTGCAGGACTCCAGGAACTTTCTGTGGTGTGCAAGGTATATTTGTATTTGGACTAGTTTAAATTGTAATAATAAAATACCTTATTTGAATTCAAGTCATGTAGAACCCACCTTGATCAAAATAATCAGACTAGACAACGTTTCTAGTGAATACAAAGGAACAGTTTTATTAGAAATAAAACTAAATAAAAGGAAAAATTAAAAGGTGCAACAACTAAACTAAAATAATACAGAAAGGAACATTTAACTAAATTAAACAGTACAGAAAAGAAAGTTTAAACACCACCCCACTCCCGCTGGTTGATCAAACTACGGGAGATTCTCTTAAGGTTACAACTGCATTCCTGACAGCTATTTAAGACGAAGGTTAGTCTTAACAGGGGTATCGTTAGTAACACAAATATTTACTATCATTAATATCTGATAATCAATGCATCGTTAAATCAGTCTCATATATATAGTTTTGGTTCAGAAGGCAATTCTCACTCTTGCGAGAAAGACGCTCTTATTTTTTTATCTTATTTTATCTTATGGTTATTTTGGGCGGTGCCTGAGTCCATGTGGAGTATTTCCCATTGGTTGTTCTCGTTCCGATGCGGCCCCTTGTTCTCCATTGGTCCGCTATTCCACCCCCTTTCGGCTGGATTTATGAGATGGACTGTTTTCTGTCTTAGGTGTCAGAGCATCAGGAACTGCCTGGAGTCATTCAGCGATCGTGAAGATAAGCCATTTGTCCTGCAATGGGTGAAAGTGCTCTGCAGTAGAAATCGCATGCCCATCCCAGTATACGGTGTGCTGAATAATTTTTAACACCATTGAAGAATGTATTCTGCTGTTAGTATTTAAAATGTTGGCAGGCAGGCAGGGCTCCTTCCTTTTGGCTTCATTATTTTCTTCCATACACTATGCATGCTCTTATTGCACAAGTCCGCATATACTTTTGCCTGATTCTTGAGGGCTGTCTTGTGTACCCTGACCTGTCCACTCCAGTCTGAATGGGGAGGCACAGTGAGTTTGGGTGGCTGCAGTGTCCACTCCAGTCTGAATGGGCAGGCACAGTGAGTTTGGGTGCCTGCAGTATCCAGTCCAGTCTGAATGGGGAGGCACAGTGAGTTTGGGTGCCTGCAGTATCCAGTCCAGTCTGAATGGGGAGGCACAGTGAGTTTGGGTGGCTGCAGTATCCAGTCCAGTCTGAATGGGGAGGCACAGTGAGTTTGGGTGGCTGCAGTGTCCACTCCAGTCTGAATGGGGAGGCACAGTGAGTTTGGGTGGCTGCAGTATCCAGTCCAGTCTGAATGGGGAGGCACAGTGAGTTTGGGTGGCTGCAGTATCCAGTCCAGTCTGAATGGGGAGACACAGTGAGTTTGGGTGGCTGCAGTATCCAGTCCAGTCTGAATGGGGAGGCACAGTGAGTTTGGGTGGCTGCAGTATCCAGTCCAGTCTGAATGGGGAGGCACAGTGAGTTTGGGTGGCTGCAGTGTCCACTCCAGTCTGAATGGGCAGGCACAGTGAGTTTGGGTGCCTGCAGTATCCAGTCCAGTCTGAATGGGCAGGCACAGTGAGTTTGGGTGCCTGCAGTATCCAGTCCAGTCTGAATGGGGAGGCACAGTGAGTTTGGGTGCCTGCAGTATCCAGTCCAGTCTGAATGGGGAGGCACAGTGAGTTTGGGTGGCTGCAGTGTCCACTCCAGTCTGAATGGGCAGGCACAGTGAGTTTGGGTGCCTGCAGTGTCCACTCCAGTCTGAATGGGCAGGCACAGTGAGTTTGGGTGGCTGCAGTGTCCACTCCAGTCTGAATGGGGAGGCACAGTGAGTTTGGGTGGCTGCAGTACCCAGTCCAGTCTGAATGGGCAGGCACAGTGAGTTTGGGTGGCTGCAGTGTCCAGTCCAGTCTGAACAGTCGTGCGCGGAGGTGATGACACGAGACCGTGATCGTTGCAGAGAAGGATTTCACCACTCTGCTGCTGGCCTGCTCTCCGTGTTAACCCTTTAATTGCACCAGGGCCTGACGAACCTCTTGGACCTCCCAGACACAGCAGTATCTCAGTATACACATGCTCGCCTGTTCTGTAATGGAACTCTCTCTGCTGCTCAGTGTAGTCCTTCTTCCCTTCTCGGGTTTGTATGGAGGGTGCTGGAGAGGATGTCCACATGTTATTAATGCAACATGGCCAGCACAGTAATGAGAGTGCTGTGTGCAGGTTTAGCTTCTGATCCGAAGCCTGAGGACGGGGTATGGAAAACCCTCTTACAAAATCTGAGAGTTTTTGTTTGTTTGTTTGGTTTTTTGGGGTTTTTTTTTCCTTTTTGATATTTGCAATTTCATTAGAAATGACATTCCTGTGACACCTGCTTGAGAGAGGATTTACTTTTTACGGAAGAGTGCCAAAACAGAAGGTAAAATCCTAATTCTGAATGACCTGGAATCTGGGATAATAGACTACTGATGTTTCTGAGAAAAAAACTGCAAGAATTCTTCCGTTCCCAAGCAAGTCGTGAGCGGCTTGTTTGGATTTGATGGAAATAAGCAGAATCAGTTGGGTGATTATTATTAACCATCTTCTTCTGATGAATCTATTTAAATCCCTGACAGAGTAAATGTCTCTCTCCTCTCTCTCTAAATGTGGTGCGCATCTCAATTTCCACACGTGCCTCCCGACGTGGCAGAACTCGAAATGTTTACATTCAGCGAGATGCAAATAACCTGTAGCCTGTCACTGGGACTGAGAGGCTGTTTGCAAGAAATCACTCTGGCTTCCGAAACACGTAAACTGGGGGATTCAAATGAAAACAAACACTAGATTGTGAACGAAGCTGCAATACTGACAGTTGAGTTTCGTGACATTTCAACCCATTTAGTTCTGGCTGGGACCAAGTCCTGAATCTGACCAATCTGTTCTGTTAACCCTGTCTGAGATCTCAGAGCCACCCATCTCCCCTTAGCCCTCACGATCATCACATTAATGAAACAGGATGCATTAGTTAGGCAGTAAGTAATGACGGAGCATTTATTGGCTCAAGTTCTTTACGTCTCTCCTGGCAGAGCTCTGCTTGCAATTCCTCAGAAAGGCTGTTGATCAGTTCAGCGATCCATCGGCTGATAGAAAGCGTCTTCCGGGCTGTGCCAAGACGCCACAAGAACTCTATTTATAAACCAGGCTCTGAGCCCCAATCACGAGGACAGCTCTGCCAAAGAACCCAGGACTGGAAAGTTAACTGACAAAGAAAGACCTGTACAGTGCATGCTGCTTAAAGGACTGAATTAAGAAGGAACAGAGTGCCGGAGAGTTAAAGAGTTGTGGTCATTTAGAGAGTGATTTTTAGGTATAAAACTGGGAGTGCCGAAGCTGAAAAAGAGGCAATCGATGGGCGGTAAAGTTGATATCTGGGTTAAAAAGTATTTATGTAAAAGATTCAGAAAGCTGAGTATTGGTGATGAGAAACGCACGGTAGGTAGGTACACGCGTGAGAAAAGGTCCCAGGATTGTGATTAGGTGACAGTGGTGGACATCCCATCCATCCATCCATCCATCCATCCATCCATCCATCCATCCTTCAACACTGACACACTGCAGTTACACCATACAAACATGAAGGTCTTTAACATGGATAAGTTACAATGAATGTGTTTGATGATGTAAGTATTCAAAACGTGTCCCAGACACAGGCACTGCATACCTTCTGTTAGACAGAGTTTGATAGGTTGGCTGTAATAAAACACAATGGGCCATATTTTCAAAGCATTTAGTGCACTAATTAATTAACTTCTGTTGTGTTTAAAGAAGTACGGTAAATATAAAATTAGAAACTTCAGGACCATCATCCACCAGCAGAACTTCCAGATAAAAAAAACTTCATAAACAGTAAACCTGTAAATTTAAAATGTTTGACATAACAATAAAAGCTGTTTACCTTTTTCTAAATCGCAATAAAGTCTGATGAGAGAGAGAGAGAGACATTGTAACCCTGGGGGCTTCCTGCAGTTGAAGCTGTAGTAGCACTTGCATACATTATATTAATTACTCATATGAAAAATGTTAATTGTGTGCTTCTCTCTGCTCTTTTAAAAGAGAGCTAGATGCTTAGAATTCCTAGGGCAAAAAACATCCCACCTATTCAAGCGTACAGTTTTGATGTGGGTGGCAGCGTTACAGTATTCCCTTTAGCTGTTTGTAAAAGCCAGGAATGAGCAGGTTTTTAAAGAGTGCTAGTGTAGGCGAGGTAGAGAACAGCAATGAAAAGCAGGCTTTATCCAGCCAGATCTCCAGTCTATCAGCACAGCTCTGGAGAATCCCGGGGCATGTGTGTTGCTGTGTTAATCGTCTGCATATAACGACCACCAATCGATACAGTCCCTCGACCGGTCATTATAAGCGGGTTTGAACCCTGGCCCGGGGCATTGTGTCTCGCTGGATCAATGCACTGATTCACATCTAGATACACTAGCCTGTGTGACTCAAAGACATGCTTTTGTGATTGATTTGTAAGGCAGCTGTTGGCAGCAGCAGCAGCTAAATGGGCTGTGCTGCCTACACCTGTCAGGCAGTCAACAGGCAATTGGAAAGAGTTTGTTTTACAGTTAACTCTTCAACGACCTGATAAGTAGGCTTATGTGTCTTCGGGGATGCTGGGTGGAACACAGGTAGTCAAATACTGTGACCGGTAATGCAATGACTGACTTTTCTGTGGGCGATTGGGCTCCAGTGAGGGTCCTGTCATGTCCTCCCAGCCCTTATCTTCATAAAGATGGCGAGAAGTTTGAGTTCCCTTATGATTATACCATGTATTTACCAGTTACCAGACCTCTCTGGACTCCACAGTGCTTACCTGTGCTTTGCCATGCTAGATCACACTTTGCTGTGCTGTTAATAATGGAAACCTTCAGAAGGGTTGCTTGGCATGTGTGAACACCAGTGACCTGGGCTTTAATTTTAATTAACACATTATGCTGCACGCCTTTGTGAACTAAACACTCGCTACGCTGCAGACAGTGTGTTAAACCGAGCAGCTCAGATAAGTGATGTTCACTTAATTGACTGAAAATGAATCTGCGCGTTCCTGAAGGCTTATTACTCAAAGTGCAGAGACGCATCTAAACACTTGAGAGAGTAACTGCTCCCACACAGTGGAGAAGGAGCCAGGACTGCGGTCCTGTATCATGGAATCTTCTAAACATTTAGACATTGTTCTGAACCTGTAGAATTCTGGAATTTACCAGAGTTCTGTAGAATTTGAATGCTGCATTAATTCCGCAATGTCCAGGGATTCCAGCACTAATGTATCCCTTTTCAAAGTGGATGCAGACCCTGGGAGTCTTGGGTGCGCTGAAATATCTATTTCTGAAATGCTCATGATGAGCTGGGCACTGCGCCTCCTGGGGACCTGGGCACTGCGCCTCCCGGGAACCTGGGCACTGCGCCTCCCGGGGACCTGGGCACTGCGCCTCCCGGGGACCTGGGCACTGCAGCTGGACAAGGCTGGTGGCTGAGGTAATGACTCAGCACCAAAGAGCCGATCTGCGACAATCAGATCAGGGGGTTTAGTGCATTGCTTCACTGTGCCTAGAGTGCATTAGGCAGCAAGAGACTAACAGCTTTAATAGAATTAATATGCCGAGGGAAATGAGCTTGGGGCTTTCTCATTGTTGGGCGTTCTCGATCAGTTGACTAGTTTTGTTAGTTGAAAAGGTTCAGTGGTTTATTCAGGTTGGGAATGTAGCATCAGAGTGGGTCATAATATCATTCTGTGTATGAAAGTAACAGAATTGAAATATGCTGGAGGGGGGGTTTAAGCCATGCTCTGTGTCTACTTGGTTTCTGGTCACAAACTCCCCCACTGACAAAGAATGCTTTTAAAAAGAGTTGTAAACTAAATACTGGACAAATGGCTTATCTTCACGATCGTTGAATGACTCCTTTAGCGCCACAAGCCAGACAGTTCTGGGTGCTTTGACACCTAAGACAGAAAACAGTCCATCTCATTAATCCAGCCAAAAGGGGGTGGAATAGCGGACCAATGGAGAACAAGGGGCCACATCGGAACGAGAACAACCAATGGGAAATACTCCACATGGACTCAGGCACCACCCAAAATAACCAAACTATCCAATCACAGGGGAAGTAAAGAGAAGATTACTAAAGCATGAGCGTGACACTAGACACGAAATCCAAGGTTCTGAAACGCAAAGCAGTCTTTGAACTGTGACAATCCGGAGATCCAGCCTGCGACCAGCTGGAACAGATACCGTTTTCAGACACTCTAGTACGAGATAACTAGTCTAGTGTTTGCCTTGGTGTGGGAGTCCAATTACCTGGAGGAGGCAGCGCACATTCAATGAGTAGTGTTTTAATCCTCTTATGAACTCGAAAATAAGCAGACCTTCAAGTAAAATTAACGTTTTGTTTTAGGCAGAATGTAAGAGAAGTATTATTGCTTTCAATTCATGCTTTGAAGTTAATGAACACTATAGTAACTATTTGTACGTGATTTACACAAATTGATGTGGTTTTACAAGGCAATTATCATTCTGCATCTCAGACTAGAATCTAAATACCGATTTAACGATGCTCAGATTATCAGATATTAATGATAGTAAATATTTGTGTTACTAACGATACCCCTGTTAAGACTAACCTTCGTCTTAAATAGCTGTCAGGAATGCAGTTGTAACCTTAAGGGGATCTCCCGTAGTTTGATCAACCAGCGGGAGTGGGGTGGTGGTGTTTAAACTTTCTTTTCTGTACTGTTTAATTTAGTTAAAGCTTCCTTTCTGTATTATTTTAGCTTAGTTGTTGCACCTTTAATTTTTCATTTATTTAGTTTTATTTCTAATAAAACTGTTCCTTTGTATTCGTTAGAAACGTTGTCTAGTCTGATTATTTTCATCAAGGTGGGTTCTACATGACTTGAATTCAAATAAGGTATTTTATTATTACAATTTAAACTAGTCCAAATAGAAATATACCTTGCACAGTACGGCACGCTGGAACACAATGCCTTCCTTCACATCTTCATACCCTTTCATGTCAGGAAGGTCGCGCTCTCAACCACACACTGCTGCTAATTAATGGGAGCTGCACTGCTTGGCACTATTGTGTACGTGTAATCACATCAAAACATACAGTAGCTGCACAGTAGAGCAGAGAACATAAAACCATAAAGCACACACACAGGTACATAGAGAAACACACATACATTCACAGAGACACACACACACACACATTCAGAGAGACACACACAGGGACACACGCACTCACGGAAACACACACATCCACAGAGACACACAGACACAGTGACACAGATATACACACACACACACAATCACACACAGATGCACACACAGGGACACACACACACCTCATTTTTGACAATAATAGTAATAGTAATAAGACACAACTGTGTGGAAAGGCTGCTATACACAAAATGTATTTTTTCTATCCTTTCTTTTTTTGAAACATGTGAATGAAGTGAAACAGAAGCTCAAACTAAATGTTAACAAGAGCTTGTGACCTTGGCTACCTTTGCTTGAATTTTTCTATCTCTATACAAGGTGAGATTTCTACACTGGGGTTGGTCTTTACCCCACAGTCATAAACAAGGGTATACACTTTTATCTGGAGGCAAAAAAGAGATTTCGCAAGGCAAGGTAATGACTTTCTATTTTTTCCACTGTAGATAAGGGGCCCAAGATTGTGTGAATGTAACCTGTAAGTTACTTAACCAGTAGACAGGGTTCTCATATTAACCTCATATTTCTTGCACTATTAAAAGCATTGCTCACCAATTGTTAAAAAATGTACTTGCATCTTATTATCTTCCTTAGATATGTAATGTGCCCTTATCTTCCCATAGTAAAAGCTCAGCACATGTAATAAAGCACTGTGAAAGATTGTTAAACAGTTAAACACTAGAATGACCATGAGCGGTCAATTTGACCAGCGTACTAAAAACAACATAATATTACAGTCCACCCTCTTTATACCACCAGGTAAGGGCCATGGGCACAACCGGGCAATATGCAAGGGTGGCGTTATAATGAGGGTCAAAAAAACACACACAACCTTCTATGTTTGCAATAAATTCAAACGTTTTCATTTTTTAGTTATACAATTACAGTATCTCCAGGCCATTTTAATAAAACTTTCATCGTTTTTTAAAACCACAGTACTAGTCCTTAACACAACAGTATAGTGACTTTTTAGCATCTTTTCCCATCTGTATGAAACATACATGGTTACTTTTGGAGGAACAGTTTATACTTAAAAATAAATAAACAAATAACACACTCATTTAGTTTCAAATCACCCAAACAATTCCATAAAAACTAAAAAGTGTACGATTTATTTATTTATTTTTTTAAACTGTACTGTCATTTGAATTGTAGTGTTTGTGGCACGACTGTAACCCTGCTGAATACTATCCCCCACTGAATGATGCCATCTATTTATTTCACAAAGCAATTTAAGATCAACAGTATTCTTTTTTAAGCAGTTATTATTATTATTATTATTATTATTATTATTATTATTATTATTACTATTATTATTATTATTATTATTATTTATTTCTTAGCAGACGCCCTTATCCAGGGCAACTTACAATTGTTACAAGATATCACACTACTTTTTACATACAATTACCCATTTATACAGTTGGTGTTTTTACTGGAGCAATCTAGGTAAAGTACCTTGCTCAAGGGTACAGCAGCAGTGTCCCCCACCTGGGATTGAACCCACAACCCACGACCCTCCGGTCAAGGGTCCAGAGCCCTAACATTTAAAAAAAAAAAAAAAAAACGTTGAATATGTACAGGCAAACTATTCTGCTGTTTAAAAAAAACTGATGGTTTAGTTTAAGTCAGCCTTCATTTGTGCAAAACTTGCACATAAACAAACAAACAAACCTCTTACCCAACTTTTTTTTTTTAACATTTACTGTGGTTTATAAAAGTCACTTATTTTAGACTGCATCAGGCCTTTTTCAGGCTAAACAAATCAACCCGTTAACAGTAAATGCTTCACTTAGGCGAGAAAACATTTGCGAGGTCTTGCTGACTTGCTTTCTTATTTTCAGACGCACACATGCAGATTTTTTTTCTTTTGCTCTGGTGTTAAATGTAGGGTCGACTCGCCATGTCGTACTTTCTGTTTTGAATTGGGAGCGGGAGTGTTGATGACATTGGTATGAACGTTCAGTTAACAACGAATTAGGAAAGCAAGTCAAAGGTTAACTGCATAACTTCGTTGTTTTGATTGGCCATGATTATTTCGCTGGCGCTACAATGAGGGAAACTACAATGCTTATATTTACGTTTGCTTGGCTGGGGAAGTTGGCGGGTGGCGGACAGCGGGGTGTCAATAGCGGGTACAAATAGCACTGTTTTTATATTGGTGACATTTGTTCAGAGAGAATAGCTGGAGGTATGCGAGGGTGGCGTTATCACGCAGGACAGCTGTATAATGAAAGGACAAACAATTGAATATAAGTCGAAGTTTTACTCAGGAATGTCATATAAAGCATCTACACAACCGGAACATTGTAAATAAACAGACATTTGAGCAGAAATGCATAAAGCACCACCTCAGAAAACTGTAAAAAATGAAAAAGAAATATTTAAAAATAAATGTGTGTATATACAGGTTTATCATGTACATACAAAACTGTACAACTGAAAATGTAAAATAAATGGGTTATTAATAAATGGGTTTGCCTACATAACCAAGCGCATACACGCAACCAAAGCTATTCGTTTATACACAGACATACTAGAATCGAAATGACATGAATAAAACATTATAACAGAATGGGCTTCATTTACAATCGTTTATAAAGTAAGTGCTGGCACAAGTCTCACAGATCCTATGCTTTTCAATATATGCAGTGCACTGACTGTCTTTGAGCATTTGGCACAGCTATCTCTTGCGCCTGGCTGCTTGTCCGCTGTAATATTCTGTCCCAGTTTGTAGCAGAGAATGCTATTGTCAATGAAGCAGGTCCAAATCTCAGATGCCAGGGAAAATTTATCATTTTGAAGTCAGGTGCTTCTGGTTTGCTTCAGATCGAAACGCAGAAATCGCAAAATTTCACCAAAGCGATTCCATGGCATTGTCTCTGGAAAAAAAAGCACTCCCCACTTACTGTACAGTGACAGGCTTCTGGCACCAAATGCTCCACAGGCATATACTAGTGCAATGAAAGCTTCTAATTCCTCCAGGGCATTGACCAGGGATCATCTTGTAGTTGTCGGGTTTCTGCTTCAGTGCAGCGTTGTATGTGGTGAAGCGTATCCATGTCAATCAATAGGTGAAAAGCACTCATGCGCTCTCATCAATGTTCTGTTTTGCAAATGCCGTGGGCCCTAGAACTTCCCTCAAAATATTATTATTATCACCCCTTCTACCTGCAGCTTCAACACCAGGATTTATAGTGTTCCAAACAGTGCCCTCATTACCAGCCTCTTGAGTGCCAGGTGGTGCTGGCTCTAGTGCTGGAGAAGCGGCTGCCTCAGGTGAAGTAGCGGCTGGATCAGGTGCAGGGGCTGGATCAGGTGCAGGGGCTGATGCAGGTGAAGTGGCTGGCATCCTTGCAGAGGCTGCCGCAGGATTGCTTCTTCTCCCACAGGATCACCTGCACACTTGGTCCTGGCACTTCGCTGGCATCCTCCTCGTTGTCAACGCTGCTGGAGGATTCATCTTCGCAAAGCCAGTCTGCTTCGTCATTGTCCATCTCTGATGCATCGGAATCATTGTTTGGTAAACTTTGCAGTAGTTCCTGCTTTGCTGTCATGCGTCTTCCGCGATCAATTTTCATGTGTACTGGGGCAAGAATGAATTTCTTAGAAAAACAAGTGACCTGTACAGTAACCAGAGTGCATCTAAAACATACATCTGGAGGCTCACTGAAACATAGAAATGTCAGACGACCGCTCACTTGAATGCAGACTGATATAATCAAACTTCAATACAGGGCAGGTAAGTCCTGACTTATAAATACAAATAAATAAAACATTTCATTGTTATAATATGTTTTACATTTAGCGGTCAATTTGACCTCTCCTGGTCAAAATAGGTATGACAGTATTTTATCTCGCTAACTTTTGCAGCTATGCGATTCTTTCTTTGTCAGGGGAATTAGTACATATATTTAGGAAAAGTCAGGAAAGCACCCCAATTTAAATTTAAATGTCAAAATGACCGCCTTGGTCGTTCTATTGTTAAAGCATTCTAAAGTACAGAGAGGTATGGTAAGCCATATTAAAAAAACAAGTCAAACCAGGTGATAAATGCATAGTAGAACCTTGGGAAACGCACGATTAAAGTGAGCAAGACTATGCAAAAAGTACAGTGGTAAACTTTGATTTCACTTTTTATTAAACTACAAACGTCTTTAATGCCCTCACTTGAGCTGGGCTCGACCCTTCCGAATGGATCTGAGCTCAGTGAGAGTGTGTAATCTCGTACTGCTCTTGTGTAAACAGGCTCTGCTTTCACTCAGCCTGGGCTTGTTAAACACGGTTAAGAGGCTTTATCCACTTCCCTGAAATCACTAAGGGGTCAGGGGTCTAAACCAGACTGAAACCCAGCCTCAGAACGCTCACTGCTCTCACGAATAATGACATGATCATCTCAAAACTTCTGTTTTTAAAAATCAAGCAGAATAAAGAATAATGTCTTTACTTGACTTTCTTTCAGTTAAAACCTCAGAGCAAAGCAGCAGCAGCAGCAGCAGATTTGGGAGATTGCAAAACAAGCTCAGTGCAGCGACCCCCTTCCTGAATCCCAGCACTGCCATGCAGGGCTCTCACACGAGTATTAGACAAGCTTGTGTTTAATTACCTCTCACACTGTAGACTGAGCCACAAGAAGTACCCCAATGTCAGTCCGAAGAGGAAGAAGCTCAGCCCTTACTAAACTAACCCAGCGCATTGTTAGATATCTTACAAGATCTTTGTTGCACAGAGCCGTATGGAAAGAAGTGTCCCAAAACTTCCCCAAATCCACACAGCAGGGACAGACACTGTGAATGAAGAGGTGGACGCTCTCACTAGTGCAGTATCTGAAGCATTATAATTCCAGTGACCCTGCTTAATAATTCCAATGACCCTGTATAATAATTGCCCCCAAACGGGGGAGTGGTTAGAAATGGGGAGATGCAGTATTACCACCACTATGACATCTAGACACAACACAGGACTAATTGCTGCAATGCACCTCGAAGGATACAGATTTTCCATCTCCCTATCATTATTGAAAGCTTTCAGATCACCTATTGCCAGCACTGCCACTGCTGGCTCCAGAGAAATGCATTAACAGCAGAGCACTCCAACATCTCCATTCACAGCATGCAGTAGCTTTGACTTTCTGCCCAGCTTAGCTGTACAAGGAGCGCTCTCTTATTCTTATGCAGAACAGCACCTGGAGTTCGTGAGCAATCGTCCAGGTTGCTTTGCACACACCAGCTCGCTCCCCAAGCCTCCCATCACTATGCTAAGGAGTCTTTGCAGAACTTTAAAGAAAACTATGCTTGAGTGTGCAGAATCAAAAACCAGGAAAATGGAACAAAAAAAACCAAAACACTGGGCATTTCTCCCACGTCATACGTTGGCTAAGCAGTGGGCAATTTGCCTACAAACGGCCCACAGTGGAAAATATACGCCCGTATCTTTTAGAAATGTGTCTATGATGATTCGGGGGATTGTGGGGTTCAATATGTGTCTGCACTTTCCCACACCCAGAATGGGGACATCACCTCATTGGGAATGTATCCCAGCGGTCCAGGGTGTTTGGAGGGCAGGACATGGAGGTGGCTGGCTCCAGCAGGAATGCTTCCCGAAGGCCCTGCCGTTGCTAGGAAAGCAGATATATCTCCATGTCAGCCTCTCCGGATGGCGCGGAACTGGCTCCAGTTCCCAGGCTTGTGTGATTCCTGCTGGTGTTGGCATACATTTACAATTGGTTTCATTCCTTTCAGAAAACCAGATTTTGCACTCTCTTCAAGACAGGGCCCTAAATCTTTTTCTATACTCTAATTCTTAGAGGTGGTTTCCGCTCAGGGCTTCTGTAAAAAAGAAGCCAGGCTTTTTATTACAGTAATCCATTTTTCACTTTTGGCAGAATGAGTGAGTGTCTTGTCCTGTGTGGCTCTCAGATTTTTGTATTTTATTTCTACAGTACTTTGTCTCATGTCATGCTGCACAGGGTTGAATAACTATCATAATATAAGAACGACTGCCCTGGAGAAGTTTCATTGTAAATGATGGGGCTGGCTGTGAACAAGCAGAGTGTACAGTAATTAATCCTGTCTTGTTTATGATTGGCTTGCTTCACAGTCATCAGCGTAAAAGAAGCCACAGTCTTGATTCCTGGATACAGAATCAATACAAAGCTAATGACCCAATCAGCAATAACGTGACTCTGTACTGCCTGCCTGCCTGCGTGCGTCTGGGCTGAGATCTCATTGCAGCTTCCCTGGCTCTGAGATTACTCCAGCTCCTCGCATTAGAATTGACTTCTAATTCTGGAGCTGTCTCGTGGGCGAGTGTCTCAGCCTGTGTCTGTCTTCCAGAAGTCACGTTTGCACTGTGTTTGCAACAGCAATGTCTACTGGGACAGAATTATTATTATTATTATTATTTTTATTTTTTTAAGGTAGACATCATATATCCCAGTCTCGCAATACTGTACGTGCCAAACTACAATTAAAAAGTTAAAGGTGCACCATTTAAAAAAGCAATTTCCCAACCAGTCGTTAGACAACTAAGACTGTCTGTTGTGTGTGTCAGTTTGTCGTTAATAAAACCCACTTCTATGCCTGGCTTGAGAAAGCGTGCAGTGAGCCCCAGGTATCACTGTCAGGTGATGACTGGGGGCTCTTGCAAAGCACAAGAAAACATTCGCTACCTGTCTGTGGGCTCTTCAATAGAATGAAGTCATGCATTCAGACACACACAGCAATGCCAGCACCCACACACACCCACACATGCACGCACGCACGCACACCCACACACACACACACACAGCAATGCCAGCACCCACACAAACACACACACACACACACACACACACGCACGGACACTCACACACAGAGCAATGCCAGCACCCACACAAACACACACACACGCACGGACACTCACAGCAATGCCAGCACCCACACAAACACACCCACACACACACACAGCAACGTCAGCACCCACACACACACACACACACAAATTCCTGTAACAAGCTGCAAAGATGAGCTAATCCCCTCGAAGGCTTAGCAGCCCATTAGCCACACACAGGCAACACGGTCAGAGTGCAAAGCTGCCATGATAACAGCGATTAATGCTCAACGCAATAAGAATACCTACACAGCAAAACTAGAGCTCAAACAAACAAACAAACAAACAAACAAACAAACAAACAAACAAACAAACCGCTACCGGAGAAGGGTTAAGCCGGGTCCACATCTGAGCAACTTCTTGAGCAACAAGGTTCCCGTCTCTACAAGTTTCATTCTTTTATGATAACTGAGGCGACAGCTTTTTTTGGTCAGGTCGTAATGTGTTCAGTAATTAACAGGGATGAGTTGGCTGTTATTATTTTTTCAACTGTTAATTTAAATGCCGTATTCCCTAAAGAAAAAACAAAGTCACGTCAAAGCTGGAGGAAACCGTAATTTTACCGGCGACATTTTTAAAATGAGAGCTTCTTTATGACAGGATGTGTGTGCGTGTGCGTGCGAAGTCTGTTTCTTGATTGATTCCTTCTGTTCTGTTAAACCAGAAAGCAGGCGTTGGTTACTTTCCTGTTTCTTAAGCTAGTTACAGGGAGCTGTCTGGGTAATCCAAGCATGCTAGAAACAACACAGATAACAGAGGGGAGTGTCATCTACAACAGCTGTGACAGGTCAGGAAGCACAGTGATTGCTTTCCTCGCTCTGTGATGTATTTGCTATGCAGCTCTCATTCATATCTTTATATTCCCCATCCATTCGAGAATACGAGAACTTCTGAAACTATAGCTGGACCAGGATGCCACGTCACACAGCCTGCTGTCTCGGAAACCTGCTCACCCTGTGTGCAAACAGCCTGCCAGTATCACACACCTGCCAGTAACACACACACCTTTGCAGAGCCCTTTTCGAAGTGTAATTATGACGTACTCCGATTGTTCAACTCCAGGTATTGATTTTCATGCACATTGATTTTCATTGTTTGACTTTTGCTGACAAACTTATTTTGTTTCTTAATTGCACATACAGCGCAGCTCGTTCAAAAGCAAGCAAAATTCAGGGGGGAGGATGGCACCCCTACACTGAACCGATCACTGAACTCCAGGGTGCAATGAACAAAGGGAGGTGCAGACGAGCCCGAGGCTGCACAGCGTGGCAGAAGCGCGTTGGAAATGCATCGAGCACAATGACAGGGTCCTGGTGAAACCATTGCTCTTCAATCTGCTCCCACAGCCAAGGAAACCCAATGGACTCTCAGACGCAAGTCCACACATGGATAAATATACACTGAGCAACTCGAAGAAAAGAAAACGCTCTTCAAGAGACTTCCGATCCCTAGATGCTGTACGTTTGCAGAGTGAAGTACAGCAGCGTGGTAGTGACAACTCCCCAGCCCTGCTAGCCCCCCTCACTTACACTGCAGTCTCCAGGTTAGTGCTGGTCTTGACCTGTCCGTGGTGCTGCCTGTATCTTACAAGCTGTGAACAAGGACTAATCCCAGCAGCATTACATCCTTTTCTTTCTCAAATATGGTATATGCAGTACTGTGAAAACACAACATCGTGTGCAAGTTTACACAGCCGCTCGGAGCTAACAGGACCTGCAAATGAAACAGAAATCACACTGCGCTGGCGTCAATGGAAAACAATAACTAGAGGATAAAATGACATGCCCAATTCTCCCAAACTAAACCAGAGCCCTGAGTGAACTACATCAGTGACTCCCTAAGCTTTTCCATTAGAAATGAGTCTTCTGAGAGGAACAATTAGTCAAACTCCCCCACAGACAAGCGTATGTGAAACTGGGACTGGATTGCAGTGTTTTAATGTGTCAGGCTCAGCCAGAGTGGCAATGTGACACTGTGTCAGCAGCCCTTGCTCAGAAGTTGCAACATTAAATTCATAGAAATAGAAGTACAGGAGGCTGACAAAAAGGGGAAATGCACTGTGAGTAAAGTAACGTGACTTCCTTATGGTGGGGCTTCTGTTTCCAAGGCCAATATTTCCATTGCTCTTTATTTGAACTCATTTTCTTTATTTGATGACATAGCAAGTTCTCTGATAATAATCACAATGTGATCTTAATGCCACTGTTGCATACATGACCACAACAGGAGCCCTTGGTCAAGCAAGGAACTGAAAACCAACCACTCGGATCTCTTCAGTGCATTTTCATTATTTAAAATTAAAGTTTGAGAAATAACAATTACTCACAAACTGTTACATTCATTTGAAACTGCAGAATGCGCTGAAGCTACAACCAGGAAACACCCTTACAGCTGCTATTAATGTACCAGATAACAGAAACTTTGATAGCTTGTGCAATTATATAAGCTAGTGCTGCATAAAAGGCAAGGTTACCTTTATCACATTGGTTATTTTTAGAAGACGCTGTAATTAAATCCATAGATAGTGTTAGCCTCAGTAACAAGTGTTGTGTAATGCCCTGCCATTGTGGAATCTGTCCTTTCCCTGTCGGTGAGGTAAGATGAGAGGAGGTTAAGAGCTCTATAACCACGAATGCAAACAAGCCCTACTCTTTTGCATTGTGGTTAAGATGCTCGCTTGCGGAGCACAGGGTCACCGGTTAGTGTCAGGGCAAGGTGTCAGGGCAGGGTGTCAGACAAGGCAGGGTGTCAGGACAGGGTGTCAGACTCACGGCAGGGTGTCAGGACAGGGTGTCAGACTCAAGGCAGGGTATCAGGACAGGGTGTCAGACTCACGGCAGGGTGTCAGGACAGGGTGTCAGACTCAAGGCAGGGTGTCAGGGCAGGGTGTCAGGACAGGGTGTCAGACTCAAGGCAGGGTGTCAGAATCAAGGCAGAGTGTCAGACAAGGCAGGGTGTCAGACCAGGGTGTCAGACTCAAGGCAGGGTGTCAGGACAGGGTGTCAGACTCAAGGCAGGGTGTCAGGGCAGGGTGTCAGACTCACGGCAGGGTGTCAGGACAGGGTGTCAGACTCAAGGCAGGGTGTCAGGACAGGGTGTCAGACTCACGGCAGGGTGTCAGGACAGGGTGTCAGACTCAAGGCAGGGTGTCAGGGCAGGGTATCAGGACAGGGTGTCAGACTCAAGGCAGGGTGTCAGAATCAAGGCAGAGTGTCAGACAAGGCAGGGTGTCAGACCAGGGTGTCAGACTCAAGGCAGGGTGTCAGGACAGGGTGTCAGACTCAAGGCAGGGTGTCAGGGCAGGGTATCAGGACAGGGTGTCAGACTCAAGGCAGGGTGTCAGACTCAAGGCAGGGTGTCAGACAAGGCAGGGTGTCAGACCAGGGTGTCAGACTCAAGGCAGGGTGTCAGACTCAAGGCAGAGTGTCAGACAAGACAGGGTGTCAGACCAGGGTGTCAGACTCAAGGCAGGGTGTCAGGACAGGGTGTCAGACTCAAGGAAGGGTGTCAGGGCAGGGTTTCAGACTCACGGCAGGGTGTCAGGACAGGGTGTCAGACTCAAGGAAGGGTGTCAGGGCAGGGTTTCAGACTCACGGCAGGGTGTCAGGACAGGGTGTCAGACTCACGGCAGGGTGTCAGACTCAAGGCCGGGAGTCAGGGCAGGGTGTCAGACTCAAGGCAGGGTGTCACACTCAAGGCAGGGTGTCACACTCAAGGCCGGGAGTCAGGGCAGGGTGTCAGACTCAAGGCAGGGTGTCACACTCAAGGCAGGGTGTCACACTCAAGGCCAGGAGTCAGGGCAGGGTGTCAGACTCAAGGCAGGGTGTCAGACTCAAGGCAGGGTGTCAGGACAGGGTGTCACACTCAAGGCAGGGTGTCAGACTCACGGCAGGGTGTCAGACTCACGGCAGGGTGTCAGGGCAGGGTGTCAGACTCAAGGCAGGGTGTCAGGACAGGGTGTCAGACTCAAGGCAGGGTGTCAGACTCAAGGCAGGGTGTCAGACTCACGGCAGTGTGTCAGGACAGGGTGTCAGGACAGGGTGTCAGACTCATGGCAGGGTGTCAGGGCAGGGTGTCAGACTCATGGCAGGGTGTCAGGGCAGGGTGTCAGACTCAAGGCAGGGTGTCAGACTCAAGGCAGGGTGTCAGGGCAGGGTGTCAGACTCACGGCAGGGTGTCAGGGCAGGGTGTCAGACTCAAGGCAGGGTGTCAGGACAGGGTGTCAGACTCAAGGCAGGGTGTCAGACTCACGGCAGGGTGTCAGACTCACGGCAGGGTGTCAGACTCACGGCAGGGTGTCAGACTCACGGCAGGGTGTCACACTCACGGCAGGGTGTCAGACTCATGGCAGGGTGTCAGACTCACGGCAGGGTGTCAGACTCACGGCAGGGTGTCAGGGCAGGGTGTCAGACTCAAGGCAGTGTGTCACGGCAGGGTGTCACACTCACGGCAGGGTGTCACTCTCAAGGCAGGGTGTCACACTCAAGGCAGGGTGTCACACTCACGGCAGGGTGTCACACTCATGGCAGGGTGTCAGGACAGGGTGTCAGACTCAAGGCAGGGTGTCACACTCACGGCAGGGTGTCAGACTTTACCTGGTGAGTCACTGGATCCCCAGACAGGCTTTTCAATGATATACATGCATCTATACACAAATGGCTACACACCAACGCCCATCACACTGAATGGAAACTAGGTTTTATTTTTCTTTAATGCTTACTGACCACACCTCGTTTATTGACAATGAATTGTGGTAAAGTCCTCTTACTGTGTGCTGTGCAGGGCACCTTTTGTTTCAGAAGACAGTGCAGGAGTGTTACAATGCATGCAAATAGCAACTTCAAATGGAGCTATCTGTGTTACACAGATAACAAGCTATCAAATTAAAAAGAACTAAACTGGGACAATCTGCTGTCACAACTGTAGGATAATACCAATAAATAAACCTGCCAGCTACACTGCTGTGCAATGGTGCAGGCACAATTTAAAAAGCCTCTTTGATAATGTATCACAGACACGCCAGAGCACAGCAAAGTGAACACATTAACAACTGCAAAAACGTTCTCAGCAACAGGCTGAAAGTGGGCTGGCTGAACCCCAGAAATAGAAGGATTTCTGCTTGCCCTGGCATTGAGCATTCTGTGTGTTGCTGAATGGTTTTCCTTGGTGCTGAATCACAGGTGGTGTAAGTGTAGTGTGAGACTTGTGTCCTGGACATGCTAAATAAGCTCTGTCTTTGCAGCACTCAAGGTGTAAAGGAGATCTTGCTCCCTGCTAAAAGATAAGTGCATTTACCCAGCCACCTGGCATGCTGCTACAACACTTCAGCCCATTGTAATGAATGGAATACTGGCACTAAAGGTATACATAATAACTACCCCGCTAGAACTACAATACTGCAAATACTGCACTTCATATAAAGAGACTCCGTGGAGCCAAGCTTTGCGCTGAAGAGGCACTGAGTTGGCATCCACAGTCACAGTGTCTCCCTGCCAGACGCCAATTACATACAGAGCCCTGCAGTGCTCTGTACAGTAGGGCATTAGCGGACCCCACATGTTAACATCAGATTCCTATTAAAACAAGTCGCCATCCTGGAGAAAAGCACGTATCGATGCACAGCGCCGGTCAGCCCATCCGCGACCACCGCGACGCTGTAAGAGACACCGGCAGAAATGCGCACACACACACACTGTAGTGAGTTTATACCAACATGTTTCAGCAATTCCGCTTGCGTTTAGGAAGAGCATGCACGCCACACAGTAACACACAAGCCACGATAATATACAATGCAGCAGCAGCAACAATCCGATGGAGTTATTCGGTTCCTGTCGCTCATGATAACTCCGCATTGAGTATTGACAAATGAACCATTGAGGATGGCAGATAGGATACACAGCGTATTGCCGGTGTCCAGTGTGCCATTAGTATCTCTGCAATGCATACTGATATACCAAGGCACTACATCTGCACTGCTACAGGTGTCCCCTGACTTTACGACCGTTATCATAAAACATTGCGGAGTGTTTTTAGCTATGACAAATCTAAAATAAATAAATAAACAAAGCAGTGATTTCTGCCTCATACTGAATTGTACAGGTATTGGGACGAAGGGTATCATTTAAAAAGGGAAAACGATAACTCTGCACTCAAAGATACCGCAGCATTCAAAAACAAAACGGCAGTACTGTAGATCTCCAGAAACGACCTAAACTCCAAACACACGTTTCTCCACACTGGACGAAGTCACGTTACTCTGAATTGTCTCTCTTAAAATTTTTTTTTTAAAAACTCAGTTCCTAAAATGCTTTATTGTTAGCTGTCGTGCACTTTATCAGCGTAAGCAGCCACACTGCCGTGCATTCAGCAAAAGTGTTCCGGCTTGTTTCGTTTTATTTTGTTTTGTTTTGTTTTGTTTTGTTTGCAGAACGCGGTTTCAAAGCAACACCCTGCAACACAAAGTATCACAGACACTTACCAAAGTTTGCTCATACTGGAGCGCTCGCTGGTCCGTCCCGTCCCCTGACATAGCTGCACACTGGACCGCTCTGATCTGACGGAGGTCTGGCGTGCCAACAGTACTAAAATGTGTACCAAGTCTCAGGCGCAGATAAAGCCTGCACGGGTGATTACAACGTTCACCTATTTAATCAGTTACAGTCCATATCCCGCTTTTATAGCTCAAACTTTAATAAACATCTGACAAGCAAAGTCTGTGCGCTTATCTTCCCAAATGTATCCGGGTTCTGGTTTCAGGCAGGACTTTTAGTGGGTGTGTAGGTTTGGACACCCCTCCTTTAGCTCACGTGGTACCGTCTAAGCATATCCCAGAGGATCAGAGTTCAGAACAGAAAGGAGTAAGTTTGTGCAAAGCAGAGTTTGTTCTCTTGTAATGTTTTTTAGATCCTAATTAAAGTGTCCTTTAATGGCTTTTTTTGGTAAGTGAGCTGATTAAAGAGTTGCTGGTTTTATTTTTTATTTTTTTCAACAAATGCACAGCATTGATACAGTTTCAGACAATAACACCTTTTCTGTTTGCGAGACCTTACAGAACTGTGTCTCCGTACTCTGTACTTAAGAACAAAGTATGTTTGATTTGTTTGTTTGTTTGTTTGTTTGTTTGTTTGTTTTGTTAATGTATTGCATTTAGATAGTACCCGTGACACTTCCAAACTTCGATCTGCGTTATGAGTTTCTGGTTCAAGACCAGTATGGGCTAGCCTGTAACTGTTTTTGCTTCGCATATTAATAAGGTGCGGATACTTAGGTGAGGTGCAAGGGACTGTTTCTTTGTCGACGATCCCTGGAAGGCCTATGCTGGTAGTAAAACACATTCCAGTTAACTACCAGCATGCGGACAGGGACAGGGGAAGGCGACATTTCAGACAGATTCCTTGACAGGGTAAGATTTCTTGAGAAGGGTAAGATTTCTTGAGAAGGGTACGATTCCTTGGCGTTTCTGGACCATGTGATGCCTTGGAGGTTTTCACTGGATGTCATTTTATACAACAGTACACATGGATATGTGTAATAAAATGTGCAGTAGCCTAGATGCATAATGTTTAGAATCACATGTTTTTTATTTTTTTTATTTTAACGATTTAATCCTTTCTTGCACAAAATACTAAAAATAACTGAAAAACATATTTGAAGTAGTTTTGGACACGGAACAAATATATTCTTCAATTAAAAAAAAAGTTTTTCCATTGCTTTATATCAGGAAAAAATGGCATGCGGCTCACATAATGTCATCATGCATTTGCTTCTTCCATACATCCCCATATAAAGATGGAGAGTTTTTCTTTACCATATGAGGTCGCCATGCATGAAAGGGTTAAACCGTGGTGATTCTAGATACAGTCTGTATGTAGACCCCCCCCCCTTAGAATGAGCATTACTGCATGCATTAAATACAGTCTCTGTATGTAGACCCCCTCTCTTATAATGAGCATTACTGCATGCATTAAATACAGTAAAGGGCTAGGGTGACAGGGTTTGCTTCATTATAATAGACCCAGTGAGGAATCAAATGAAGCCCTCAGGTGTTCCAAGTGTCACTTGTTGTGACCTGCAATGTGACAGGCACAGAGTTTGTTATAGTATCAGTCACGTGTGTTATCAGCCCAGTGCAGTGCAGGGGACCAGTAAATTCCACAGTGTCATAAAGCTGGGGCTACTCAGCCTGGTCATAAACTTCGACCTTCATTTCAATCCAATGCAGGGATTTCATCAAGTCCAGGTCCAGAGTCTACATGCTTGGTGGTGGAGCGTGAAGCAGCTGCTCACAGATCCGCGGAAACCTCAACGTGAAGTATTTATACAGCCTCTAATTATTCAACACTTCTCACATATACTTCCAGGCAGTCCTATCACAGTTTTTTTTTTGTTACGTATAAATTTGCATGTCAGCTTATTTTATCACCCTTTGTGCATTAAATATGAAATATATTTGAGTAAAAAACTAAAAAGCTTCCCCAGAATGCCTACCTTAGGGGCTCCTTGTGACCGATGCCCTGCGGCTGGGTGCAGCACTCACACACTCGCTCAACTTGACATGGTGTTAAAAGAAGTCTTTATTAGAAAACGACAAGCAGCTTATCATCAGTATACAAACTTGTACTTTAAAACAAGGCTGAGCTCTTACTACGTGTAGCCTACTCTAGAGCCCCGATGGATCATAATCAGAACCTCTTCAAACTAGCCACATGCACAGATCAACCGCTTTCTTATCAGCATCACAAAGCCTGCTTTAACCGTGCTTTAATCCAGCACGCTGGGATTCTCACTTTACTTTTTGTTCAGACTCCTCATGCTCTCAGCATGATCTCATGCAATTTGCAGGTGTTAACCACCTGGGAGCAGCTTATTTGCCTTGTAAATATGGAACCAGGCAAATGTATTCGGTCCCCAGCACTCCTACCCTAACACTGCCAAGCATCCGGACAGACTTTACTCATGCAAAGTGTGAAAGAAAAACCTGAGAATATAAAGGGTAAACAAGCAGAAAGAAAGCTAATATTGTGCAGTCATGTGAATATTGCACAACGGTAATAATGACAAGTACAGCAGTACAGCACTGGAACTGAGTGGGTGCTCATCACTGCAATGACAGACCACTGTACACACTCATTACTCCAACACTCCACTGCAAACACACCAGCAGGGCTTCAGGGCTGCGTAACAAGGTGCTACCTTGAGTGACGGGCTAGAAAACAGACATCGAGGGATCTCAGCTTCGAGTGGAAGTCAACCTGCAACAGCCAAGTGAAGAATGACTTCCCTCCAGCAAGTTCCCCATGCCATTGTGAACCTGCAGCCTGACTGTATGCACCAGGCTTACAGGGCATGCATGACTATGGATAGCATGGTAATACCTAGATAACTACCAGTGGTGCCTGCTCTTACAAGGTAACTACTCATGTAAGGAGTGTGCAGTTACATGGAAATGACCTACACCATGCTGTTCAATGTAATTACAGAATGTAAGAAGATGTTAACAAGCCCATTACATAGTAATTACCGGGTAAGAGCAGGACTCTTCGGTTACTGGAATGTCATTACACAGCTATTAATGCCTGTAATATAAAGTGCTACGAAAAAGGGGTTCATTTCCAGAAAAGGGGCTATCGATTGCCTTTTCACCTTTTTGAATACCGGGCACTTAAAGGATTCTCTGAGCTTTATTCAAGACTGCTATATATTATAACAGTTTATTGTGGTAAACGTGCACTGTAAACGTGAGCGTTACTACACTTTGCTCCAGTCAGTATTTACCAAAACAAGCTGCACGGGCAGCCCTAGACTACCATTGCCTTGAAATAAGGCATGACCTATAACCACTGCAGCAGAACCTGCCAATGCAATTCTGAATGATACAAAATCCCTCAATATTCAAACACTCTTCTCTATAGACTGTACAAAGGGTATAGAAATGAGTTTTGCCGAGTTTCTCGGCTTTTCAGCAACGAGTTTCAAATAGAGGCAAAGCAGAATTAGAGGAAACTAGCTGACAGGTCCAGTTAAGTGCCTGGGCAGATATGTGGGAAAATGAGTTCCTGCATGTCAATTACTGTTGCTGTTTTCTTCAGTTAGCATCGATGACATGTTGTGCAGAAGTGAGAGGAGGCTGTAATATTGCCGGAGGGCTGGGTCACTCCCTGGAGGCACTAATTGAAAAGCAGTGTGTGCGAACGAGTGGAGCAGGCAGGAGACATGGAAGGGGATTGGAATGGGATTAAACTCATAATGGCTTGATTGGGGTTAACTTGGGTACAAAGGTGTGCTAGCATTGCTTCCAAAGCTTACCACTGTTAGTTACTCTCATGCACACATCACATTGATGAAACCTCATGCACACATCACATTGATGAAACCTCATTGCACACATCACATTGATGAAACCTCATTGCACACATCACATTGATGAAACCTCATGCACACATCACATTGATGAAACCTCATTGCACACATCACATTGATGAAACCTCATGCACACATCACATTGATGAAACCTCATTGCACACATCACATTGATGAAACCTCATTGCACACATCACATTGATGAAACCTCATGCACACATCACATTGATGAAACCTCATGCACACATCACATTGATGAAACCTCATTGCACACATCACATTGATGAAACCTCATTGCACACATCACATTGATGAAACCTCATGCACACATCACATTGATGAAACCTCATGCACACATCACATTGATGAAACCTCATGCACACATCACATTGATGAAACCTCATTGCACACAAAGTAAAGGGGGTGTATGCTTGCTTTTTCCTAACCCACCGCAAGGGCATTTCAACAAACACAGTTGAACCTGAGGCTGCTTGTGGGAAACGGCTAATGTCCAGTGCATGTCAAACTGCAGGAAACACAGGCAAGCAGGGCAACAAAGACAGCAGCCTGGACTTTAAACACCACAGTGCAGACTGAACACACGCTTCTGTAGAGAGCCATGCTGCTGTGCAGTGGCTTTCATCAGAACAGTGATTGAGATGCTTGAGGAGGAGTTCAAAGCAGGGCTGCATTGTCTGTCAGGTTTGCTTGTCAATGCTGTAATTTCCACATGTAAATGAACTGGCCCAGGCATGATATTTAAACCATTCTAAATCTGAATGTAAGATCACTGTAGTGCTCCCAGCTCCCCTGTATGGATTCTATTAATAGGTAGCGCAATCCTCCCAGTCTGCATTGCAGTACGTCTCTATATTGGAACACACTATTCATTTGTTTTTCTAGTATTTCCTCTCTGCTTGTTTTCTTTTGTTTTTCCCCCCATCAGGTTTACTGTTTCACAACCCTGATGCTGCTATAAAAGAAAGGTTAGTGGGTGTCTAGCTCAGTGATCTCAAATACGCATGACAAATCAAGAGATTCACAGGCTTACAGGAGCAATTAGGGCTCATTTATAACACAGTATTCCGTCACTATTACAAACCCAATATAAGCAACACATTCCATTACAGAAAAGTGTGCATCCCATTATCATGAAGAAACCCTGGTAAGATCACAGAGCACCTGCAATGCAAACTCAACAGAACAATCATGTAGTCAGCTCTTCTGATAGGAAGGTACCAAGGAACTGGAATGGGTGCCAGTATGCATGGGTTCATCCCATCCCATTGGTTTCTGCACATACTGTGTTACCATTCTACCGATGGCAGCCTCATTGCATTGCAACTGATCTTGAGTGCCACTGTAGCATCCCCACATCCATTACCTAATCGCTCCCCTCCGTTACTTTAAAACTGCATGCACTTTTACAATTCCACTGAAGAAAAATTCAAAAGGAATGGAAATTAGTCCATAAATCTGACGGTTTTCAAATGTTTCAAAAAATCTTTCCCTTTTA